>JASJSC010000001.1:195669-780864 GCA_030450195.1 Saccharomycopsis sp. KB-2023a | reverse complement strand
AGAAATGATGAAGAATTGAACAAGTTATTGGGTCATGTTACTATTGCTGAAGGTGGTGTGTTACCAAATATTCACCAAACTTTGTTGCCAAAGAAAACCTCAAAACCAAAAGCTTCTCAAGAATTATGAGTTTGAAATGGTTAGATATTTGTACCTTATGTATATTAGTTTAATTATGATATTTAATGAATTTTTTCAGTTTGATTTAATATTGTAATATAATCCCGATTTTTATATATTGATAGATACACTAGCAGACATGATTCTACATGGCGTTCATGTGACACCTGCTCTCAGGAAAACAAAAACGGCAAAAAGTAAATAGTGATGATTCAAAACATCGAGGCAAAAAAGAAAAAAAAAAAGAGACAGTGTCAATTTCACATTTTTTTTTCTTTTTGTCCTTTAATTTTTATTGATATCTAAATATATAATAATAAATAATAACAAGAGTATACCATGTCTTTGTTCCATAATTTGTGAGTATATCTTTTTTGAAAAGTTAGGGAAGAAACATCACTAACAAGCCAGACACATTGGCAATAATGTCCACACCATGAGAACAACCAGAGCATTTAAAAGGGCGAACAACTCAACTTCACCAACTGAAGGATCTTTGCTAGATAAAAACTTTTATTATCCTCTGGAGTCAAATAGCCAAAATAATAATAGTAATAATAATAGTAACCAACCAGTTTCATCTCACAAAGATATTAGAAATTTTGCTGAAGCCACACTTGGATCAGGATCAGCTTTGGCTCAAGCCGTTAAATTGCCAAAAGATGAGGACATTAGTGAATGGCTTGCAGTTCATATTGTTGATTTTTATAATCAGATAAATATGTTGTATGGTTCTATTACTGAATTTTGTTCTCCAAAGACTTGCCCTAGAATGATTGCTACAAATGAATATGAATATCTCTGGCAGGATCCAATTCTGAAGAAAACTGTTAGTGTTTCTGCTCCAGTTTATGTGGAAAATTTGATGAATTGGATACAGGAGTTTTTGGATAGAGAAGATGTTTTCCCTGTTAAATTGAATGGTAGTTTCCCACCAAAATTTGGTAGTTTAGCAAAGACCATTTTCAAGAGACTTTTCAGAATTTATGCTCACATATATTGTCATCATTTTGAAGAAATAACTGAGTTAGGTTTACAAACTCATTTGAACACCAGTTTGAAACATTTTGTATTGTTTTGCAAGGAATTTGATTTGGTTGGCTTTAAAGATTTTGGTCCATTGGAAGAATTGGTTGAAGTTATGGTACTGGAAGAAAATAGAAAATGATTTATAGAAAATGATTTATTGATGGTTTTATACATATATATATATAAATATATATGGGCATATATTTGTTTGCACTTTAGTTTTTCTATACTTGTTATTTGCCATTTGTAGTTAGCAGTACTTGTAACATCAGATGACGGAGTTAACTTACAACCGGAGCTGAGCTGCACATTTTGCAGATTTTCGAAAACGTTTCTATTTTCTTTATTTCTCTTTTTTTTATCATCTTTTCATTAAGCCAATCAAATATGACAGAAAACATTTTTAAAAGTTCATTAGAGGAATTGAATAAATTAGAAACAGAGGGAACTGCATTCCCACAATTTAGCAGTGATATTGCTTGGAAATTAGGTAATTTTGTCCGAGAATCACTTGTGAAATCTTATCCGAGTAAATCGATTACTATCGATGTTACGTCAAGTTCGAACCAATGTTTATTCAGAACAGTGACTAATTCTGGATCCACTTATGATAACGACGAATGGGTGAGAAGAAAAAGAAACACGGTGATTAGATTTGGGAAATCAAGTTTCTACGTCGGTCAACAAATGCGATTGAAAGGGAAGACTCTAGAAGAAGCTAGATTTGTTTCATTCAAAGATTTTGCTGACCATGGTGGATCAGTGCCAATAAGATTGGAAAATTGTGATATTATAGTTGCTACCCTTACTATTAGTGGATTGACCCAAGATGATGACCATTTATTGGCTGTTAAACTGTTGAAAGACTTTGTTGTCACCATGCAAAAACAGGCGTTTTGATGCAGGTATCACGACAGCCGAACGAAATGTGGATAGTCCTAAATAGTTAAATTGAAATAAGGAAAACCAAGACAACGCCCCCAAATATAAATAAGCACTGATACTTAAACATACTTTAAGAAACGATAACTTGTAGTTCTTAAGCAAATGAAGTTTTCTAAGAAGAGGATATCTTTGGATCTCAGTAAACTTTCGGGAATGAATGATTCCTCGAAACATTCAACGAAACCGACAGCAAGACTGCGGCAGGAGCAGGAGCCAAGGAAACCAGTTGAAAGAAAGAAATCTCCAGTGGGATTGATAAAGAAATTACCTGAATTACCATTAACTGAAATATCTGATTCCGAGTTAGCTGATGTTGCGCCAATAAGGAATATTCATGTGAAATCACCGAAGTTAACTGAACATACTTCCAATCAGTTCAAGAAAAAATTGATAACAGAACTAGAAAATGAACCGATTGAAGAAGACGAGTACGATTACATTGACAAAAAACTAAGTTATTTGGATATTTCTCCAGCATTAGATCATTTAAGGTCCGAGAATCCTGGATTGCGAAACGTTAGTGAAAACCAGATAGCGGAACATGAAGTGGAATTGTATCATACAATTGCAGAATTAGCAAACAGATTGTCACAGCATAATGTTTCAAGAACTGCAATAACTAATGTTACTCAACAGTATGTAATGGGGGACGAGAATTCAATGCCATCCACAGGAAGGCCCGTGTCCGTCGGATCATTCAACACGGTCACTAGTGGACCAAAATTGAGCAAATTTGCTCAAAAGGCTAAAAGGATTAGCCAAATGTCTCATAAGCATTTAAGAACCAAGGGTGATACAAATTCGGTGTATACAGGCGGCAGTGAGAAAACTGTTGATGATCTGAGAAATCCTGCTGAAGATCTTGCGCAAATTAACAATATTAACACTCAGCTAATGCTTCAACAACAAAGTGCTCAGTCTTTTATCAAGTATCATATTCTATCGTACACTTCCACCCACTTGATTTTGACTACTAATCCTGATAGGAAACATATTTATTGCAAATGTGCTCAAGGTTACGTTGTTGATGTTCAAAAACCAAGACTCACACCAGAGAAAATTGCAGCTATTCAACAAGATCGGGAAAGCAAACCAAGTGATCTTGGTTTCAGGTTGGTAATACAGGGACAATATAATGATACCAGGCCAAGTATTATTGTCACTAAGAAATCTAAACTTAAAGGGAATGGTTATGTTATTTGGATATTAAGAAAAACTGCTTTGAATAAAGACAACGACTATGAATGTGTTATGGAAGATGACAATGATGAGGACGAAAAACATGCAAATGATTTTTCCAATTATTGGCTGACTGAAATGAATGAGCTCCCATTCCGATCTTCTTTTGCGAATCATGAGTCGTACAGTGAAATTAAAAGATCTGACACCAAAAGAGTTATGAACCGTTATGAAATTCAAGATTTCAATGATCTTCAATGGCTAGTAGGTTCTGTGCCAAAAGTGAAGCTGTCAAGTTTCGCAAAGCTTAAAAATTACTCAAGGGATATTATTGATGGTGGCAACGAGTTAGAATCAGGGGATGGCTCGAAAATCACTCATAAGTACAATGTTTATTTCTTTACTCAGAACGCCAACAATTCTCTTCATGTGAGAATCCCTGAAGGTAACTCCAAATTTAGTAACAAGGAAAATCTGGTTCTTGCCGTTTTCAGACCTCACGAAACTGCTGTGAAAAAGAAATTGGTCAAAGACATTAAACGATTGAAAAACAAGTCGTTAGATAAATATTACATTCATGATTCTGGATATAATTATAACTCGATGGATACTGATGTTGATAGTGTCAACAGTGGGCGAACTTCTTTTGATAGCGGTCGACCTCATGAGAAAAGAGAAGAGTTCTACCAACCGGGAGATGGGATACTTTCTAAAAACACTCCTGATGATTCTCCCAATGACTTTAAATTGGGTTGGTTGACAATGTACAATGAATTCGTGCTATCTTCACCTGGAATGTTTGAATTGGTTCTAGGGCTAACATTAGCTGTGGGATATGAAAGAATCTTGAACATGAAAAGGGGTAATGAATGATAATCTACAATTTGCATTTTAAAAAAAAAAAAAAGAAAAGAAAACAGCTCGTTAAACTAATCGTTATCATATGTATGCACCAAAGAGAAATATATATTTAACAAAAAAACCGAATAAATTCCAACTAGCCTAGTTAATTAATTAATGTTACATTTTTTTTACCATGGTCACCAACCAAATTATTATGAATATTTTACTATATTGATTTTTCCTCTTAGATTAATATTGTGGCGCATCTTGATGCTCTTGTGGTGGCTGTTGCTGTTGCTGTTGTTGATGTTGTTGTTGATATTGCTGTCCTTGTTGATTGTAATTTCTGTGACCACGATTGCCATAGTTTCCTCTATTATTGTTACTGTTGTGATGGTTATGGTTATAGTTCTTTCTGCTTCCTCTGTTATCTCTTCTGTTATTATTGTTTCTATTATTGTTGTTCTTGTGATTTTGTCTTTGGTTTTCAATAGCCTGTAATCTCGCATTTTCCATCACTTCATTAGGTAATCTCAAATACTTGATATGATTACCTCTCACATAAGCTTCAGGTATCCTTAAAAATGAATCACCATGAGCTGATGATTGAATCGCATCAGAAAGTGTCAAGTTCATCCAATTATCACAGTTCACTAAATTACCATTTAAAGTTTCCCCATTTTTGAGCTCCACCAAGATAGGTAGATTTTTAGCCGAGGTTAATAAATATAATGGGAGCTAAAATGATAGTCGTTAGCAGCATAGCCTTATAATTTGCTCATAATCTTTTTTTTTTTGTACTTACCATTGTTGATGATGTTGTGCCTTTATTCGACGACGTTCAAACTTCAAAAAATTCGATAAAATTGCTCTAAATATTGTAATACACGTGACAATGGTTTCAGCCCGCTCGAAATCCTAATACTACTCAGACTTGCAGGAATACACTAACATAAATTGTCTATAAAAACATATAACCATATATATCATTTATTTATAGTATAAGTATGATAACTAATAATTCAGAGCAGCCGCGTGTGAGGCAAATGCACCTGGGTCTGGAGCTGTGTGTAATCAGGCAATTTCATTGGTAATTTATTGTGATCAATTTCAGGATAACTTTTCGCAATAGTTTTAACAAGTTCATCGCACAATAATTTATAACCTTTTCCATTAAAATGAAGACCGTCTAGAAGTAAATCATTATTGAAATCTCCTTCATATTCTTTGAAAATTTCAACTGCTTGGCGGGTGGTGTAACCTGAAAACCCTCGGCAAACAATTTCTAATTTTCTGGTATACAAATTCTGCAAATTCGAAGCAAAACAAAATCCTTTAGATTCGCCAGGGATTGGACAATCCTGAAAACTGTATTCGGTAATCGAATCTCCGAATAGTAAGAATTTCTCGTATGAGAGGTTGTAAGTGGTCACATTTGATTATGAAAGGAAGCTGAAGAGAGAACAGAAAAAAAAAGCGATCAGCTAATACTATCAGAATTAGAAAATAAATACGGAAAGCTACTATTATTTATATATGTCTAACATCTCACATTGAGACTTAAATAATGAATTTCAGTGCTGTTGTAACTACATCAGATGTAACTAGCAATCCGAGAATATGAAATTAATCCACCAATGCGGCATATTCCGCAGGACAGCTAATTTCCTTAAAAGGAATTAGTCTAAAAAGAGACTAATTGACTTGGTTTACGAACATTTTGGTGGAATAAACATCAAATTACCTTAGCTTTGTGTTGTAAATTCCGAGTTCAATTATATTCTTAAATTTGGTTTGCTAGGTGGGCTGAGAACAAAAAAGCAAAACATGTGTCAATTTTTGTCACATCTAATCGCATCACGGTGCGTTTGACAATCAATAATTTGATCCGAAAAGCCACTCAATTAAAAGATGACTATCTCATTTTGCTGTAAGACATAAAAAAATGTTAAAAAAAGCGACTGATAAATTGAAAACTGTATAAATGTTTTCCAGATAAAGTTTGCGGTCAAACATGTAATACCTTGACGCGAATATGCAATGGAAATAACAAGGTGCGACTGAGAAAGTAGTGATATCATAAATGTGAATATCCTTGCAACTTTAAAATGGAATTACGACGCTCAAATTCAGGGGAAACGCGAATGCATAGCCAGCCAGCTATGGCTTCGATAACCTTAGGTGTTCGCTCTGTCGGGACAGTGTGAGCCACAATTAAATGAAAATTTTCGTAATTTATGAAAACTTTTAATTCTAAAATTCCGCAGCGAAAATCATTGGTTATCTTACACTTTCCAAAAAAGGCATTTGGAACTAACATCAGTTGTCGCAAGCAAATTTGCATTTCTAAGATAACTCTCTCGTATATAACTCTCGTATATAACCCTAAAAGCCAAGATAATCATTAGTTTACCCCACTCCCTGCCGTTTAAAATTTTTACATGATAATTGAAGACTAAAGGACATGATGATTCTATTAATTGAAAAAAAAAACCCCCCAAAATTAAATATTAGTTGCCAACTGGAATTTTTCTCCTGGTTAATCAGAATTTTGAATTTCTTTTTGCATACGTTCCCTTGCTCTCAAAACCATTTTTGCTTTCTTTTGCTGTAAATTCTTGGCTCTCTGTTCTTTATTATCGGCCCAGCCTGTCAGTTTCCCAGTTGCTTCCTCATTTATTGATTTACCAGCGACAAATTTTTCATATGCAGTCTGCGCTTCCTTTGAGCCAGCAGCACTAGCGGAATTGCCATGATGGTTACCAGTGGTATTTGCGGTATTATTTCTATTAGTATCATTATTGCTATTGTTTGAACCATGACTAGTTGGACCTTCCCCTTCAGGGAATGGTAAACTACCTTCAGCTAGGTAACGCTCAACTGTTTCTTGGACAGATCCTGATCTTTCCAAATCTAATTTAATTTGACCTACAGTCAAATCCGGAGCCAACGTTTGAACAACTTCAATCATATCATTTGTGACAGATCGACGGAATCCTCTTCGTCGTTGTTGATAGCTACTGCTATTGCTATTATTTGTTTGTCTTCTTCTTGAATTTGAATTTTCTGGCGGCAAGTCAGGCGTTATAAACCATCGTAAAAATAAAAATGCAACAATTAAAGTGGCAATAAATGTGATGGTAGAATTATCAAGCATATCTATTTTGTCACAACCTGCAAGCTTTAATATTAAAAAATTACTCCAATATTTTCTTGTTCTCTAGCGATTAAAAAAATATGTTCACACGATTTGGAATTTTCTTTGATTGATCGCAGACTTTGAATCTTTTTTTTGGCACCACCAAAATTTCCGGATTACCCGCATGCGTCTAGGCCCCGAAAATGCCCTAAACTTAAGCGAGACAAACTGGAACTACAAAAAACATAGATAAAATATATGTATATATATATTTGCATGTATTGTCATTTCAATCATTTAATTTTTCTTGTAGTTCCCAAAAAATTCAGAGACATGTTTAAAGATGCCTTCGGATGAATTAGCTAATTTATAATCCAATTCTAATTGTTTGGAATATGGCTCACCTGATTCTAAATGCTCCTTCACAATATCAGCCAACCCTTCGATAAATAATTTATCTCCATTTAATGATTCTGATCTTTTAATCTTCTCAGGATGTTCAACTTCTTCTAGCAATTCAATATCTATTTCATGCAATGTTTCAATGTGATCGGAGGTAAAGGCAATTGGAACAATGATAACCCCTTTGTAACCGTCAGTTTTCTCCAATCTTTTAACCGTGTTAACGGTTTGAGCACCTAGCCAAGCCTTTGGCCCCACTTTAGATTGCCAAACTAATCTGTAAGGATTTGAAAATTTCAAGATTTCCATGACAGCATAGACGGTAGCTGCAACTTCAGCTGGATAAGCATCACCAGTGTTAACAACATCCATTGGTAAGGAATGAGCAGAAAATAGTAACTTCACTTCACTTCGATCTTCTTCAGGAAATTCTTTCAATTTATCTTCAATATGATTAGCAACGGCTTGAACAAATTTAGCATTTTTAGGCCATCTATCAATCATTGACCATTCAATTTGTCGATCACTATCAAGTTTCACAGTTTGTCTCCATAAATCATTTATACTAGATCCAGTGGTGGAGAAACTGAATTGCGGATACTGTGAAAATGCAATAGCTCTTTTAATGTTATCTTTTAAAAGTTGTGAAATTGTTTCTTCCGCGTATGGCTTCGCGTATCTGAAGGCAACGTAAGGCTTATGAGGAGAAGTCTCAGGCAGAATTTTATCTAAAATTTTGCACACTTCAGCACTTTGATATTCGGACCATTTTCTAATTGGCGACCCACCTCCAATTTCTTGGTAACGTTTCTCAATGGTAGGAGTTCTTCTCTGTACAATGAAATTTGCCAATTGTTTCTGAAATGGAAGTTTTATTATGTCTCGATCGCTGAACAATCGGAAGAGAAATTCTCGGGTTTCTTCAACAGTTGATGGGCCACCCATGTTCATGAACACGATCCCAGTTGGGCCATTGCCATACACAGCCGAATTCGAAGCAATTCCTCTCGCCTGTATCAAACAGCTCACAATCCTTCCTCTTTGCTGAAACATTGTTTTTCTTTTTTCTTTTTTGTTATCTGAATATTATTTAACTGCAAGCAAGATACGATATTTGCTCAAATTTTTCAAAGACCTCATAAACATTGTGGGTCACATGATTTATGCCACGAAATTTTTTTTCTTTTTTTTTTTTTGTTTTTGTTTACTTTCCTTGATTTTGTTATTATGATCATTGTTTACGTTTCCTCAGATTTCCATATTTCAAACCATGGAGTTTAATCTAAGTGAATTCGCTACCAATTTTCAAGAGTCCGATAAGGATTCTCACACGGTGAGAAATGTGGAGGAGAAGCTTACGTCCATTACTGATACTTTGGCCCTTATGCCTGATGCGGTAGCTCGAGAAGAGGTATTTGATCCACTTAATGATTTATGTTTGGCGTATCAAACACTTGATCCTCAAAGTCAGAGGCAATTAATTTACATCGTTTGCACATCAGCGAAAAATCAATCTGAAAATACGGCTCATATTGTTGATATTTCAGAGACTGATCTGTTCCCTCAACATAAGAAAGTTATTGAGATTTATGGATATCTTTTGAATATCTTATTAACATATTTGGGCAATGAGGATATTAGTGCGTATCAGAATGTTCCAGGAAACAGAAAGCCGCCTGCCGCTGCTGTCGAAAAGTTTAAGAATAATTGTAAAGAAATTGAAAATTGTTTGGATGCGTGTTGTTTTATATTGAATATCAAATTGGGTCGCTTATTTGAAACTACCCCAGAAAGGGATTTATATATATCATTGTTTACGAGGCCAACTTACTCATTTATGGAAACCGAACAAAGAGTTAAAGTCCAGGGGGTGAAACTTTTCATGTTTAAAGTCATTTGTATGTGCGTTAAGTATCATGGACATGGTTCTGCTGCACAGGCAGCTATTGTGCAAAATTTGACATATTTCACACACTTAACTGGAGCCATGGCTGAGTTGCTACACATTTTAGCTGATCAGTATGATTTTACTCAACTCACCGATGAAACTTTACAAGAGGTTAGTAATAAGCAATTCAATGCAAACGATAACAATGGACCAAGATCAATTTCTCAATTTATCGTTAAATTGTCAGAATTTTCATCCAAATTAGTTTTAAAGCAAATGACTTCTATTGCCAAATTATTGGACAATAATTCATACAATTTGAGATGCTCAGTAGTTGAAGCTTGTGGTAACATCGTTGTCAGTATTTGCAAGAAAGAGGAAGATTTTGAAAGGTATCAAATACAAACTGGTAAATTATTAGATTTAATCCAGCAAAGATTTTTAGATCAAAATCCATTTGTTAGAAGTCGTGCAATCCAAGCACTCATAAAAGTTTCTGAATTGAATGTTAAATTTGTCTCTAGGAGACAAGAATTTATTGAATTAGCAGTTAGATCATTGGATGATAAGAGTTCATTAGTTAGAAGAAATTCTATTAAATTGATGTCGAAGCTAATTTTGTCACATCCATTTGGAATGTTACATGGGACTTCATTGAATCTTAAAGTTTGGGAAAAACGATTGGAAGAAACTAACAAAAGTTTGGAATCAATGGGAGCTGAAGCAGAATCAAATGTAGGTGAAACTGAGAAAGGTGGAAAAGAACAAGAATCCGAGGCTGCAAATGTTTCACAAACTCCAAAGCAAAATTCTACGAGTGATTTGATTAAGATGAAATTGACGGTTAAATATTATGAAGAAGCAATCCAGTTCATTAAATCTATTGAAAAAGGGGCACTTGTGACTGCTAAATTATTGTATTCTCGAAATAAAAATGAAGTTTTGGAAGCAATGGATTTCTTTGTTTTAGCTGATGCTTTTAGTATTAGTAAATCAAAGATTGGTATCAAGAAGATGATACATTTAGTTTGGATGAAAGGAACTAATGATGAAGGTACCAGTATTGCTAATCATTTATTTTCATGTTATCAAAATTTATTTTTAACTGCTCCTCAAAGTGCTAGTGCCATTGAAGCCGCAGCTTACATTGCGAAAAATTTGATTTCCTTAACGTATCAAACTTCAGTATCTGACTTGGCTTCATTAGAGAAATTGTTGAGTTCAATGTACGAGGAGAAATTGATTGATAACACGGTCATTAAAATCTTGTGGCAAATTTATAACAATTCATTGGGATCAAAAGATCTTAGTGACAAGCAAAGAAGAGGTGCAATTATTATTTTAGGAATGGTATCGTTGGCCAATCATGAAGTTGCTCTGAGAGGAATTGATTCATTACTAAATGTTGGAATAGCTAAATCTCAAATTGAAGATTTAATATTAGCCAAATATACCTGTGTGGTTTTGCAACGAGTTATTCCTTCAACTAAAAATATTCAAAATCAAAAGAATGCCAAATACAGGATTGCAAAAGAAAATGAAGCCTTGGAGAAACTAAGCACTTGTTTGGTTGAATACACTGAAAATTCGGAATGGTATCCATTTGCAGAACAAGCGTTGAATGCTATTTATAGTATAGCTTCACATCCAGATGCTGTTGCCACCAAGATAATTCAAAGGAAAATTAAACAAGTATTTAGAGGAGAGCCAGTAGCTGGTGATGGCGGTGATGATGATAATACTCAAACGGACAATTCTCGAACTATTGGGTTATCACAACTTTTATTTATGGTTGGTCACATTGCTATTAAAACGATTGTTCATTTAGAGAAATGTGAAGCAGAATTTAAAAAGAAGAAGATACAAATGGAAACGGAAAAGGCGCGAACAAAGAAACAAAAGCAAAATAATAATGATCAAGAGAAACAGGATGAATTAGAGATGATTGGAGGTACAAGTGAAGATGATTTCACTGATGCTGTGATATATATTAAAGAAAGAGAATTACTTTATGGAGAGACGTCATTGTTGGCCAGATTCGGACCATTGGTTAAAGAAATTTGTTCAAATGATATTAAATACAATAATTCATTGTTACAGCGAAGTGCGGTTTTATGTATGGAGAAATTAATGTGTGTTTCTTCAAGATACTGTGAAGAAAATTTACCATTATTAATCACATTGATGGAGAAATCTTCTGATCCAATTATTAGATCGAATGCTGTGTTGGGGTTGGGTGATATGGCTGTTTGTTTTAATAACTTAGTTGATGAAAACACTGATTACTTGTATCGAAGATTGAATGATGATAACATTATGGTTCAGCGAACATGTTTGATGACGGTCACATTTTTAATTTTGGCTGGGCAAGTTAAAGTTAAAGGTCAATTGGCAACCATGGCTAAATGTCTTGAAAATGCAGATCATGGGATTTCTGACATGTGTAGATTATTCTTTACTGAATTGGCAAGTAAAGATAATGCTATATACAATGGATTCATTGATATTTTCAGTGGGTTGAGTATTGATAAAGAATTACCAAAGGATTCAATGAAGAGAATTATTAGATTCTTAATTGCATTTATTGAAAAGGAGAAACAACAGAAACAATTGAGTGAGAAATTGTTGGTCAGATTGGGTAAAGCCAACAGTGAAGAAGAATGGAAGGATATTGCTTTCGTGTTACAGACTTTACCATTCAAGAATGAAAAGGTTACTGAAGCAATCAACGAGGGTTACAAGATGGTAAGCGTAAGAAATTAATCTATATTAATAGTACATATGTATATAATGCAAGAAAAAGCGAGAACTATTTGTTTTGTTCAATCATTTTAAGAGCCATTCGATAAGAGAAGAACCGCAATGCAAATGGTAACAAACAATTATTTACCGCCACCCAAATAATCAACACCAACAAGTTTCTCCACAACTTGCCCTGCCACTGATCTAGGACAATAACTTTCAAGCAGGCAAGATAGTTATAAATTGGCAACGCGTACCCGTACCTGAACACTATGGGTAAAGTTTCAATCAAATTGAAAGCAGGAGAGATATTCAACAAAACCCAAAATAATAACCAAAACCCAAGTAATGGTGGATACGTAACGAACAACATCAAAGCCATGTTTTCATTAGCACCACCTACGCTCGCGATCGTCAAATATGTGATCAACCAATAGGCCATAAAGAATTTCCTTGTTTGTTGGCTGAATATGTAGAACAAAGATGTGAAACCTAATGATAAAAAAAAATATGAGATCTGTGATGACACCATTCGGTAGTAAATGTAATGACCTGGTTGAATTTTCAGAGACACAATGTTATGGATAGGCATGAAGAAGTTAAACTGGAAAAATGAGACAATTATAATCATAATGAGCCCCACAGTGAAAGCAGCATTAACCACAGGATCATTAAACGGTTTTAAATCATGATAATTGAATTTTACGATAGTGAAAAGTATGTCCTTGTGAGACGTTAGAAGCAGTTGTTGCTCTTCAGGTTCAATCCATTCGTTAATCATGGGGATGAGGACTCTGTCGGAGAAAGATTCTTGGTATTGATGCTCGATCTGGGACAAATGAAGACGTAAGTAGGAGTTGACGATGTTAACGTCCCTTGAAGACAGGTAATATATTGAAAAAACATTTGAGCTGTCGAATGATGCACTTGAATTGGGATGTTTTAAAGCACTGAATAAGTCATGAGATGCATTGGCTGAAATGTAGAAATATGCCCATGATTCCTTCTCGAGGATTTTCTTTTGAAGTAAATCTTGTATGCTTGAAATATTTGTCTTGGTCATTTCTTTGGAGAAATCATCGCTTGTAGAATAAGTGAATCTGATTTTCGAATTAAGAAACTTATCATTTTTAGTGATGAATTCTAATTTGTCACCAATTAATGAAGGAATTTCCCCAATGGTTTTATCGTCATCAACAATGTCAATAGAAATGTTTTTCTTCAAGTAGTATCCTCGATTATACATTGTGCCGTAGAAAATTGAACCAATGGCAATGATGAGGACAATCATGAGGGAGTAAATAAGCAAAAACGACTTGATCACTTGTTTCATCTCATCTTTGAATTTCGAACTAAAGAAACTGACTTTGGGTTTCGGAAAATTGAAATCATTATTGCTCTCACCTTCTCTCGTCTGGTCATCAATCATTGGGGAGCGGTCGACCATTGCAAGTGAGCCATGACGATTATGATCAAATTCCCCTGAGTGTGATTCAAATGGATTCTCCCTCAGAATTCTACTTGTTCTTGTCTCTAGATCCTCCTCGCCCTCTTCATCCTCTTCTTGACCAATAGCAAGCTCGTCGGTTCTCTTCGTCGGTGACGATGATAATAATCCCAAATTTTTCAATTCATGTTGATCCGGGATTGGACCTCCGATAATCTTTTGGTTTAGTAGCTGCTCATACTTGTGTGCGCTATAATCCCGGTCTCCATCGGTTAAGATCTTTAATCCGGTTTTGATCTTATCCATAATGATTTATTGATGAATTGGTCAATGGCCGAGGTTGAAGAAATTTCGGTAAAACTAATTTTTTTTTTATTTTTTTTTATTTTGACTGAAAACCTGCTCATTTTGCTTGAAATGGACCATTGAGACCCCGCGTCAAACCTGCATAGCCTCACGTGTGACATGCCTAACCAAAGGCTAATTAAAGATGAAAAAAATTTTTTTTTTTTTCAAGCTCATCTCAACAATATACAGCTTATAAGCTAGTGCTTGATAGTTACAATGCCATTATTTGAAGTGAAAGGATGGAAATTAGATGGCGAGGTAGCCAAGGACACCAGTGTATCTAAAAGATCCAAAAAGAAAGCAAAAAAAGAAAAACAGAAGAAAGAAGCTCCTCAAAAACATTATGATGATGACGAAGAAGTAGAAGTCAAGCCAAAAGAAAAATCAAAAGACAAGAGTGAGAAATCAAAGAAGGAAGTTAATAAGAAACGTCCGGTTGAAGCAGTTGACAATGAATCTGAAGTTCCTGTGAAAAGTCAATTGACTCCGTTACAACAAAAGATGATGATGAAATTATCGGGATCACGATTTAGATGGATTAATGAACAATTATACACTACTACATCTCAAGAAGCTCTCAAACTAATTCAAGATCAACCTGAGTTATTTGATGCTTATCATCAAGGATTCCGTCTGCAGGTCGAAGGCTGGTCTGAAAACCCGGTTGATGTATTAATTGATGAGTTCAAAAGTAGAACCAAGAAACCAGTCAATGCTCCAGGTGGATTACCTGGTTTAAACAACGGCACCAAGAAGATTGTCATTGCTGACATGGGATGTGGAGAAGCGCAATTATCAAAGGATATTGGCGAGTTTGTGGAAGACTTTAATAGGAAAGTCGGAAGTAAAAAAAGTAAGAATAAGTTTAATAAGTTGAAAAGATTAGATGTGGATATCCATAGCTTTGATTTGAAAAAAGCGAATGATCGAATTACTGTTGCCGATATTAAAAATGTTCCATTGGCTGATGAATCATGTACTGTTGTTGTTTTCTGTTTGGCACTTATGGGTACGAATTTTTTGGACTTTTTAAATGAAGCGTATAGAATCCTTGCTCCTAGAGGTGAGCTATGGATAGCTGAGATTAAATCAAGATTTAATGAATCTAAAGTGAATAACCAAGGGGAAGAGTTTGTAAATACTTTGAAATTGTTAGGGTTTTTCCATAAAAAAACTGATACAGAGAATAAGATGTTCGTTAGATTTGAGTTTTTCAAACCACCAGAGGAAATTATTAATGAGCGAAAAGAAAAATTGGAAAGAAGAAAGAAATTTATTGAGGTGGAAACTGAAAAAGAACAGTTGGCAAAGAAACGGGACGAGGTCCCTGAAGGGAAATGGTTATTGAAGCCATGTATCTACAAACGGAGATGAGATGAGAAATAGACAAAATTGAGGCAATTGTCTCAGTTTCCTTTTAATAATCCATGATTGTTATTATCAAGCCACCCACTAATTGCCAATCAGTACGGATGGCGTGGCTTTGCGCAGCCATTATGTATGCAGAGCGACAGTTTACACTTGCCTTGGTACGGAATTGCGGATCGCTCACAAAACAAGCAAATGCTGATGATAAGGGGCGAATCCAGTACCAAGAAATCTGTGATCAAAAAATAGGAAAAAAAAAACAAAAAAGAAAAATAACTAAACCTGACAAATATATAAATGAAATAAATCACCTCTAATCTAAATAAATAACACGATTTTTTTTCTTACCTAACTTGACGACACTTATTGCAGCAAACATTCAATTTTCTTTCATAATGTCGGCGAACGATTTCTACAAAGACGCTGGTGACAGCCACTACAACCACCAACAAAATCAACAAAACCCATACTATCAAGATCAAAGTATTGGCGGTGGACCGGGAGGACCACAAGGTGAGGGTGATAGAGGGTTATTGGGAGGAACTGTCGGTGGTCTCGGAGGAGCCATTGCCACTTACAAATACACCAATGGCTCACTTTGGAAAACTGCAGCTGGGGCTATCGCTGGTGGGATTGCTTTAAGTAAACTTGAAGATCATTATAAACATAACAAACAACACGGAGGACAACAGGGAGGTGGCATGATGGGTCAAATTGGGAATATCCTTCAGAATCAGGGTCATGGGAAACGAGGAATGGATGATTTTGCTGGTAGTCGTGGAGTTGATGGACCTTATGGTGCAACAGCACCACCGCCAGCACCACCTCCAAACTATGGTGGACCGGCATCAAACTACGGAGGACCAGGACCAGGACCAAACTATGGAGCTCCAAGTCATGGAGGGCCAAATTATGGAGCACCAAGTTACGGAGCATCAAATTATGGAGCAAATTATGGAGCACCAAATTATGGAGCACCACCACCACCACCACCACCACCACCACAACAACAACAACAACAACAATACAACAATTACCAGCAGCCTCCTCATTATGGACCACCAAGTGGTCCTCCGAATGGTGTTCCTCCAAACGGTGGTTACAATCAATGGTAATAGCCAAAGCATAGATGAGCTACAGTTGTGATATAGATATATTTTTTATAAATGCATTTATTATTAATCTATTTTGTAGTGAAGAACAATATCTTTTGTCAAAAAATTATGGCAAATCAATTTAGAACTTGAAATAATTAATTAGAATACCGCCCACAGAAAAATATTATAATTGTTTGTTCTCCAAGTATTGATATTAAATTAACCGCCGAGAATAGCAAATATATTTTATCGCACTTGAATAATAACCGAGCTTGAAGTAGTGGATGCAATGTTTCAAACCGAACAAGCAAGAACCAGTTTTCATTTAGCAACCAACTATCTCTTTTTGATTTAACCAAACAGGATTATTCATCAATTTAGCTAGGATATATTCGTTTTGTTAGCAGTAGCAAATTCATTTTCTTTTTTTTTATTTTTTAATTTTTGGTAAAGAAAATTGGAAAGAATTTTGTGAAATGTGGGACAAGCGCCGACTTTATATAGTCCACAAAAACCGTATAAGTGTGAAGGTGATGCTCAATCGGGTAAACATGATCACGATCAACGATCAATAAGGAGAGGAGATCCCATTATGGCGGTGAGAAATCATTGTGCCTAACAAACAAAAAATAATTAACAAATCAATTACTTTTGTTTTTATTTGAACACACGGCCAGTAATCATCGGTTCCTGGTATCAGCTAATCATCGTCATCCTCATCAGGCAACTCAATCTTCAGTTCAATCTTTATTGGTATAATAAATGAATCCTGTTCTTTCAAGCCTCTCGCGTCAATTTTATCTTTGGTAACAATGTCAACGAATTCATCTTCTTCATCCAACTGCCGCTGGTTGATTTCTTCATCTGGCAAGATATCAAATTCATCCTCTCTTTCGTCGTATTCAATATTCTCTTCAATTTCAGCAAAATCTGGAGCTAAGGCACTCCATTTTTGCGGAATAATATTAGTCCAAAGATAGATGTACCCACTATCCAAACCATTAGCTGCTATGCAGCATCTTTTATCATTCCAATCAATATCAAATAATTCTTCTTTAGTTCCTTCCAATACTTTAATCAATGATCCCATTGTTGTCTCCCACATATAAATATCATGAGCTCCTGCACCATACGTTGATGCGATAAGATAATCTCCGTTATGGTTAGTTGCTATTGAATTCCATTGTAATCGATTCACAACATCTTGATATTTATGTTCAATTTCAAATTCCTCATTGTTAGTCAACCATCTTGAATTATCAATGACAAAGTCTTCATTAATTGATAACTGTCTAATAATTCTATCGGAAGCATTAACGAAAATTTTCAAGTTTTTCTCAGAGATTGAAATCTGCTTAACGTGAGATCCACAAATTTTCTGGGAATAAATAGTGTTGAAGCTTCCGGTAGATATATCAATGACATTGATCCAGCCTTTACTTGTGCCAATGAACACATATTTAGCATCGAATGCAAATGTCAAACAAAGTGCAAGATCTTTATTCTTCTTTGACCTTTTAACTTGTGGTTGCTCCTGCTGCAGCACTTCTTCTTGTTCTTCTTCATCTTGCTTTTCATTGGGCACCGTGGATAACCTGGTTATTTTCACATCATCTTCATCATATAAATCAACATAAACTGGATCATCGTTATAAATACTGGCAATGAATAAAAACGGATTCAATGGATGCATTTCAGCAAACCACACTGGGCTTTCAAATATTACTTCTCGAATAACTTTCTGAAATTTCAAATCCCACAACAAAATCTTACAATCAGTCGATGAGGTTAATAAGTACCTACCGCAAGATGACCATTGAATCGATTGGATAACTGATGTATGCTTCTTCAAAGTTGCAATTACTTGATTTGTATCATAATCGAAAATTGCAATTGTTCCATCTAATAACCCCGAGGCTAAATAATCGCCTTTGGCATTAAATTTTATATATCGAGAATGTCCGAATTGTAAACTATTAGTGAGAGTTTCAGGATACTCTTTGGCCACTTCGAAAGGGTCTAAGAGAAGAAGATTCATTTATTGTATCAATAGCTGAAAAATTAGTGATTTATATGCCATCTCATAATGGAAAATTTCGCGTCGTTTGTTTTCTGTCACACGCTCCGTAACCATGAATGGGTAAAGGAGTTCGCTGCGTGAAAATTGCTTGCGTGCCATGTAACTATATTAATAATATAAGATCCCTTACTGTGTAACGAATAACCATGAAAAGACATCTCGGATTATTATTACTTTGGAGTAATATAGCCAGGGCAATCTTTAGTATTCACGAAGATATTTATTCTAGACCCAAGTACGGTGTGGAGTACCTTGACAAGGACCCAATTCTGAAACTACGGTCTCAAGAGATCACTAGGGAACATGACTTGAATGACCCCCAGGGAATCAATGGAAGCTACCAGCTATTGACCAGTCAGCAAGGACAGTACTTATGTTATATTCCTCAAATAGATTTGAGCAACACATTGGAAGAAGAACAACAAGAACAAGAAGAAGCACTTAAGGCCGCAAATGATGATAATAATAAAGGGTTACAGCAGCTGGCAATGCTGATAATTGAAGAATCGTTCAAGAAAGTCCGGAATATCGAATACCTTGAAGGGAAAACGCCTAACAACAATGAAGCTGGCCAGGAAAAAAAAGAGATTAATTTGGATAAATTGAATTGCATCTATAAGACCATTGACTATTGGACCTATGAATTATGCTATAATAAATCAATTGTTCAATTCCATGAATTGATGGTTCCTAATAGGCATTTCAGGGACCCTAATATTCCGCAGTTTACGTTGTCAAAGTTTACTAAGGAAGGTACTGATACAAGATTGATTAATGATGATAAGCATCAAGGTTCATTGAATTTAATTCAGAATATTGATGGTGGAGATAAGTGTGATTTAACTGGGATGAATAGAGTTGTGGATATAAGATACATATGCGGTGGTAGTGGAGGTGAAGATGGGTTACCCATAATTAATTGGATTGAGGAATTTAAAACTTGCCAATATGAGATGGTAATTAGTGTGCCACAATTATGCAGTATAAAAGAATTTAATAATCGAGAAGATGAGAAGCTGAATTTGATTAAATGTACTAAGGTTGCTGAAGAGTCACAATTAATAAAGAAATTTGATGATACATATAACAGGCAGAATCGAGACACGGAAGAAGAAATTGTTGTTGACAAGATTGATAAACGAGACTATAATTTGACACCATTAGGTTTGAATTATTTCTTGGGACATTTGAAGCATAATCATAAAGACCGAGAGATATTAATCAGTACCAATCCCGAGATTATTAATTATTCATCAATCGAATTTGATATTAATGATTTAAGTCGAGTGATTGTTAATGGATTACAAAGAGGTAAGATTATCACTAAGATACCAGATAATTTTGCGTATGAGAAGAAGATTCGATACGATGTTAAGTTTTATAATTTCAGAGAGGAGTATGTTGCTACGATTTTTGTTGTTATTGATGCGAATGGAGATATGATTGTTAGTTATGAGTATCAAGGGGGTGAAAATAATAATAACAATAATGATGATGGCAAGCATAAGAAATTTAATGAGATCCCACCGGCATTTAAAGATGAGATTGAATTAATAAGTGAAAATGAAAGAGAAAGCGAAACCATAAAGAGGGTTATTACAACAGAGGTTTTAACAGTCACTTCTACAGTTACTTCCACCGTTTCCAGTACAGTACACGATGAGCTATGAAATGTCAACTATGAAATAATATGACCGTTGTATTAACGGCAACATCAGTTCCGTTTTAGGATATGCCAGGGCTTCTTGTTTTTTTTTTTTATTTTTTTTTGTTTTTGTTGTTGTGCCTATTATTCGAGTAAGGCTTGAGAGTAATGCGATGCATTAGGTGGGTTGGTGAGCTGTAATTATAATTATAAATAACCACTAAAAGTGACCGTAAATAGCTAGAGTACACTAATGTGTAAGGCCGATTAGCGAGAATTCACGACTTTGTAGATCTCTGGAAGGTCAATAGGACAGCATCAATATCATCTACTGATTTATATAGATATACTGAAATATGAAATACGAGATTCATGAACTAATTGATTCATCTTATTGCGATTTTCGAATGCATTCTGTGTTCCAGGTGGAACGAGCGAGATAAACTACACGGTAGTTTAAGTTTACTAATTGGGCTGATTTTTGGGTTTTGAGTTTACGGTTTAAGGAAAATAAAAACTATCTGGATAAATGCCATGCATGATTCTCGGTGTTAACCAAGTAATAAAATGTCTACTCTCCGTGCTTAACCTGACCGGCAGTTTGCAGTTTAGGAACTGAATACACCAGTAGGTCACCCACGGGCCAGCTTTGCTTGGCTGCCCCTTCCCCCTTTAGCTAACTTGCCTTGCATACCTACATACAACTCTAAATCGTAAATTCCAACACAGTATTTTCACTTTTTATTCGTATTAGCGACCGGAAATATTCATACTGTTAAGAAAAAAAACAATTCATACCGGCCACCGGGTTTCTCCATACCTCCGTAACTCAAAATATCGGTACCAACCGGTAGAAATATTTCATATACCTCCATGCTTTTAATAGTTCGCAGTACAATCTAATCAGGCAGGCAAACCATGCAAAGAAATATTCAACAGCAAGCTTCCTGTAATTCCCTTGAGAACTTGCCTACTGAGATCGTTCTTAAAGTTTTAGAATTTGTTGGGTCGTCCGGTAAGATTCAATTATTACAACTTCGTAAACAAATCACTTCCGAACGGTGGATTCGATGCATTGACAGCGTGGTATATCGTTCAATAGTGATCAATGAGCCTCAGGAACCTCTGTCTTCATCAGAGAATTGTATAACTGACTCGCCATTACTTCCTTTGGTTAAAGATTATGTCCGAGAAGCGCAGATTTCATTTCCTTTTAAAGACAACGGTGATCGGAAAAATCAATTGGAAAGATTAGAGGTTATCCAGCAAGCACTTGATTGTTTTCCAAATTTGCAATGTTTGCGTTTGGGCGAGGGGTATTTCAGCGCAAAGCAGCCGTTGATGAGTTTGGACGTCGTTTATGAATCGTCAGTTGTTGGTGGAGCTCTTCTCAACGGTTTTAATTCTTCTAGGCTTCAACATTTGCTGATCACTTGTAAATGTTCTCTCTCTGTAATGTTCACCAACGATTTTCCGGAATTGAAGTCGTTCAAGTTCGTTGGTCATAATGATATCTTATTCGACTGTTCAAAATTGATAGCTCCCAAGTTGGAGATCCTCGAGGTTGTGTCTTCAGATTTGAAACTTAAAAATCTTTCGGACAAATTGTATCCAAATTTGGTACGTTTGGTTTTGAAATGTGTAGGATACAGAGGAAAATGTTTGAAACTATGTGGCGCATTCAAACTATTGAAATCATGTTGTTTCGTTGGGATAAGCGATATAGATGGTGCAGACACAATAGAACACTGGGCTAATTTGGAAGCCTTGGAGAACTTGGAACGTTGGGATTTAGCATTCAATCCAATAACTGAGGTTGGAGGGTTGGAATCATTAGTGAAACTAAAATATTTAGATCTCACTTACGGTGAAATCACAAAAATCACTACCGATTTATCCAAGTTACCCAACTTACAAGACCTCTACTTAGCTCGTAACAAAATACTGACATTTCATAATATCCAGTCAATTCCTAACTTGGTTAACTTGAGTTTATCGTGTAATTGCTTGGAATCAATCGATAAGATGTTGAATCTTCCAAAATTGGAGTTCATTTGCTTGAGCGATAACAGAATTACTGTACTTGAGAACCTTGAACTGTTGAGGAATTTGACAACGCTTGAGATTAGTGGGAATGAGCTTAAAGAGATAAACCTTGATCTTAGCAAATTCGAAGAGTTGGAGACACTTTATCTAAGCAGTAATAATATTAGCTCGTTAGAAAAATTGAATTTCATTCAGAAATTGAGGGACTTGATGGTCAATGACAATAGCTTGTCAAGTATTGATTGCGAATTGGAATTTCCCTGCCTCACGCATTTGGGTTTAGATGGAAATCAAATCACCGTGCTTGAAAACTTGGAGAACTTGAGTGAACTAGAATAGTTGGATATTTATAACAATAAAATTACTGAGATCAAGATGAAATTTGGAGGGCTAGCTAATTTGAAGGTCCTTCGGTTGGATCGATCTGATGATCTTGATCCTGACTTGGAATATTTGCAGATTGGCAAGAATGTTAGAATGTACTGAATATACCGAATGGCCCTGGCCCAAATTCTCATTTCATGGATACTACAACAAACAAACAAGGTAATCAACTCTCTTGAACATACATAATTCTGGCGTGAGGTACATAATATTGGTGCACGCTGGTATGAACCACGCCGCCAGCCAGCCGGTATGAATATTTCCGGTCAGAGAAATTGCCGTAATTACAATTTCAGTTTACGATTTACGATTAATTATGGGAAAATCTCGGACATCAGACAGAAGACAGCAGACAGCAGACAGCGACAAACATGTGCTGCTGCTGCTGCGGCGGAACTTGTTGATCAATTAATAAAACAGGGGGAGGGGGTGCATCCAGGGGTGAGGTATACGTAATGGCCAAAAACTGAAAATCTGAATTAGTATGTGTATAACTCCAACCACCCAATCGACAAATCATTATTGTTAGTTAGCTATTGTGTGAGATTTCAATGTGACACTAGGTAAGGCAAAGCTTTCAATTTTAAATATGTTATCTGTCTGTCTATCTGTAAGTATATAGATACTTATAATGAGTTTAATTGGGTGATATATAAAGAATATCCAATCACTTCATAACCAACCAACCTTATTAGTTAGGTGATTATCGTACCATTTTTTTTTCCCTGTTCGTAGGCAGGTTAGTTACAGTTAATTATGATATGACGATTTTTTGTGTTATCAACCGAAACTCAGTAAGAGCGAAAAAAAAAAAAAAAAAAAAAGGGTGCATAAATAACGTACATAACGGGTACTCACACCCCGTAAATATAAACGCAAGTGGTACATGGCCATGCCTCAGCAGGCATATATATATACACTGACAGTGAAAAAAAAAAACGGTGGTTTTGTAATCTGATAATTTAATTCACTTTTTTCTTCTCTTAGCCTGTGTGGATATGTATTCTGTGACTTGAGTTTGCATGGGAGGTGGTGGTTTTTGATGGTGTTATGTGTTTGTTGGTTTGTTCTGCTGCTGGTCCTACTGCTAGGTTTTTTTTTAGTGCAAGGTGTTAAGTATTTTCACTCTAACTTAACTTCATACACACACTAACCACGAAAAATTCCCAATTTCGTTTCTTTTTTTTCAATCAAGTGTTTTCTTTTTTGTCTTTTTCTTTTTTTTTTTTATTTCCACTTTCTCGCAGTGTTCCTCTCTCTTTCAGCCTGTGAATTTCCTGATTTTTCTTTGATTGCGTGTCAACTGAATTTATTATTGTAAAACTCAGTCTTCAAATAATCACTCATTCATTCATACAATAATAATCTTTAATACCGCAGTATACCACTTGGGTATTAAACATTCACATAACATCCATCCAGTCCAATACATATATATATTATTATTATTATCATTCGTTAACCAAATTATAATAAATTAGGAACAATAAGTCTATCAACCCACAAACTATATTCTTAATTTTCTTTAATTTTCTTTTGATTTTTTTTTTTAATTTTTTTTAATTTTTTTTTTCCTTACATTTTTCAATCAAACTTATCTATCCCTTTCTCTTCCGGTTTTTTATATTTTTTTCGTCTTCCTTTCTTTCATTTTTATTATTATTATTATTATTTATTATTCCCCTCGTTTGTTAATTCAAAATGAAGAAAATTCGTTGGACTTCGAAAAGCAAAAGGAAATCAGTTCACGAATCTAATAATCCTGGCACCACTTCCACTTCCAGTAGATCTGGTAGCAGGTTAGGTAATGGGAGGTCACTTTTTGATTCTAGAAGTAAATCAATAGATTCCGATATCAATACCAGCAGTATCACATCATCAACTAATAGTAACAGTAATAATAATAATAATAATAATAACAATAATAATAATAATAATAATAATAATAATAATAATATTGGCAATAATTCTGATACCCCTACTTCTCCTCCTTCTTTTGCCCGTGTTAGCCATCAAAATATTCATCCATACAATAATCTCAAGACTCAACGTGGCTCAAAAGCTAGTAGTGCATATTTGGAATCTACCGGAAGAAGAAGTATTGATAGCCAAGCTTATGATAATATATCCGAATATTCCCAGCATGCTATTGATCATGATGAAAATAGTGTCTTAACTCACGAAGAACCTGTTAATAATTCGATTAATCCAACTGCTGTTCAAGTTGCTTCGATCACTAATCATGCTAAAAATTTCCACTATGCAGATTCAAACTCTGATGAAACAGGTCCCTTGGAAAAATTGACTAATTCAATGAAAAATTCATCAATAAACGATGAAGAAGAATCAGTTGAAGAACAAGAACAACGACGAGAACAACAACACGAACAACAACAACAGCAACAACCAGAATCAAACCAAGATAATACCGATGACACTGTTGGGGAGCCCCATCAACAACACCAGCAACAGCAACAAAATTCTCCTAGTCTTGAGTCTGCTGCTGATGACCAAAGACAAACAATTCCAAATAATTCTTCAAGTCAAGATATTAAATCAGTTAATTCTTCAACATCTAATACTAACCAATTCTTCAATAATCAGCAACACCTGAACAATAACAGTAACAGTAATGTCAGTGCAAATAACAGTAATAATAACAGCAATAATAATTTCGGTAACAGACAAAAGTCTCAGCCAACCCAACAACCAGCCGATGAACTGAATAAGGATTTGGAGTTAAAACAAACTTATACTTCTACCACTTCATCTACTGCTGCCACTGCCGTTGATGATAATGCTACTTTTATGTCAAAAGTTACTAATTCAAGTAATTTCACTAACAAATCTAATTCAAGAAAATTGAATAATTTGAATTATGATTTCACTGTCTTCAAAACTGGTTGGATAAATAAGGGTTCTCCAAATATGACTTCTTGGTCTTCGTCGGTCAATTCAGATACTTGGAAATTATATAAAGCTGAATTGAAAGGTCCTAATTTACTCTTGTACAGACCACCGAATGATTTGGGTATCAAATATTTTGAGCCTCAAGTAATTAATCGTCGTCAGCAACAACGACATTTGAAAACTAAGGAAATTCAATCTTGCAAAAATAATATTGATCATGATCATCATCATTATGATGATGATACTAGTACTGTTGATAATCGTGGTGATGTGAAAAGTGAACTTGATATCGTCACCGTTAATGAAAAAATTGTTACCGAAAATAGCAATAATAATAGCCTTACCCCACTTAGTCCGGTGCCTACTATCACTGAAGAACGTGGTAATGTTGATATTAATGGTACAATTCCTGGATCCCCTGCTCCAATTGCTAGACAACATGTTGATCAATCAGATGTTGAAGAAAATGAACCACCAACTGGAAATGGGTTAATTAATGGTTGGAGTTCTCCAAATATTACCAATGCCAATAGATTGCCTGGTGGATTTGCTTCACATCCTGATATTTCTTATATCTCTGAAGTTTATCCACATCCTGATCTACAGTTTGATGAAAGTCAAGTAGTTGTTAATGGTTCTTTGGAAGCAATTTGTCATACTGTTTTATTTAATACTTCTGAAGATAATAGATTATCATCACAGCTAGTTTCAATTATTCCATTATTTGGTGATACTAAAATTGCTATTGGTTATTTTGTTCAATATGCTATTATTTTTATGAGTCAAGAGACTTTCGGTAGATTTAAAGATAAAGCTCATAGTTTTAGATTCCCATTATCGCCATCAGATTTTACTAGAAAAAATATTATTATTAATGAAACCACTGATAATATTATTACTAATAGATTAGCTTTGGTCGTGTCAATCATTCAAGAACAATTTCCTGGGATGTTATTGGATCAAACTATTTTTGAAAAATTATTGAAATTATTGGAATTAATTAGTGTTCACAATGAAGCTTTATCGAGAGATTTAAATAACCGAGTAACTTCAAGACAACAGAAAATGACTGAATTGTTATTTTTTGAAAATAGTCAATCAGCTTCAAGAAATTTGAGTAGAGATGAAACTAATTTAACCGCTGATAAATTTTTAAAATTAAATTTGGATGATTTTAGTTATCAAATTAATTTAATTGATTTGAAGTTTAATCAAGAATGGAATCCAAAAACCGATGCTTCTTTATTATATGAAACTGGTTATTCATATTCAAGATATAATCCTTTAATTTTTGATCCAACCAATAATATTCACTATTTGGGGAGATTATTGGTTAATCATTTATTTGAAGATGAAGAATCTAAAAGAAATGTTCATTATCGTGCTAAAATTATTCAAAAATGGGTTGAATTGGGTTCAATTTTTGATAAACGTGGTGATATGGTTAGTTGGTTGGCTATTGCTACTATTATTTGTTCATTACCAATTTTAAGATTAAGAAAAACTTGGTCGGTTGTTGATATGAAAACTATGAAAATTGTTAGCGCTGAATGGGGTCAAGTTGTGTTTGAATTAGATCGAAGAAATATGACTAGTGATGCTGCACATCGTTCAAGTTATCACGTTATTGCTCCTCAAGGTATTGGTCAAAGTTATTCTAAATATAGAGTAGTTCCATATTTTGGCGATTTAACCGTTAAATTAACTTCTAATATTACTTTGAAGCAATGTGAAAAAAGAGTTCAAAGAGTTAAAATTTCTTTTAATCGATGGGATGAATATTTACATACAGTCCAAGAAAAAGAAGAATTTGAAGAATTACCACCACCAACTCCAAAAACTCAAAGATTGCTTTATAATTTGCTTTCAATTCATGTTGCTTTACCAAGATTAAAATTGGAAGATGTTATGGAACTTTCTTTGAATATTGAGCCAGCAAGTGGGTCATCATTGTATCAATTTTATTCTGATAATACTAATAATAAACCTCCATTGACTACTGGAACTTATTACCCAGTTTTATTCACTGATATTATTTCTAACTATAGATTATTCGATAAAAAATCATTAATTGATATTGCTAGTCCAAATAATAGCGGGATGAGAAGAAATACTATTAGTGAAAATGGTGGATTTGATCGAACTATGGGGGTTACTGGGGTTGATTCTGTTGATATTTATAGTATTGGTCCTCATAGAAAATATAATAATAATGGTCCGTTGTCAGAAATTATCTTTGATTTAATGAATATTGACAGTGATGTTTTCCATGTTGGTAGAGATTTAATTTTTAAAGCAGTTGGATCAAATCAAGTTGATGAAATTAATGATTATAACAATGATGGGGAAGATAATAACAATCAAAGACCCTTGATTATTAATGTTGTGGCTAAAGCATCATCATTTGAAAAGTTAATTGATATTTTGGTGTTGACTCCAAATATTTTCAGTGCTCATATTAATGAAGAAGACATACAAAGATATTTGTCTAAGCATAATGTTACTGGTAGAAATATTAAATTGGAGATGGATATTAGAACTTATACTCAAACTTTTATGGCATCATATAAGAGTTTCTGTAATTTGTCTACATTAATTGAAGGATTAGCTAGAAGATTTATTGGTGCCAAAAGTGCAGCAATTTCAATTAAGAAAATGAAAGAAGCTTCATATGAAGAAATTGATAGAGCTAAACAATTCCCTGATTGGGATTCTCAAGTTGAAAATAGTGATCCAGATATTAATTGGAAATATGTTGCTCAAATTGAAGCTGGTATTTTGGAAGCATTACATGCTTTAATTTCTGGCTATTATTCTGATTTCACCGACGATTATCAAACTAAACAAGTATTTGTTGAAATTTTGAAAGTAATTGATCAAGAAGTTTCTAATGAATGGAGAAATGTTTTGAGAGAATTAAGTGATGGTCATGATGAATTATTCGAATTATTTGAAAATTTACAAGATCTGTACAAGAAAATTAGAAAAACTTATATTAAAAAATCTTATAAACCATTGGATTCTTATACTACTCCTCATACTTTTTCCTCAATTACTGATTTCCCCCCAGAATATGCTATTATTCCAAGTTCATCGCAATTTGTTGAAATTCAGCAATTAATCGAACGATTAGATGTTATTGTTTATGATTTATTTGATCAAACTACTGCTAGTGATTGGATGGTTGCATTAGACTTATTTGAAATGCAATCAACTAGATCTCTAACTGGTTTTTTCTCTTATAAACAACCATCACCGGCAATTTCTGAAGAAGATTTGAAAATTTTTAACATTTTCACTTGGCTTGAAAGTTTATTTATTGATACCCCAGATGTTAAATTATTATCAAAATTCCCGCCAAGCGTTCGAGCATTGTATGGTTTACATGGAAAAATTACTTCGTATTTTTTGAATCAGATTATTGAACCAAAATTACAAATGGCCAGAAGACGTAATAGAATGACTTCCATTTTACAAATGTTGGCAATTATTAGATGTCGAATGAGAAAGTGTACAGTTTTCAGAGGTGATGGTGATGTCGAAAAGAAAACTAGAATCCCAGCTTTCTTGGAATCTTGTATTGCTATGGCAATTTGTGCGCCTGAAAGTAGATGGTTTGTTAATGATTGGATTTATGCTTCATTGAAATTACATACTAGAGAAAATGTATTGAAATGGGATACATTGGAAGATTTGTTACCAGAATTTGATCAAAAAATTTTAGTTAATGATTATAGTGAAAGTTTAACTCCTTGTTTTGGTTGGTTTTCTGAAAGATTATTAGAAGCTGGCTGTTATGTTCCAAATTGTTCAGTTGAAAATCCAACTTTGCTAAACTTTGATAAGAGAAGATATGTTTATCAATTAATTACTAATGTGATGTCAATGAAAGTTGTTGGGAATTATACTGTTGAAGAAGTGGGCGAAATTAAGAGAAACTTTGAATTCTTGTATAAAATGAAAAGAAGCGTTTACGATTTGAGAGATATTAGAGAAGCTGCTAGAAAAGAAAATAAAGATTATTCTAGAAATGAACAAAAGAATAAATTGTTTCAAAAATTAGTTGATGAAGAATTTGAAAAATTGAAACGTGACGTTAGAAAGAAGGAATCTTTGGAATTACAAGAACGTCAAGCTAAAAGAAGTCAACAATATTATCCACCATCAATTGGTTCTAATCCAAATAAAGTAAGAACTACTCCATCACCAATTACTGAAAATTATAATAATAGTAACATTAATAATGGTGACGTTTCTGGATATAAATTGGGGGAATCAATTAAAAATAATGGCGTTATTAATAATGGGAGTAGTGATGTCAATTCCAACTCAATAAATGGTGGGGTTGTGCATTCTACTTCCAGTAATAATTTGTCACCGCCATCATCGTCATCATCAGGTTCAGGAGTTGGTGGTAACGGCAGTAATATTAGTAACAGTAGTAGCAAAAGATTTAGAATTGGTGGATTTTTAAGATCAGTTAGACCATTTTCAATTAATGTTGGGAATTCATGGAGTGGTCCAGATAAGGTTGTTTCAATTCATGAATTGCCAGATCCAAAGGCAATTATTGATACCAGAAGTAAACCATTAATGGTATTTAAAGTTTATAATGTTCGCCCATTAATTATTCCATCTAGTGACATTGAAGGGTTTTTCAAAGTTATTGATAATGATGGACAAGAATATTGTTTACAAGCACTTAGTAGTATTGATGCTGCTGATTGGGTTAAAGTAATTAATGAAGCTAAAAGATTTAGTTATTTATCTAAAGAATCTAGAGATAAAAATGGTAGCAAAGTATTTGGTGTTCCGATTCAAGTTGTCTGTGAACGTGAAGGGAAAATTGTTCCATTCATTGTTGATAAATTGTTGAATGAAATTGAAAACCGTGGGCTAAATGAAGTTGGTCTTTATAGAATTCCTGGTGCGGTTGCTAACATTGAAATGTTGAAAGAAAAATTTGATGAAGGTGGTAGTGATTTTTCACTTGAAGATCCAAGATGGGTTGAAATCAATACTTTGGCTGGTTGTTTCAAGAGATATATTAGAGATTTACCTGAATCCTTGTTGACTAATGAATTGTTACCTTCGTTTATTGAAGCGACTAAAACTGGGGATAAAACAAGCGAAAATGTTGGCAATTTGATTAGTCAATTACCATTCCATAATTATCATTTATTAAGAAGATTGGTTCGACATTTACATGAAGTTGCTGATCATTCAAATAAGAATCGTATGGATCCATCTAATTTGGCTATGGTTTTTTCAATGGGGTTTTTATCGTCTACTGATGAAGTTAATAGAACTTTGGGTTCAAGTTTGGCGTCATTACAATCGATTTTGTTAATGATGATACAGAATCCAGATATATTTTTCAAGAATGGGGAATATGAGGTTCAATCAAAACACTTTAATTAGTGGACTCTTCTTTTATTTTAATTTGTTTTTTATTATCTTTATTTATTTTATTTGTTTATTATTAGGCATTATAAACTTTTTTGTTAAACTAATTATTTTTTTAGTATTTTTATTTTGATATTTTTGATTATTTTCTTTTGAAGAATTTTTTTTTGTTTAATTAATTTATTATCAATTGTTTGTTATATATATATAGTATTAAATGCTTTATTCTGTTACAAAGCCAAAGTAAACAATAATCCACAAGCCAATTAAATTGGAATATCAAATTTTATATGTACATGAATATTTTTTTTATATTTTTATTATTGTCTATTTATGGTCTTCTTGAAAGCAGCTTTTCTCAATACTCTTCCGTTAATAGATTGAGCAAATTTTAAATCTTTAACCATTTTATCCTGAACGGCAGCAGTTTTCTGTTTATCAGCAGCTTGAGTCTTTGCATCCTGCCACATTTTCATAATCCCACCATTAGTAGGATCAACTTTGGTACCATCTGGATTTAATCTTGGCTTAGAAATATCCGCCAATCCCAATTTATCTCTCACAGTTTTATTTTTCAATAACAGTGTTTGAAGGATAGAACATAATGCATTAACTGCAAAATACCAAACCACAGCACTAGACAACCCCATAGTTAATGGGATACTGACTAATGGCAACACCATAAATACTTTTTTCATCCCTGGACTCAATTGCTGAGTCCCGGTTTCACCACCAATTTGCATAAACCCAATGAATGTAGCGGCAGTTACACATTGTAAACCCAAGTATGGATCAGCGGCAGTTAAATCAGAAAACCACCAAAGACCTTGGTCTTGGAATCCCTGAACTGGGAAATCAGCCATTTTTCTTAATCCAGCAAACATCGAGATTGCAAATGGAATTTGAGCAAAAGGTGCAACCATGTATCTCATTTTGATCCCATGCTTTCTCATTAATTGTGCTCTCTTAAGAGTAAGTTTCTGGGTCATTCTTGGGTCAGAAGCGTGCTCTCTTGTTTGAGCAACAAGTTCATCTAATTGAGGTTTAATACGTGACATTAGAGCAGATGTGTTAGATGCTTTAATATAAAGTGGGAAAAGGGCAACTCTAATCCCCACAGTGACAACCGCAATGGAAGCCCACCATGGTAACCCAGTAGCGACATGAGTGAGTTCAAGTGCACGTTCAACGAGGTCAACTGGCCACCACCACGAATTCACAAGACCAATTTCACTGAGGTACCCAATATGATCACAGTTAAGGTTCTGGGTAACCGTATCTTGAAAGGAGAAGTCCTCTAATTGTGGTAAACTGGTAGTAATCTCTGAGGTGATTTCTGATGATGATGACGAAGAAGTACTGTTGAATCGTTTTGATTGGAGAAGCATGAATTTTGGTTGAATAAACTGCGGCTTCTTGGCAAGTGCGGCAATCTTGAGATTGAGAGATCGGCTGGGAACCGGGGATCTAGGTATTAGCCTAGATGATTTCAACAAGAACATTACGCTTTTGATCTTGAGTGGGTGCAAATTTTGGACTTTTCCAATTTTTATTTTTTTTTTTTTTTTCAGCGAATTTGGAAATTTTCGCTTACGTAATTAGGCCTTGGATAAATGAAGTGATTTTTTTGCATGCATAATTAATTGGTCAATATCGAAAAAAAAAAAAATCTCGACTTGATTACTATAAAGAGATATTTCAAGGAATAAAATGATAACAAGAATTACAGGAGGTTCATTTAGGGTGCCCAGAGTGTCCAAGGGCTTAACCAACTTTCACAAGACACTGACTGCAATTTACTTGAGATTGAATCATTCCATCGCGTTAAATGGCCAATTTCTTAAGACATTTCTTTCAAAGGTACCGCAGAACTACAAAGGTTATCTCGAAGACAAGCTTATCCATTCAATCCAATCAATGAAGATTCAAGTTAATGATGATGAAATGGCCATGATTTTAGCCACACTTTACGGGGAATCAACCGTTGCTTCGACAAAGTATTTGTACTTAAATTTACTCATACGATACTACATCCTCCTAGAAAAATTCTTTGACAGTTACTGCTTGGCAATGATCAACTTGAACAATGACAATAACAGCATAGCCATTAGAAAAGTTTCCAATGAAACCTTGGAGATTCTTGCTACTAACTTGGTTCGCCAACATTACCTCCGACCAGCAATTCGACTAGTCCAAGCAGCAAGACTGTTGGGGACCAGCAACGGCAACAGCAACAGCAACAACGGCAGCTACCAGTTCTCGTCAAACTTGTGGAACTTAATGATGGTAACTGCAGTGAATTGTGGTGATTCACGGGCTTGTAGTGATCTATGGCAAATGGCAGTAATGGAAGACGCTGCAGTTTATGTCAGTAATGGTGTGATTGTTGGTCTTTCAGAGAGACTAGGTAACAACTACCCTCGGCTACTTAATGTGAAATACTATTTCAACAACAAGAGTAAAAACTACAATCATCGAATGGGGATCAGACAACGAATAATGATCTATGATTCGTTAGCATTGAGTGGAGGACACTTTGATTCATGGGAGTTAATGACGAGAGAGTTTAAAGATAAGATATCACCAGAGATAATCAACGGTAATTATTCATTAGCAGCTAGAGATTTTCCTAATACAGCAAGAGCCATAAACAACTTTCTATGCCCGCCAAAAAGCATTGGTGGGAAATTCAAAAATAATAATAGTAATAATAGTTTGTGGGGTAAAGTATTTATAAAACCTAACGGTAAATCTTTCTTAACTTCCAGGTACCCATTGTTAAACAATTTGTTTCTCAATATATTCTTGCGAAGTCTCGTTGCTTCTTCAAACAATGTTGGAAACATTTACCACTTGATCAATTTCCTTAAGCGCACAACTGACCAAACTGGGGTAACGCTAACTAAGGACACATTTGTTTATTTATTCAAATTAGCAAAGACGCATGAGGACATTATTGGGGTTTATCAATTCTGGGAATATTACGTCAACCCTATAGATGGAGAGAGAATTCAATTAGGTGAAAGAACAATTCATAATATAACGAAAGCCATCTCATAGAAAGAGGGTTTTTTAGCCCCCCGCATTTTGCATTTTGGCTAACCGCCACCCTAACTTGCTTGCAACTGCACTTTTTTTTTTTGGCAATCAAGATTCTTATGATTGATTTTATATTAGTTAATAAATAGATAAGGATAAGAAAATTAGTTTGTAATTATGAGTAACAATGATGAAAGTAGTCCCAGTTCTGGAGGCGGTCTTGTGTTGGGTGGGAAATTCTCACCTAATTCTCCGGGCGTGGGAGTAAGTAAACCAACTGTGACGGGAAGTTTTATCCACGGTGATAAAGTGAGTTTGAGTGGGGTTACTTATGGTGAAGGGAACTTGATTGAGGAGAGCAGCAGTGATGAGGAAGATGAAGTCGAGGCAAAAGAGACGCCGAAATTCAATCAAGTAAAAGAAAAAGAAAAGGAAAAAGTGGATGAGGAAACGGTGGAAGCAGAAGAAGCTGTCAAACCCCAGATCAAAGTAGAAAAAGAATTACCTGAAATAAAAGCACCACAAACTGTCAAATCTGTGCCAATGCCTAATTTAATTGATTTAGATATCACTGAGAAAGAATTGCCAGCAACTCCAGAGCCCAATATACTCATGAGCGAATCACTTTCCCCATTAATTCGATCTTCTTCGCCATCAGAGAAACCAGTTATCACTACGGAAAGCAAAGATCGAATTATCAATCGAGTTCAAGTAGCAGTCAAATCAAAACAAGAATTGAAAGATCAAGAGAAGAAATTGAGTCGATTGCGTAGTGAACTGAAATCTCACCCAAATAAAAAAGACCCGAATAATTTACCATTTGATTTCCAGAGGTTTTTATCTTATTTGAAAAGTAAAAACGCTGATTCTATCGTTCGATATTTGAAATCATTTTTAATTGCTTTTAGTAAAAAAAATTGGACAGTTTCTGAACAAGTGAAACTTATCACTGACTTTAAAAATTTCATTTATGATCGAATGACAACGGTAGCGCCCTTTGATAAAATGAATCAAACTGAATTTATTAATTGTCAAGAAGGAATGGAAAAATTGATTATGAATAGGTTGTATGATCAAGTTTTTTCACCGGTTATCACTCAATCAAAATTGAATGAATCACATAAAGCAGATATAGCTAAAGATGAATTATTAAAGAATCAAATCTTGCGATTCTCATGGATTGAAAATCGTCATTTAGATTTGAGTGATTCGTTTATTAAACATGGGAAAACTTTTATTGATTTGGCAATTCTGGAGTTGATTAAAATCAATAATTATCGATCACCAAGGGATAAAATCATATGTATATTGAATTGCTGTAAGGTGATATTCGCCATGTTGAAAAATAGTTCACTTGAGACAAATGCAGATTCATTTATACCATCATTAATTTGGGTTGTTTTAAGAACCGATGAAGATTTAAGATTGAACAGTAATATTAGTTACATTGAAAGATTTCGAAATGAAGATGGGTTAACCGGAGAAGTGAGTTACTATTTGAGTTCATTCTGGGCAGTTATTGGGTTCATTGAGAATTTAAATATGGAAAGTTTGACAATTGAACAAGAAGATTGGGATTTACACATGAAGGCATTTGAGGAGGCAAGACTGGCTAATCCAATAAGACAACAACATCAACAACAACAACTGCTGCTTCTACAGGAGTTGGCTAATCAGGAAAATTTGAAACCGGTAAGTAAAGATATCTTCGATGATGTCCTTACTCCTCCAAATCCAATTAAGCAGATTTTTTCACCATTACAGTCAATTCAAGCTTTTTTTAATGAAAATAGCGAAGTCAGCACGAGCGAAGTGAATACTGGTGATTCGAGTGTAAACGAAGCAAATGTGAATCATCTACATGAAAAGGCGAAAGTTGCAAATTCTACTAGATCATCGACGCTGCACCCTTCAGGAAAACTGAGAGCTGAATTATTGGCGACCCAAGCATTTGAAAAAGAATCAACAGAATTAGTTGAGCGGTTACAATCAATGTTTCCTTCTTTGGATATTGAGATAATTCGGGATATAGTTGTCTTGAATAAAGCCAGGGCCAGTGTTTGTGTGGATGCCTGCTTACAATTGGTTGGCGAAAGCGAGACCGAATAAACAAATTATATACTGTTCCTTCGTCCATCTATTTATTCGTAAGCCCTTTGCAAATTTCTCCCCATATCTTAAACCCTTCCTCGATCTCATCAACTTCAGCAAAACTAACACTTACGCGAACACATCTCTCACCCCAATTTCTCTCATCACCATCAACTTCAAAGTTATCCCCATTTGCCAATCTAACTCCTTTGGTCATAGCTAACTTACAAATCTCACGGCAATTGTAACCTTCAGGCAAAGTGATCCACATAAAGTACCCACCATTACCGCCATCCACGGTTGTCCCCTTTGGCAAATATTTAGTTACTGCTTCCTTCACTGCTGAGGCTCTTTGCCCATAAACTTCGTTCAAATTTTTCACAAGAGTACCGACAGTACCCAGGGTGAGCATCTCACCGATAATGTTGGCATTCAATTGAGATGGAGATCCCCCAGAAACATTAGCGCCACCTTGGCATAGCTGGTAAGCTAATTTCTCTGTGGCTGTCACTTGCCAACCACATCGCATTCCAGGCGCAACCAACTTCGAGAAAGTGGCATTACTTAAAGTATTCCCATACTCGTTTCCCGCTGGCAACGTCTCCCTATCAAGTATATCTAACCGAGGAACTAAAGGCGACTCACTATTATAGTTTAACAAATCATAAACATCGTCACAAATAATCAACATATCGTACTTTCGGGCAATTTCAATCAACTTACGTCTACTCTCAACAGTCAAAGTTTGACCTCCAGGGTTAGAAAAAGTAGGAACACACCACAATACATATCGATACACTTTCTTACCCTTTCCTATAATTTCCGTGTCATTTTCTTGTTTGTCATTCTCATGCTCCTCAAGTTGGGCGACAAGATTTTCGATATCGATCCCATTGTTGGTCTCGTCAATAGCGGTGATCTTTCCCAGGAACCCAGCATCGATAAAACACTTATTAATAAGATAGTAGGTAGGCGTCACAATAAACGCTTGACGAGTGTAACCGGTATGAGCCAATGTTGATTGAACAAGAGCGTTTAGGATTCCGTATGAAGCTCCACAAGTCAAATTAATAAATGAAGGTGACGTCGCGATTTTAAAATCGGGGTAGCAGGAATCTTGCCATTGAGAGATTTTCTCACGCACCCAGAGTGATCCTTGGTCTGCACCGTAGTTTAATGGATGTCTTGACTCCTTGTCGTTATCGAAGGAACGATGCTCGGGGGTCAAGAGAGCAGTTGTCGCCTTGAGGATTTCTGATCTTGGAAGTAGTCGAGAAGAAGGATGACCAACAAAGAGATCGATCATAGTGAGCGAATTTTTCGATTTTGTGCGAGAAATAAGTAATTTTCCAGCAACTGAAATTATTCTTACCAGGGAATTGCAAAAAATTGAAAATTTAATTGACAACGTTTTTGATGCGAAATTTTCGCTCCTTCGATAAAAATGTCGCGATTCAACTTAAGCACCGTTGCTAAGCGCAGGACCAACAGGCAGCTGTGAGATACGGCAACAGTAAATTAAATCTACATAATGAAATTACCATAGCTATGCTTCTTTCTATTATATATATATCATGACTAAAATTTGCATATACTTAGCTAGCTACTCGCTCGTAGAGTAAAATATATGCACTTCTTTCTTGACTCTCATCACTAACAACATCCTCCTTCAGTATAGCCTCGACTTTGGTATCATCAATTCTAATCCAGCTTCCTTTATCTTGTCTCAATACATCCACAGTATAATGGCCAACATCAGTACTAGAACCATGATGGTAAACAACTCCAGTCAATCTATATTTAGGACAAGGTTTAACTTTCAATTGAGTAGATAAAGATTCTTCAGGTATCACCAAATCATGACCGTAACCGATCTTCTTTTTAAGTTTTTCAACATAATTATCCTTTGAGATATACGAGAATCTTTTCAAATGAATAACTAATACTCTAGGTAATTTATCGATGAAAGTTTGCTTCTTAGCGACAATTTCTTGTTGATTATTGTTTTTAATTTGTAAATTTTCAGGATCACTGAAAATTTTAAATGCACTCTCCAAAGAATTTACTTTCTCATCACTTATATCCAACTGAATGTGTTGGAAAGGATCTAACGTCACTGATCTTGAATTTTTCATCTCTAATTCAGATCTAAATTGACCACCAAAAAGCTGAGTTATTGGAGTAGCTTTTACTTGAACCACTCGTTTACTTATACCTTTTTTCTTTTGTCCAACTTGTTGCCATTCACCGTTAGCAACTGAGGCTTGTTCATTTTCAGTAACTTCTTTACTTCCATTCACTGTGTTATTATCCAAAGTTTCCACAACCAATTTTTTTATTGCTGGATTACTAATTGAATTCAACAAATAGCTTCGATCAACGGCACTTATATTCTGTAAAATAGCGGACAATTCTTCATGGAGTCCATCCAAATAATAACCCAAGAATTCTTCAGCGTCCTCCTGCTGACCCAATTTTAAATGCAGAAATCTTGGATGACTAGTAATATCTTGATAAAAAGTGGTTGGATTAAGAGCTGAACCAAATTCTTTGTTACTATTATTATTATCGCTGTTGGTTAGCTCATCGAAGAAATTAATTGAAGCGTCTAGCAAAGGAGTTGGGGATTGAATCAATTTTGATGCAGTATGTGTTTCAATGGTTTTCAAAATATTATAAAAAGGTGCACAGTAAAGTAAAATTTGCATAATTGATGACATAAAGCAAATGTTACCAGTGTTCACTAACCCACGCGGTTTAATAGTTGGTGCTTGATGTCCGACGTAATTATTTTGAAACATAATTCTTACAAGGACAATGGGGAGGGATTCAACAGTGCTGCCATTAGATGTGATGGGTGGTTTAGCTGGAGAAATTGATAATCGATGAGTTTGAGGTGGTTCAACAACAACAAGGGATTTTTTCGCCATAGTTGACCAGGAAATACTAGCTGTGCTAGCAGTCATCTTTGGTTTTTCATTGATTTTGTTATCTTCAGAGTTCTCTCTAGAATTACTTTCAGGGTTCTCCTTAGTGGTTGTTAGAGGGCTCTGTTCAGCTGTTTCGTCAATGATTTCCTCCGGGATCTCTTCTATTTTTGTAGAATTGATTAGTGTTGTGCTAGTTTCTTTCGTAGCTGTTACGTTAGTTATTTTGCTATAACCATTTATCGTCGGTACCTGGCCATTGACATTACCATTAGCGCTTGTTGTACTCTCCTTACTCTGCTTCTTCTCTTCCTCCTCTTTCGTTATTAGCGAGGCCGCTGTTTCTTGTCTCTTGCTAGTTACCTCCTCTCTCGGCTGTACTGCTTGATTGCCAATGATGTCATTCGTGCTATTGTTTATTAAGGCTGCTGTTGCTCGTCTTTTCTTCCATGAATCCCTTAGCTGTTTTGCCTTGTGACGACTCTTGAGAAATTCTGATTCTGTAGTTCCGAAAAAGATTGGATACCGTAGATTTGTCATACTCCTAGTAGTAATATTAACCGTTGTTGATGAAGGTTACTATTCATTAACTATTTACAAGTTAGAGAGATGAAGATGACGTTTTATATCGAAACAAAAGAAGAAAAAAAAAATGAAATAATCCTTATTTTCTCTTTTTTTTTTTCGCCCAACTTTTTTCTTTTTTCGCCAACCGTTTTGACAAAAAAAAAATGGCCTACAAAAAAAAAAGTTTGGAAAGTTGGGTTACTAAGCGCACCTTGGCATTGTAGGTATCTCACAAGATGTGCCAACAAGAAAATACAATTTTGATGGCACCGTCATTCAATTCCAATGGTTATTATTATCCTACTGGGATCATAAATAGCACCAAACTTGGGTAATTCACCACGTTGGTATTATCCAAACTCCATTTATTAAAACCTAATATAACATAATTTCAACCTATAGCCGCCAATTGGTATTGGAGATCCCCCTAATGTCATTTTTCTATCCATTATAAAAGCATCAAGCTTAAAATCAGTTACTAGCTCGAATTCTCATTGGCTGGGACGCACACTCATCAGCACACCAAGTTCTCCAATTCGTTTGCTCAATCATTTATTCATTCAAAGGCCAACTTAAACACTTTATCCTCATTATGAACAGTATAAATAAAATTTGCAATAACATCGGTTTCCTTAACAGACGTACTCAAAAAATGCAGTCTAACCCGATTGCTCAACTCCTCTTTACTCACTCTGCCTATATTTCTTGCAGTGAAACTTTTCTTACCCACGTCGCAAGCTAACATTGCCCCATAATCTGTCATTGCGTCAGGAACATCCAACCCATACTTGTTCTTGTATTTGTTCAAGTTTTCAAGTGGTAGCGTCATGAAATCAAGTGGGTCTAGTGGTGGCTTGTCCTGGGGACCATTGGAGTTGATGTGTCGGGCGAGAAATTCTTCTTGGGCATGCTTGAGCGCAGCCTGTTTTGATTTCACTCTTGAATTTGATTTGTCGTTGTCTTTTCCTGCCATAATAGTTGCTAGAGAATACGATTGATATTAGTCGGAAGAGAAGAGATGATTTTCTTGATTTTGAAATTTTACGTACAGCAGAGCGTGACTGAGCGACGCGATATATGAGGTCTTAAAACCCCATATACAGATGTATACAATACCTAACCAAAATGTTTAATTGTAAATTCTAGAAAAGAAATATAAAGTAACAATAATTCATGTCCACCTTCTTATCGGAATATTCTCGAAACCAAATAGGTCATTGACCCGATGAATCTGATAGCAGCAAGAAAAGCAACCAACCACAAGATAACAGTCAAATAAGTGGTAGCATTGGTACCACCAGTTGGGTTTTTATCAGAGGCTGATTTAGAGGTTGGACTCCCGCCGATGTTCATTACCAAAGCAATCAAAACCCCATTAGTGATACACCAAATCAACACTACCATGGATCTGACAAACTGGTAATAATCGTTCTTAGCATCTGCAGCTTGCTTCTGTTTTTCTTTTTCAAATTTCGCAATTTCTTCTGGTGTCGTTGGTTCCTTCTCGACTTCTTGACCAGGAATTACTTGAATTAGCAGAGCTTCAGTTTCAAACAATTTATCAACTTCTTCAGCAGTAGTTGGAATGTTAAGAATAAGACCTTTACCATCTTCAGCTTTCTTAACTGTACCTAATCCACCACCACTACCATCATCACCTTTCGTACCCCAAGAGATATCATGAATGTTGCAAAAAGCGTAAATGTTGAGGATGTTGATGTACATTGGTGAAAGCAACATGTACTGTAAAAATGAAGTAAACATATGCCATGGTTGACCATACAAGAATGATGCAACGAAGTACAACACATAAGTTGATCCCATTGAAATAACCAAATCACGGAAATTAGAATTCTTAGCAAAATCACCGAATGAAGGTTTATGATTTGGCGCACTATCAATAACCGTTCGAATTGATTTAATTGTCAACCATATCGCACAGAATAACATATAACCCATCATAACTGCATAAAATATCGTAACCATCCAATATGCTTTCTTAGCTCCTTTTGGTTTGTTACCAAACGAAAAAATGAAGACACTCATAGTACAAGTAATGTAAAGCCAAAGTAATACAACTGCAATAGCTTCACCAGGCACGAAGACCATAAATCCATCCTTCGTCAGTAAACCAAGTGTTAAAATTCTGAAAACCAAAAAATATGACCCAACTGAGAACCAAGAAATAATAATATTAATCGTGTTATAGAAAAATTCAACTTGTAAAAACAATTTTCTAATAAACGAATGTTTTGATCGATAAATTTTCCCAAAATGAACAATAGCGTACAATGCAGCAAAAAATGAACCGTTTAACCATCTTCTTCTTTGGGAGATAAATTCAGGTAATTCATCAGGAACATCAGTAGCAGCGGCAGCACTTTTAACGTATCTTAGGACCCATTTACTATTTTTCTTGGTCACAATTTCAAAACATAGTATACGATCTTCAGCCAAATACATATTATTAGCAAATAAATCATGTTTATCTTGAGACTTATGCAATGTCTCCCCTTTGAAATATGCTTCCAATGGACCATGACCTGTCATTTCATCATTTTTTAATGCTTCAAATCGATAAGCTGAAAAAGCACCCGGTAAAACTGAAATGAATCCAAACATAGATTCAGTAGGTTTATCCAAAATATTTGACATTTTATATTCGAAATTTTGACCTGCAACTAAAAACCCAGAAAAAAACCCATTATACAAAAATTTCCCCATTGATCCCAACATTGCTTTTATTTCACCACAAGCACCACCAACATTAGGATTACGATCAAATTCTTTCCATAACTCATGAATTGATCTTTTAGTAGGTTCAGTTCCGGCATCGAATAACACAATGACATCAGGTTGTAATGCTGGTGCTAATGCTTGGAAACACCATCTATGAGAATTAATCTTCTTCTGATTTTTCTCCTTCAATGCGAAGATTAATTGAACCGGAACAACATCATCATACTCTAAATTAACCGTATCAGTGACTGATTTAATATTAGCCAAAGTTGTATGTTCATATAAATGACAAGTAACCTCTTTTTTCAAAACTTCAGATTGTGCAAAACCTTCTTGATAGACCCCTAAATTAGCTAACAAAGCTCTTGCTCTCGCGTTAATTTTGGTGCGGCCATCGCTAACAATTGCAACAACCACCTTTTTCCAACCCTCAGAACCCCAACGCTCAGTGTCTTTGGTGCACATATACTTAATATTATCAAAGATCCCTTTCAAAGTTCTTCCCAATAAGATATCATCTTCATTATACATAGTAACAACAATCATCATTTCGCATCCTGAATGAGTTCTAGGAACTTTGAAAAGTTGTTGACGTAAAGTAAATTTATCAAATAAGAATCTTTCAGGTTGACTAGTAACTGCGGTATATTTCATTCTGACAAATTCTGCAGCTTGTCTATTTGCATCACCAGATATTTTATAACGAGCAGCTAGTTTATTTGGAATAGGACAATCAAGGGCTAAATTACCTAAAAACAATGCATCTTGATTGATTTCCGCATCACTGTCTTCTCCGTCTTCTCCACTGCCCTGAGGAAGCAATTGTTGTCTTGCGTCATCACCAGCATTGATATTGTAATTGGCTTGTTCATAGTTCCCTTGAATTTGATTCATAAGTCTTTGATCATTGGTGAAATTTCCACCCATATTATTTTGTGACAAGAAAACCCCTTGGCTGAAAGGAGCTCCACCGCCAATCGCTGAAACTCCAGTTCTTAACGGAGCCCCCAAAGAAATTGGATTCATTTCATTATCATAAAGCGCAATTGAATTGATTGGATTAACGTTATAAGAGTCACCCAGAATTGGATTGAACCCGATGTTTCCCTCGGGATCATCAGGGCCAGAAAACATATTAGCAATATTTTCATTCCCATTATTGGCATTGCCTTCATAACCTGAATTATACCCAGAGTAACTGTTATTGTTGTTTCGGTACCCGGTACTATTGGCATCTAACCTTGACGACGAGTTGGCATCAAGCGCATGTTGAAGAGCACCATCATCACCAAATGGATTAGGTTGGAAAGGATCAGAATTGTAGGAATACGAAGTTTCCACTGGTCTTAAGTTGTCACTTGATGGGTTTGGATTATATTCAAAGCTATTATTTGCGCTGGTTTGAAATAATGGTTCCTGAGGTAATGGTCTAGGTTGCAAATTTTGCATTGGGATCGTTTCATCAATTGGTTGATTAACTTGAATCTGCGGTTGTTGTTGTGGCTCTTCATGAATAATGTGTTGTGTTGCCGGAGGATTGTATAGACTTCCCCCAGTATCTTGAGCGTTGGTATAGTAAGATCCCCCAGTGTGATTCGAATGGTATGAAGGAGGGTGTTGGTATGAGCCTCCTGTATGTTGATACGAAGGGCCAGTGAATTGTCCGGTTAAATGTGGCGCCTGTGGTTGCTGCTGTTGTTGCTGTTGCTCGATTCGAGAGTTAGGTGATGGCCCACTGTTATGATGAAGTTGAGTAGGTAACTGAGGTAACTCTGGTGGCTCCTCGTCGTTGTTGTGATTAATATTATGATACCCTTGGTAACTCATAACTACGTAAATAAGACTGCTTTCTTGATGTGGTTTTCCTTTTTATTTGGTGATTATTTTTGCCAGGTTCTAGGTAGGTTGAAATGCTGTTTTTAAGTAGTTTTCGAAAAATCCTAGACAATAGTCGAGCGTTACGGATCGTTGGATTTGCGGGTGTTAATTTTAAAAAGGGGGTGGATCATGTTCAACCAAGCAGGGGACTCAAGGGCGGTGATTGCCAGCTGTCACGACATGTTCAATCGGGGGCACAGCAGGGGAAAAAAAAAGATGCACAGCAAAAACAGAGTGCACTTAGTATATATACATGTATATTTAGATTTATAGGGGGTGCGCAGACTCATAGGTTGGTTGGAATGTAGTCAAACCTTGCAAGATGACCATTCCGTAATCAAACATTTGGTAAGAAATGGAATAATCAACTGAAATGAATGTTTCCTACTGGTATTGGTTTTATCGAGTATACTAATGATTCAATCTCTTTTAATGTGTAGTCTATATATGCAACAAGAAGAATAACTATTGACCCATCAGTCTGAGGATTAAGTAGAATGCACAGCCAATTGCTCTAAATGCAGCCATAAATGCCACAGCGTACAAGATAACCGTCAAGAAAATTTGCTGCTTGTGAGCAGCGTTACCAGTAGTCAACACGATTGCAATTATGGCAACATTACTGATGATCCAAGTAATGACCAACATTGATCTAACCCAAGCGTAGTAGTATTTATGAGCCTCACTACCACCTTTACCATTTGACTGCTCTTCGACTTCAGGTAGCATCAACATTTCAGCTTCTTTTCTATAAGAACTGTCGATTTCTTCATCGGTTGTTGGAATTTCAATTTCAAAAGTACCAGCAGCACTTTGCTTTACCACCCCTAAATCAGTTTTGACCCCGTCATCACCTTTAGTACCCCAGGAGATATCATGAACATTACAGAACGCATAAACGTTAAGGATATTGATGTAAGCTGGAGAAAGTAAAAGATATTGCACGAATGAAGTGATCATGTGCCATGGATCAAGGAAAATAATTGAAGCAATTGTATATAGAGCGTAAGTGGCTAACACTGATATCGTTAAATTACGCACATATTCTTGATTTAATAAATCAACAAAAGTAGTATTATCTCCCTTTGACTTTTCTTGATCAATGGTACCTACCACAGTTTTAACAGATAACAAGATTGTAGCAATAAACATATAAGCCATTGTAGCAGCGTAGAAAACCGTGATGACAAAATATGATTTTGATGCCCCTTTAGGGGAATTACCAAATGAAAAGATAAACGTAGTGACGGTAGCAGTTGCATAAAGCCAAAGTAAAATCACAGCAATGACGTTACCAGCAGTTGGGAAATACATTGTTTTATCACCCATTGCTTTTGTTAAAATTCTGAACACCAAAAAAAATGAACCGAGAGAAAACCATGAGACTGCTAAATTGATTGCATTATAAAAAAATTCAATGTTCAATAAAAGCAATCTAAATGGGTTATGATTGGATCTGAAAACTTTGTAGAAATGGAAAATACCATAAATAGCCGCGAAAAATGACCCATTAAGCCATCTTCTTCTTTGTAAAATGAATTCTGGCAATCTATCAGGCACATCAGTTTCAGCACTGGCACTTTTAACATATCTTAAAACCCATTTAGCATCTCTCTTAGTAACAATTTCAAAACATAAGATACGATCTTCAGCTAAATACATATTAGAAGTGAAAATACCAGCATCAGTTGTGTGTAAAGTTTCACCTTTGAAATAGGCTTCTAAAGGACCATGACCAGTAACATCATTTTGTAATGCTTCATATCTATAGGCAGAGAAAGCACCTGGTAACACTGAAATGAAACCAAACACAGATTCTGTGGGTTTATCCAAAATGTTCGACATTTTATATTCGAAATTTTGGGCAGCAATAAGTGGATTGAGTAATAACTTACCGCCTGGACCCAACATCGCTTTGATTTCCCCACAAGCACCACCAACGTTTTTGTTGGCATCAAAAGTCTTCCATAAATGATATAATGATCTTTTAGCTGGCTCGGTACCCGCATCTAATAAGATCACCACTTTAGGTTGCAAAATTGGACCAAAAGCTTGGAAACACCATCTATGAGAATTAATTTTCTTTTGATTTTTTTCTTTCAAACAGAATAATAATTGAATTGGACAAGTATCTTCATTGGTTAACTTGACAACTCCATTTCTAACTGAAGCAATTCCCAATAATGTAGTGTATTCATACAAATGAGCAGTGACCGGCTTATCATTAACCATATTCTTAGCAAACCCATCTTGATAAACACCTAAACAGGCCAATAAAGCTCTAGCTCTAGGATTAATTTTAGTACGACCATCACTGACGATAGTTACAACAATCTTTTTCCAACCTTCAACACCCCAAACTTTAGATTTACGTTTTGAACATAAATATTTAATGTTATCGAAAACCCCTTTCAAAGTTCTTCCCAATAAAACATCATCTTCATTATACATAGTAACGACAATCATCAATTCACAAGGAGCTCTTGGAGGCTTGAATAATGGTTGTCTTAGAGTGAATCTTTGTAAAGAGAAATCAGTTGGATCAGAAGTGGCTGCAGTGTATCTCATATAACAAAACTCTCTTTCTTCATGTTTAGTCTTGTATTGTTTCAATAAATCGTTAGAAACAGGACAATCAAAAACTAAATTACCCAAGAAATCAGCCAATCTTTTCTTGCCTTTCGCTGGACCTTGCTCTCCTTCGTCTTCTTCTTCTTCTTGGAAGTAACCAGTACCCCCAGTAGTCATTTTAGTGAGCTGAGTACCACCAGTGGCTTGGCCTTCAAATGGATTAAGTAAGTTGGTAGTTGATCGATTCACCATAGATTGAGAGTCATCGAGGAATGTATTAGTTGGGTAATAATCACCATTAACTGGCAAATTTAAAAAATCTTCATCTGCTAAAGACTGGTTTGAAGTGAATAAATTAGCATAGAAATTCCCACCAGCGTTAGGTGGGTACAACGATGCTCTCAAATCCTCAGGGTTATCAAAATTTGGATTCATTCCTGGCCTTTCGAACCCACTGTCATAAGTATAAGTTGATCCGCCAGTTAATGCAGCTTGAGCTTCGGCATGAGGGTCATAGCCGCTAGTATCATTATAAAATCTGGAATTGTCAACGTTATTTAATGGGATGCTGCCACCAGTATGTTGCTGATACTGCTGTTGAGGAGGTGGCTGCTGGTAATGTTGTTTTTGTCGTTGTTGGTCTTGCGGTGTTGGCGGGAGTGGATTTTCGTTGTTCGTAGTTGGTTTATTATTATTTCTTAATGGTGCTAATGGCTTGACTTCGTCGTCTTCATGGTAGACGTTGGGATCTAAAGATTGTCCACTCATCGGTATTATATATTTCTAGTCAAGGAGCGAGCAGCGATCAAAAAAAAAAAAAAAAAAAAAATAAAAAAAATTTTATAGATTCTCTCTGACGTGTAAGAAAGACAAATTTTAACAGATCAAACTTTTGTTTAGCTATTTATAACTATCTTTTCTTAGTGAAAAGCAATGACGATATAGTTGACGGATGAATAATTTCGACCACGTCCTTTCAGAAAAGAAATTTTTTTTTAATTAAAAATTTGCCAAACAAGTGGACAATTGTAAAAATTTATACAAGAATTGAATCTGATACATAGCTATGCAAACTTTAACCTCCTACAAATAACTGCCTATATGCATCACGTGTACACACTCATCCAGAAGTCTGTTTCAAATTGCTGAAAATGTTAATTGAGGCTAACTTTAAATCAGAAAAATTTGCAATATATGAAAAAGGCGACTGCAGTGTGCTTAGAAAAACCTGAGTTAAAACAAACACACAAATTGCACTAAACTGTAACCAGTAACAACTAAATAATATAATAACACTGCCATAAGTGGAACTAACTGAATTTAATTCTTGTTGAAACCTGATTGTTTCTTCAAAAAGATATAGAAGTGTTACATATAGTGGGTGTGTGGTTGGCCAACAGTAAAATTGCATTATACTTTTTCCACCTCACTGTTCATTGCATCCTGTTCTCTGATTGGTTGGAAAATTTGCTGCTGCTGCGCCAGAAACCCAAAAATAACTCCGGTTAGGTTTGTGTGTGTGTCAAATCTTAAAACTTTGTTCCTCGAAAAAAACAAGGTATAATAACCCTCGTTAAACCCCCTTATTGCACCCCCTAATATCGCAATATGGAATTTCTCAATTACAGTGATTTATAGTGAGCTAGATCTAATTTATATTTTTCAGTAAATGACCCCCAAAATATGATATTTTATACTATATTATTCCATGCCTGCTTAATTCTAAACTATGTGCAAGATTATCTGTCAACCTACTCAAATCATTAACTGCAACTTCTCCAAATAACCCATTAGTACCACTACTGCCATTATTATTATTATTATTTCCGCTACCTTGTAGCATTATCAATTGACCATTTAATTCATTGATACAATGATCGCTAAGTTGAATTTCACCGCTTCTTGCTGCAGTTATCACCCCACTAATTGCTGCTGCCGCACTATTATTATTATCAACAGTATTATTGTTAGTGTACAGCGAACTAGTATTAATACTGACTGGCTCACTATCTTCATCTCCACTAATCTTTCTCTTCTTATTATACATCACCCCAAATGAATGACTATTGTCTGGTATAGTAACTATACTTGATAAGTTACCCTTTTTAACTGGTGGCGAAAACAATGAATTGGCAGTATATCGATTGACGTGTTGATTATAATCGTATTGACTAGGATCAATAGGTGGTTCCTGCATTGTCGGATACTCCGAATCAAAAGTAAATAATGGAATATCCATTTCTTTGTTAGCGTTATCATTAAATAACCCACTTTCCCTGTTATTGTAATCAATATTAAAATCATCATTAACCAATAAATTGAATTCATCCTCATTAAACAGTGATAATGGTGCTTTATTTTCCTCCTTCTTTATTGGCAAGCGTGGCTCCATTTCAGATATTTCTTGTGTAGGTGGCTGTGGTGGCGGAGGCTGACTAACTTGTTCTTGATTAGAAACTTCTGGTGATGTCTCCTCCACAATAATATTGCTTGCATCATCTTTACCAGCTTTTGGTTCATATTCTTCCACAATAAATGCATCAACCATCTCTGTTGGTGTTTGATATTTAATAAATTTATTTTCGAATGGGAGATTAACCAATGATTCTAAATCCCATCTTTCGTCAACCGCCAATCTTTTAATCATCAGGGTTAATTTAAATTCCGAGTTTTTAAAATCAAGTGCAGTATTCATTGTTAATGAGGTTGTAGTGCTGATGTTATCAGAGTCACCCCAATTTGTGGTTCCTTTATCTTCTGGTGAAGTGGTAGCAGTGGCGGACATCAACGAATCACTTTGCATGTCGTTATTGAATTGGCGGTCTGCATAACAACTAACATCTATAAGATCAGCATTGATCCACGCATTTCTAATGACTTCAACAGAAACATTACTCCAAGCATTTTTAATCATCAACATTGCGTCAGTCAATGAAATATTCCACTGGTCAGCTTGTAGACTTCCTGATTTCAATTGCATACTTAATGAAAGTAAATATTGCTGTAGCCGATAAATCACTTTAAATTCCCGGAAAATCCCAAAAGACATTGGCAATTGTGGGCCAGCAATGCTGCTTGTGTTAACAAATACTAATTTAATAAATTCCAATTTCACGTTAACAATTCGATGACTAGCAGCATCATCTAATATTATGACAATATGTCGATTAGACAACGATAATCTTTTATCCAAAGTAACCAACCACCCAGAAAATTGTATTGCAGTTAACCATGCTTTTTTGTTACTTTTATAACTAACTTCATATTTTTTACATATTTTACTGGAGGGCTTCCCATTAAAACATAGCATACTTTCGTAATGACCGACAATAAACGGTTCTAACTTTTCACTTCCATCAGAATTAGTAGTTAGCAAAACGGTGATCCCATTTTTAGTCAGCAAAACTTCATTATTATTGTTATTATTACTGCTAACCATATCTTTATCGAGAGGTAACTTATAGTACAAAAAAAATTCATCTAGCACAAAAATATCTTTCAAATTGAATTGGCTTAAATAGCTTTTCAATTCATAACGATCGATTGATAAATCCCATATCTTTTGAGGTTTAACTAATTCTTCATCTAAATTATTCATATTTACATCCATTTTCGTTAAAGCATGTGTACACCACTTGTGACTGAATTCTCCAGAACCTTGTTTCAAATTTATTGGCAATATCTTCCATAAACTCGTGGCAGAATTTTGAATTATTGGGATTGATATTGGGATATTATCCCATACCGATTGATAAATCCATTCACTTAAAATTTCTCGAAGTAAAACATTTGACGGTTTACGTCTTCTAATTAGAGTGAATTCGTGTTCTTTCAACGAGATTAATTCATCCTTTTTCGATAATATTCTGGATATTGTAGTCTGAGATGGTGATTTGAGGGTATGATATTTTTTTTTCGCCCAATTGGCTAACTCCGATTGGGTCATCTCTGGATTTGCTTCAGCCATTAAGCAAATATCAATTTTCTGCTTAATGGTATAACCCAGTTTCTGTCCATTTCCATTTACCATGTGTGGATAGCTATATTGTTAGTACAAGCAATTATAATAATAACTAATATCAAAAAACAGATGGGAGGGTTGTCCTATTATTTTTATTTTAGTTTTTATTTTCCGGTAACGCTTCCTTCCAAAATTGGTTGAAAACATGAGACCACACGATGATAAAAAACAAGTGCCGTATTATTGATCTGCAAACTGAATAATAAGTTTAGGTATTGGCATTGTCGAAATGATTGAAAAATAGTCTTGGAAGGTTATATGATGGTGGCCCTGATGATATATTATCAAACTTTAGATCCGAAAATATTAGACAAGTCCTTGGGTATATATAGATATATACATACACTATCTTGAATTAAATATGCTTCTATATGTAACAGATATTCTCAACTGATTATGTGAAAACAAATAACCACAAAAAAAAAGCAAGATGGAGCAAAGGTGGTGGGGATCAGAGGGATGGAGGTGTGCTATTGGTTAGGAATTAAAACATGCCAATAAAAACCGACGATGAAGATAGGGAAAAAAAAAATGGGATGATTTTCAATATGAATAACCCGTGACGTACTTGTTCTGATGATAGTTGCATAATGGCGAATATAATTGCATGAAGACGGGGCGATTTTAAGTACACTCAAAAATTTTGATTTCAAATAGTTGGGTTATTATTTTATTAATTTAGTTTTTTATTTTTTTTTTTAATTTAATTTAATTAATCAGTTAAAGGTATTAATGATAGTTTCAACCGATAGTAATTTTTTTAAGCTGATGATACTATGCCGTGGTGGTTTTGATTAACGTTTTTACCTTGATTTGGAGAGCAGATAAGGTTTGTATCTTTACAGACACCGAAACTGGATGTTTAGCCACTATTCTTTGATAAATTAATTAATTAATTAATTAATGTAGTAGGTTACATATAATATACTCTTATAGGGAAATCTAAAGCGATTTATACTGCTACAATAAAGTGTCCTCATATACATTACTGACAGACTGACTGACTGACTGACAGACTGACTGACTGACAGACAGACACCTATCAATTATTTCATTTGATGCCTAATGTTGATTAAGATCGAGCTGAGCTATCTGAGATATTCTGCAATGGCTAAAGCTGATCTTGATCTTGCCTGCCATTGCGGTCACATGATACATATTGAAATTTCCCACATTGATTTGCATCTCAGTAATATTGACAAGAAGTGCCGAATAAATTCGATTATATGCAATTTTCACTATATTACCACTTTCTTCAAAAATGATCAACCAGTAATTATTGCAATATCTGCGAACATTGCCATGATTTATCTAGATCGTAGTGCGTTATTCCCTCTCTTTTGTGCCTCGCTAACTCAATCAGCCATCGCTTACCCTCCGGTCGCGTTTCGCCTGTACTTATTTATTATGTCTCTATTATGTTTTTTTTTTTCAGTTCCCATCAACAAGACCTCCTCATCGCTTCTCCTTGGCTATTTATATACTTATGGGCAATGTCACTTGGTGATGACTGTGATTCCCTTAAAGATACAAATTTTGCTCCTGGGAACAACTACGTGACAATATGTAAAAGTAATAAGAATTTTTATACCCCTGAAGTGCTTCATTTATCCCCGTTTTTCAATTCAGTTGTACCTCTCAGAATCATAGATATTGTCAATTCAGCCGATTTGATTTCAATATATAAGCATAGAGCACCCCAGATTATGGATAAACATATTATAATCATTAATAATTACCCAATACGCTGCGTTTCAGTTACTGCAAGAATTATCGGCCAGTATATCAAGACTTTTGATGACGAAACTAGAGACCCAATATGTTTCTTATATTTATGTGATACTACTGGTTCAGTGTTAACATGTGTGATGCCAGAATATAAGTTTTTAGGATTTGGATTACAGAGGAGTGAGTGGTCTAGCATTGGATTGTTGGTTAAAGTAATTGGCGTGATTAATTATTATGTTAACTATCATGCATTAGATTCTAAGTCAAATCGGGCAAAAGAAATTCATTCTGTTGAATTGGAAATCTTATGCAAGAAAAACTCAAAAAGCTTGTTAATTGAATTAACTGAATGGAAGAAAACCATTGAATTTAGAGATCAACTAGTTGAACCTTGGATTCTTGATGAAGCCGTGGTCAAACAAGATCGAGAAGAGGCTGAACGGGATATTTTCATTGAGAATAATAGTAATGGTAACGAAGAGGATAATGAGAATTGTAGAGTTTTGCTTGCTAAATACAATCAATATAATAACTTTGACTTGTTTGTTAATGGGAAATTTGCTGAACTGTTGGAGAATGCAGAAAGCTCGTCGAAAAGTCAGTTTAAATTGATGAAGGACAGTATATTTGTCAATAAGGAGAAATTGAAGAAGCAACGACTTCAAGCGCTGGATTCTGATGGCGAAAGAGATATGGTGATACCTAGTCTGACTGTGGAAGAAGAAGATAAAGAAGACGAAACAGAAGAGGAAGAAGAACAAGGAGAGGGAGAAGGAGAAGCCAAAGAAAAATCTGGTGAAATCACTGAAGTTGAGGTCATTGATTTGACTGATGAATACCTTAGGTCACGGAGAAGTTACTTTGAGAGTTTAGGCAGTAATCTTAGAAACAGTGCGTCTGAGCTGACTAATAATGAGATGAGAAAGAAAGAAAAGACAATTAAAATAGATGAACCGGTTAAAACGGACAAAAACTCGAAATCGTTAGTTCAAGAGAGAAAGTCACCTAGAGCTAAACCGTCACCTAGAACTAAACCGCCACCACCACTGACGGAAATTCATCCTAATAAAATTAACAAGCAACACAAATCTGGAGCTCAGATTCTGCCTACCAAAAAGCAGCAAAAAGTGAACATTTCATCTGTGAGATTGACTAAATGTTTGGGCGGAAAAGTCGAGTATCTAGGTATACCTAAAGTCAGTGATATTCAGAAAACCAAGACAAGAGTGCTAGGACGGAGTCTCTCACCTTCACGAAGAGCGGAGTCATCAAAAGCATATCACTTTGATTCTATAATAGACGGTTCACTGGTAATACATTATTTTAAAACCCACGAGTGGGCAATTGAAGGAATGCTCAAGGAGCCGCAAGTCAGTGTAGTTCATATTGCCTTTGAATACCTCAAATATTTTGTTAGTGCAACTCCAAGAAAAATCAAAGATGAAGGTGTCGCACTCCGTGTTGGTGAGGATATTGTCGATGCGCAAACAATGTACAAGAATTTAAGAATTCACAATTTGGTTACTTTGTTATTGTTGAAGAATTGTGGTGGAGTGGCTATAACGTCATCTCCCGACTTTAGTTCGAAGAGAGCTGAATTGTTTCATAATATAAGACATCCATTCAGTCAAAGTAATTTGATTAAATGTTATGAAAACTGTCAAAATAATGCTAAATTTGGCGCTGATGAATGGTTTATTAATTTTAGCAAACTTTTGAAAATTCAAGCAATAATTGTGGAGAAAATTGATGCTTATACTAGCTTAGTTTACAAGAGCTATTTCAAACAAGTTGAAAAATTGATTACTTATGCAATTATGAAAAATAAGGATGAGGAAGTGTTTAAAATGCTACAAAATAATTGTAAAGAAAAAATGACCACTCAACAGTTCGAAATACTAAGCATATATGAGTTTCTATATGTTATTAATACGATGGATGTTGAATCATCAAAGATGGAAATTGGAGGTGTCAATATGATGACCGAATTGGTTAGAAAATGGATTGATTGGCAATTGTCTAAAAATGTCACCAATGAGAAATTGATTCATGAATTTTTCAATAAGATGATAACCGAAAAACGAATCACAACCAACGACAGAAAACCAGTGTCTGTAAAAATCTTGCAAAGAGTAGTTCAATTTGAAAAATTGTCTTGGAAGTTCTATCGAGATTATTGGAAATTACAATAAATGTAATCATGAATCATTGGACAAAAAATTTGGATCATTTTGTAGTTTAGACTTAAATTTATCCCACCAGCGATCCAACACTTTAATTGACACTTTATTATTATCATCCACGAACCCACTTAAATAATTATACGCGTTATTCACAATTTTCTTTGCCAACTCTGCTGTACTTTCCGCACTCGGTTTCACGGAGGCACTATTATTTGTTAATTGTAATTGTTTAGCGTGTTGCTCCTGCTTGGCATCCCTCAAACTCTGCTCCGCTTGTCCATTAGGCTCGATACTTATCCCAATTACTAAACTACAATCTTCCTGGTTTGCATCATCGTCGATCATCAAATCATCATCAATTTGGTGCGACATTGCCGGCGCATTAATTGAATTATTCTTGATCTTGAATATCGCTGACGGCTTATTGGAATTTAGCAATCCTAGTAGTTGAAATTGCTGGTTTGGCCCAGGTAACTGGAAGTATATAAGAGCACTGTAATTGTCGTCAAACGGGGTATCCGGCAAGATGAATACCAGAGCATGGGAAATGTTGGTGGCGTTGGGGACATTGAACACGAATTTGAGAGGCTCGACTTGTTGAGCAATCGCCACAGGTCGGCCTGAGCATACTAAACCAAACATCTTGTAAGCGAAGTGACCAAGAAAATGAAGAAAATAATTCTTAAAAATACCAATCAAGTATTAAAAGGCTTCTCATTTACTGGTGACTTTTGGTCAGGCAACCAAGTCTATGATTCATCCAGACCGTTGGTATATGGATGGACTCTTGGTGGTACCTTTCCCTTAACTAGAAAACACCGTTTTATACTAATAGGAAATAGGAGACATAAAAACGTTAATAATTTATTAATAATATTACCAAATATTCACAAGATTAAATGTTTTACTGGTTCATAGCTTCATTTCGCATATCGCCTCTGGTTCATGTTGTGAACCGTGTGTACGGATGTGTGCATAGGTATAAAAGCTGAAAAATTTCTCGCAATCCAAGAATTATTTCTCTTTCTGTATAATTCAACGGTCCATAAAGAAAGGTGATCAATTTAGTATATAATTTTTCATATCTGATACCATGGCCCAAGATTAATTAAGAAGGTTATACATATTTTCCATCTGAGGTAGAGAAATACCAAACCAAAGGTGATGTATGGAAAAGCTGCTTCTAGACATTTTCAACTGCAATAAAAGTGGTTGAACATCCACACGACATCAGGTACACTTTTCCTTGAAAACCTGTCATTTTAACCAATTCCTTGTTAGTATCTTGACTTGTTCCACAATTTCCATGCTCTCCCCAGCCCCATGCCCAAACTTCATTATTATCCTTTAACAATAATCCATGTTCACTTCCAATGGCAAATTTCTCAACACCATGAACTTCTGTTTGAATAATTTGTCCATGGGAATTGTTACCAAAGCTTTTCAATTGATCTTGCTTTGTTAGAACATGTATTGAAGACCACATTGATTGGATAGAGGCAATGTCTAACCCATTAAGATCTTCAGCCCGAAACTTAGACGTTTTGCCATTTATTTTCACCTGGTCCTTAGAATACCACACGGTGAAATCTCGTGCAAGTGTAAAATTTCCGGTTAATGATAACAAAGTAGGCTTTCTAACAAATTTGTTTAATTTTTCATCTAGCTGCCCCTTTTTATTATATCCCCATCCATAACATTGTCCATTTGATAATTTCAAAATAACATGATTCAAACTAGATTTAATATCCACAATATATTCATGTGGAAAATCAAGTTTGGTTAATTCTAGGTTTTTATTATTTTGACCAGTTCCTAGTTCCCCCTTTTGTCCAAAACCGCAACTCCATATTTGATTCGAAGTATCTATCAAGATGGAGTAGTCCCATCCACAGGCAATGTTCTTCCATTTAATTCCATCCGGGATATCTATCTTGCTGAAGGTTTCGTTGGTGGTAGAATTTGTTCCACATTGGCCATATTGATTATCTCCAGCTGACCATATTTCCCCGGAGTTGAATAGTACCAAGGTGTGATTACCTCCGGAGGCAATCTTCGATATTTTCAAATTCGGCAAAGATTCAATGACTTGTAGCTTGTTTAAATCATCGTTGTGGCCTAATCCTAGTTGATAATTTCCATTAGATCCACATCCATATAACTTGTAGTGGCCTGGCATTTTGTTACGAAGAGGGCAAACGCCAAAATTGCATCATGCTGAAATTTTTTTCGCGTGCGTCCGCGAATAAATTTTTTTTTTCTTCTTCCAAAAGTTCAGCGAAAACTAATCGCAAAGACAATAATGACCAACGAAACTAAACCAATACTTCAAGTACCTAGCTCCTCACCTCCTGGAAGTAGGGATAGTTCGCCTATAAGAAATAACGGTCTCCCACCTACCAGATCACTCATTGACGGAGGATCAGATGACAGTAACCGCAAGAACGAGTATCAAATGTTATCAATAAATAAGTTAACAGACAGAGGCCCAACTGAAAGATTAGCATCACTTAATAACACTAAGGTCAACTCACTCCCGCAGAGATTGTCTGAAGATTTGGCGATTTTGAAGAAAAGATACCCCACAGCGAAAGAATCGGTGTTAACTCAAACTTATAAAAGGAAAAAGGGAAATTTACGACAAGTTATTGAATTTTTGAATAATTTGAAAATAACCCATCCTCAATTTTTCAAATCTACTACTCCAGTGGCGCCTTTGGAGACCACAAATTCTAAGATCACTATGACAACTTTACCACCACCAAATTTTAAGCCTCAACCACCTGCGAAAGCATCATCCAAGCAAAATGTGAAAAAATCATTAACTATTCAACAAAAATTTGGGATTGAAAGACAGAAACTTCAAGAAGCAAAGGTTAATGGCTCGAATGATACTCCTGTTGCAAAGCGACGGAAATTGATTAGAGGTTCAAGAAATCCAAAACCTGATTACTCCGAAGAATTGGAATTTGAAGATCCAGAAGCAGCAGAAGATGCAGCAGGAGAAGAACAAACACTTCGATTGACTATTGCTGAAAAATACGGCAATGGAGAAGCAAAAAAGCCAAAGAGAAAGCCGGTGAACTTAAGTGATGATGAAGAAGAAGACCCGGGTGACTTTGATTCTGAAATGGATGACGATGGTGATGAAGAGTACACTGCGACAACTACTAGTATCTCGGCTTATGAATTTAACTTGAGGGTATTGGAATTTTTAAATACCGCAGATATTAGGGATGTGTGTGACATTGGTGGCTGTTCGCCTGTAATTGCTGAGAAATTAATTGCTAAGAGACCCTTTGTTTCATTGTATCAAATTGAAAATGATGATTTCCAAGAGCAAAGTGAGCAACTGAAGGCTAAAACCGGAGGTCGCGGTAGAGGCGGTATAAAGAAAAATAACGGTTTGAAAATTGTTGAAAAAACTGCTATAACATTGAGGGGTTATGATGCAGTTGATAGTTTAGTGCAGAAATGTGAAGAATATGGTAACAAAATTTCTGGAGAAATTAAGAAATGGGGGATCAGTGTAATTGGAGAACAAGGTGAATTAGAGGCCACTGAAGTTGTTGGTGGTAGTAAAGGTGGATATTTCACGCATAAGCCTTTATTGTTAGCGGATGATTTAGAACTAAAGTCATATCAACAAGTTGGAATTAATTGGTTGAATTTATTGTATCAGAATAATTTATCATGTATCCTTGCTGACGAGATGGGTTTAGGTAAGACATGTCAAGTTATATCATTTTTTGCCTATTTGAAAGAAATTGGTGTCAATCAGGGGCCACATTTAGTTGTTGTCCCATCATCGACTTTGGAAAATTGGTTGAGAGAATTTAAGAAATTTTGTCCTACATTGAAAGTTGCGCCATATTATGGATCACAACTGGAAAGAGCAGATTTAAGAATTGATTTGGAATCAACTGAATTTGATATTCTAGTGACAACTTATAATCTTACTACTGGCCAAAAAGAAGATATGAAATTTTTAAGATCTCAGGGGTTTAATGTGATTGTTTATGATGAAGGACACATGTTGAAAAACAGTGCAAGTGAAAGATATAATAAATTAATGAGATTGAAAGGGAAATTCCGAGTTTTATTAACAGGGACGCCATTACAAAACAATTTGAGAGAATTGATTAGTTTATTGGCATTTATTTTGCCAAGTTTATTTAGAGACAAAAAGGATGATTTGCAAGTATTATTTAATCAAAAGGTGAAAACAAAAAAAGATGAAGAAGAGGGTGATGAATATAATCCATTGCTTTCACTCCGAGCTATTTCAAAGGCTAAAACTATGATGACACCATTTGTTTTAAGAAGAAAGAAAGTTCAGGTGTTGAAGAATTTGCCAAAAAAGACATTGCTGATTGAATATTGTAATAATACTGATTCACAACAAGATTTGTATCAAGAGCAAATTGAGCTTGGTAAAGCTAGTGCTAATAGTGATGATGTTAAGACAACTAATGTGATTATGAAATTACGTAAAGCTGCAATTCATCCAATTTTATTTAGAAGATTATATACTACTAAGATGCTACGAGGCATGGCTAAAGCTATTATGAATGAAGCAGTGTACAAAACCGCAAACGAGCAATTTATTTTTGAAGATATGGAAGTGATGAACGATTATGAATTGATTAATTTATGCGAGAAGTTCCCCAGCACTTTAGGGAAATATCAATTTGAGTTGTCTAAAGAAATTTTAAATTCTGGGAAATTTTTAAAATTACAAGAATTATTACCACAATACATTATCAATGGTGATCGTATATTAATTTTCTCATTGTTTACACAAGTCTTGGACATTTTGGAGGTGTTATTAAGTGAATTGGATATTAAATTTCTTCGATTAGATGGGCAAACTTCAGTTGAACTTCGACAAGATATAATTGATCAATTTTATAATGACGAGTCAATTAAAGTATTTATATTATCTACTAAAGCTGGTGGATTTGGGATTAATTTAGCCTGTGCTAACACCGTGATTATATTCGATCAATCATTTAACCCTCATGATGATAGGCAAGCTGAAGATAGGGCTCATAGAGTTGGACAGAAAAGAGACGTTAAAGTGATACGATTGATTACAAAGGATACTATTGAAGAGAACATTTATAATTTAGCGCAAAGTAAATTAGCCTTGGATAAAGAAGTTAGTGAACCAGACAATGCAGTTTCTTCAAACTTATACAAGGAAATATTCAAATACTAAATTTTATATTATATTTATATATTTACATTTTCTTTTTTTTTTTTTTTTAATCATGTACACGTAAAGATTCCTCCCCTACTCGTCATCCACATCGATCCCCAATTCTTTAGCCCTTGCCAACAATTTCTCTCTTTTTTCTAATCGAGCAGCTCTCATTCTGGCTAACTCAGCTTGAATCTCATGAGGTTCTTTTGGAATTTTATTCAAAGTAGCAGGATCAGGCCAGAACCCAGGGACGTTAAACTTCTTGTCGGTGTCAGTACCCACGTAGTACATCACTGCGATTGGAGTCATCAAATAGAATGTGAATCGAAAAATATCCAAATTCTGTCTAGAAATTTTAAAGCCCATAATATATATATTTGTTTACCTCGTCCCACCGTGAGTATGCAAAATAATTGAATCACATCATTTTTTTTGATCTAATAATTTTTTTAATTTTTCACAGCTTGAATGTGTGAGGGGGTGAGCCCCTGCTCCTGCGGGCTTTGAACATGCCCTAAATACAAAGTTTCCTTTAACAAAGTTGTCAAAAAATACAAATTTGCTCTACACAATTATTATACACAATTATTATATAAACTAGTTGTTAGGTTAATTGTCTAAACTATGAATAAAATCAAGCCAGCAGCGTTTACATATTTGTGATTTATTCAGAAGTGCCCCAATCATTGTACAGTTTATTCTCTGTTATTGGCACCAAATTGAACCACCATAGAACAGTGTTATTGAAAAAGGATTTGATTGATTTTGAATGTACAGAGCGGAACAAGAATGGATGTTACAATGAGACGAATTGTGTACTGTTTACCAAAGGGTAGATTATATAATCAAGATTTACAAGTAATTCGATTGAAAGAAATATCAGCGGCACCGAGGAAGCCATAACCTTTTGAGACTTTTCTCTTAGAGATACCTGTTACTTGACTGATTGGGAAATTAATCATCTCCCCAAAGATCATATCATTCACTTGAAAACCGATAAGTTGGATAAAATGAGTGTATGTCTGGCAATTTGAAAATAATCTATGTGAGGAAAACGAATATTTTTGAGCTAATAATATTAAACTGTAATAACCCAACTAGCTTGAAGATATTGACGCTTACAATGAGTGATGATTCTAAATCGGCTGATTTCCCATTGTGGAAGGAGTTAATTGCCTTGAATAGTATGAACGAAATGGTCCACTATTGGCCCATCAATCAAATAGCATCTTAAAAAATTGCAATTATTTCCTAACCTCAAGAATGCAAATTTGATGGCAAAATCAGAGATGATTGGATAATATTAACTGTACCAATCCTATGCACGGGTGATCGGACCCCGCACTGTTGAATTTTTTCGAAATTTCATTTTTAATTTTTTTTAATTAAGCGGTTTTTGGCCTGCATTTTATAGGACATGTCTAATAAACGACAAAAGATGTCAGGATTAAAAATATGTGTTCATTCAGGGTCGTTCCACGCGGATGAAGCCCTCGGCTTCTACTTGTTAAAATTATTGCCAAAATTCAAGAATGCCGAGTTGGTTCGTTCTAGAGACGCAGCACAATGGGAAGCCCTGGACATCGTGATTGACGTTAGTGGGAAATACGATGGTGTTAAGTTCTTTGATCATCACCAACGAGGGTTCACTGAAACATTCAGTTCTCAGTTCAATACAAAATTATCGTCTGCAGGGCTCGTGTACAAGCATTTTGGGAAGGACATTCTTCAACATTTACTCAATTTGAAAGATAAAGACTCAGTTGATTTGTTGTATGTGAAAGTATACAAGGAATTCGTCGAGGCACTTGATGCCAATGATAACGGGATTGATTCTCATGATGGACCAGGTAGATTTCATAGTAAGAATATTACCTTGCCGGGGGTCGTTGCCACTTTTAATCCTTCATGGAACACTGACCCTACTGATGAAGATTTCTTTGATGCATTTTTGAAAGCAAGTGAATGGATTGGAACTGTTTTTGTTAGATTGGTTAAAGGATATGGCAATTCATGGTTACCAGCTAAGACTATTGTTAAAGAAGCATTTGAAAAAAGATTTGAAGCTGATAAAAGTGGAAAAATTATTGAACTTACAAAGTTTTGTCCATGGAAAGAACATTTGTTTGATATTGAGAAAGAATCAGGGAAAGAAGGAGAGATTTTGTTCGTGGTTTTCCAAGACAGTGGTAAATCTTGGAGAGTTAGTACTGTGCCAACTGTTGGTTTTGAGAACCGTAAAGCATTGCCTGAAAAGTGGAGAGGTTTGAGAGATGATGAATTGAGTAAAGTTAGTGGGATCGAAGGAGGGGTGTTTGTTCATGCTGCTGGATTCATTGGGGGTAATAACACTAAAGAAGGGGCACTTGAAATGGCCAGAAAGGCACTTGACTAGGCGAGGGAAGCGAGCCATAGGAAAACGCTACTACAAAGTAGTTAGAATGTATAATTTATTTCATTTCATTGAATATGAATACTAGTATTCTGCTAATCGTAATTTCTTGCCAATTTCCTTTACTGAGAACGTCAATGCATCCTTGAATGGAGGCTCTGGACTAGTTCCTCTTGATTTCATTTCATCCTCACCAACGTCAAAGTAACCGTAGCCACCAAGTAAGATATTGAGAGCTTTACTACTGACGGTATTCTCAAAACGATTCACTCTAGCATCACCACCACCAACTTGTCGTTCTTCTTTCAATCCTTCGCGGTAAATGTTTTCAACTTCAGTTAAATATGATTCCAAAGTATCGATAAAACGTTGAGTTTGTCTGTGTTTAGAACAAGCACACACTGTGATAGAATCCGATTTAATAATATAAGCTAAACCAAACCCATTTGGAGCAGTTGGACCAAATCCAAACAATCTCAATGATGGATTACCACAATTTGAAGTAGACAAGATTGACGAATTCAATTTATCCCAACCGGAATTAGCAAAAATCAGTGGTAATTCCTTAGATATCAACGAAGATTTACCAAAAGATTCTCCATTTTCATGTATCGTAGTATCGCTTTTATCGTCATCATCTTCATTAGGTTCTTGTTGATCAACATATTTCTTCCAAATACAGAACAATGCATACAAATGACGATCAACACCAAGTCCTGAACTTGACAATCTTGTTCTTTGACTATGTTTTTTACATGCTTGTCTCAAGTAATCAAATTTTTCTTTACCACTGATATCTTCAAAGAATTTTCGAACAAATAAATTCGATTCATTAGAAACTGTTCTAATAGCTTCAGTTCTCCCATGATAAAATTGTTTTGTCATTGCTGGTTCGTAGGTACATTCAACTTTACCATACAACCCATAATAAGCAGCTTGAAAACTCATTTGAACAAAGGCATCGGGTGAACAACCAAATTTTTTAATCATATCTGAACCATACCCTTTAAACTCCATAACCGCAAATTCGGTTTGTTGAATTAAATCACTCAATCTAGTTTCAGCAAAACGTAAACTAAGACTTAATTCCGGAGTCAAATTCCAATCCAATTTCCTTGGTAATAATTGTAAACCTTTCAATTCTTCAGCAGTACGTTTCAATGGATCTGGGGATTGACTTATCCATAAAGATGGTGCATTGGCATTAATAGATTTAGCAAATCTTAAGATAGAATCAGTATAAATATCAGAAGCAAATCGCAAAACTGTATGCCCGTCCACACCAGTATGTTCAAAATTAATTCCAACTTTAGAATTTTTAGTGATAATAATTTGTAATTTATCGTACCACCTATTAGTGCAAGTACCAACTTGTACTCCTTTTTCAAGTTTCGAAATTCCACACAACATATTAGTAGCAATTTCTTCCAAAGATTCAACTTCAACGTCATCTAAACAAACAACAAATAATGCACTGTCAATAATTTTTAAAATTTCTGAATTCACAGTATGATCTTCACTAAATAACTTATTTCGAATTGCAGCCCACGATCTTCTATTTTCACTAGTCAATAAACCAAAGGATGATTTAGCAATGTCACTAATATCAGCTTCGCTACTATCTTCAACAATTCTCGCAAAATTATTTTTAATATCATTTTCACATAATATAATATCATTATTTTTATCCAATACATTAAACCAATAAAATTGCGATCGACTCAACACGACAATATGACTGCTGCTATTATCACTCTGCATTACACACCCACTGGCAGTCGGGATTCTTGCACTAGCAAATAATTTAGTGTATTGAAACATATCCAATGGCTGGTTTTTGATTTTATCAGGTGGCAATTCCTGTCTTCTCAAAGCTCGGACAAATCTCAACGAAGATATGGTGATTGCTGCTGCTCTTTTAATTTGAGAAGGACGAACTGGATTTGGATCGTCTTCAATCAAGAAAAAAGGATTTAAATTTAAAACCACTGGAGAATCATAATTAAGATAGGCATCATACCAAAATTCTTCAATGTAAGAAGGTCTTAATTTAGCATAATCGCGAAGCATTGAATCTAATTGATGAGCCGTCTTGGAATGGAGAAATTTCTGAACAGCTCTCTTTGTTTGCAGGTGCTCTTTTTCATTTTGTAAAGGTTCAGTGATTTCCAAGTATCGCTGGCAAGTGTCTTCGATTGGAGGGATTGGAAGTTTCTGAATTTGTTCTTGAAATTGGAATGTTTTTTCTGTTGGGAAATTCATCTTGGGAATCGCAAAAAGGGGGAAAGCAGAATTTTGGGAGGAATATTATTTTTTTTTCGGAACTGTTTCTCGGATGGTTGTAGTGGGATTTATCAAAGTTTATATATGATGATTACGGGTGGTACCGACGATAAAAAAAAAAAGTGGTGATGATGAATGAATGACATATGCAAATCGTCAGAAATCCTTTCACCCCCACAATTTTTACAAACTGAAAAATTAAATGTAGGATTCCGGAGATCCCCCGTAAATGAGTGGGTCACCACTATAACCCCAATAAAAATGCCACTACAGAATTGCTTCAAATAAATGTTTACAACATCCAACCGATTTTATTTAAAAATGATGGGAATAGTTAATATGGGCAATTAATAATCAACTGAGTATCTAATAAGCTTAAATTTCTAGTTGATTTCTGTACGATTCAATTGGAAACAAAGTTCTACCTGTATCGGAGCAGCGGATTTACTAGCGGTGACTTCCATTGGACCCGCATACACTCGAGAAACTCAGTTGAGTTAATTCAGAACTTCACCAGCAAGCAAGGCAGGGAGGGCTAAGTCAGCTAGATAGCAACAATCAAACGGACGGCGACGTAGGTAGGTAACAAGAAAACTTTTTACCAGTAAGTCATGACCATAAATTAATATATGTATTATGCAAAAGTATCAAGTAGCTATACATAAGCAAAGCAAATCAAAAAAAAAAAAAAAAAAAAATTCAAAATCAAAACCACTATCTATTGGACTTATCTCAATTGGCTCACATTCATTGATCCATGTGCTGTGATATTAGTGCAGATTGACATGCACATATTTTCGTTACTCTGTTATCATTCGCCAATTAAAAACAATCCAATTCAATTCGATTGGATTGGATTCCATTAGACTCATTATTGATCCAATTGATCATGAATTTTGACATTATTTTTATTTTTTTTTTTTCACTTTTTCGCTTGCTGTGGCCTTCCCCTTGCTTCCTACTGTTTTTGGCAGTCAACTGCAGATCAGAAGAAGTAATGCATTCATTCTCTTCCACCGTTATTCACCACCAATTAAGCAAACAATTGTATTAATTTGGGCGATTCCTCCATTGGGACATTATTGCTAATTGAACTGTAATGTTCCAGTCTCAAATAAGGCTGATTAATATGTATATTCATCTGGAGGGCTGCTAGCTGAAATTGCCGTCATATCCGATGAGTTTCCTCCTATAGCCGTCGCACAACAACACTCACAGACATTGAGTGGTATTCTTTGTGTCTGATGATGAAGCAAGTATGGAGATATACCTGTATGCATTCCATTTAATCTGAAGTAGTTGAGTTTTTTTTATGAAGACCTTGTTGAAGATATTAGCGAAATGCCCAGCGGCACTCTATTGCATTCCTAAGATAGTAAATTACACTGATTTGGCTCTTTAGTCAGGAGAACCGAATGAAATTTATCTCCAGTAAATATAGACATAAATATAGATACACACATAATACAATTTTTTAATAAGCTTTAGGGAGGCTTGTAAATATGGATCTCGCAATGAGATATATTCCTGAAAAATTACAAATGTGTTACGGGCGTGTGGCGTAGTTGGTAGCGCGTTCGCCTTGCAAGCGAAAGGTCACTGGTTCGATTCCTGTCTCGTCCAATAACAACACTACTTCTTTTTTTCTTTATATTTTTTCTTATTTTGATTTCTAGTAGCTTTTCTCTTTTGATGTGCAATATGACAATCAAAGATTCAATATTTTTTGGGTTGAATGTCTTGGATAGATTATCATTTTTACGTTCAGATAAACAATTCATTACTAAAGTCGCAAGATTCCCATTCACCAAATTAATTTTCTTCAATCGATGCAATCCAATACTTATTGAAACCCGGGGAAAATTAAATTTACTAAAGGCATCAGCTAAAGATACATCCACTCAATTTCGAAATTACCTTAACCGTTGGGCTGAAGAAGACCTGAAATACATGAACCCGGTGACATTCTTGGGATTAGAAAGAGATAGCAAAGTAAAGAGTGAAGAGAGTTTAACTTATGATCAGTACTGGGGAATACCACACCTTGCTGTTGATGTGACCAAAGATCTGAAATTGATTCAGGAAGTGCAATCTCTAATCAGCCAAAACAAAATTCCTTCAAGAAAAGTATATAATTTAACTGAGGGAGACCAACGACAGTACAATTCGGCGTTTGATCATTTGTTGCTTATGGATAAACATGATGCTTCGATTTTTTGCCAAGCGAAAATCTTTATCGACTGGATCTCAAAAAATGAATATTGTTCAGGGTGTGGATCCAAGAATATAATCATAAAAGCGGGAACACAACTACAATGCTCATCAAGATGTCCTATGTCCACAACCAACATAAGCTATCCACGAACTGATTTGGCGGTGATCTCAACCGTGCGTGCTGGTGACAAGATTCTCTTAGTGAGCAATAAACGACACCCAGGACAGAACGTGTACAGTTGTGTCGCCGGATTCTTGGAGCCCGGTGAAACTATTGAATCTTGTGTTGCTCGAGAAATTTGGGAAGAAACAGATGTGAGAGTGAATGCTGATTCTGTTAAGATGATTTTGTCTCAACCGTGGCCATACCCTGATACGATAATGGTGGGGTGTTGCGCTACCGTTAGTGTGAACAATCATGATGAAATTATAAATTTGACCCATGATCATGAATTGAATGACTGTCAATGGGTAGATATTGATAAAGTTAAGGATATGATTGGGGAAACGGAGAAGACTACGATAAGGTTACGCGAAGCATATGAGAACGACAATCAGCAGTCAATAAAGAATATTAAACATGAGCAATCTACTGCAAAATTTATTTTACCTCCAGAAAATTCAATTGCTTTCGAACTTATCAAAAGAGTGGTAAATTAAATTGAAATAGATTTTTAAATAGTATAGATATATGCACGCTTACGTAATAAATGTAGTGGTGTGGGAATGTCAACTCAAACCAAAAATTTTTTTTTTCGTTGAAAAATCTTCAGAGTTTCCGACAATTGTTACAAGGGAGCAGCAAATAAAATATGCCACCAAAGAAACAAGTCGAAGAGAAAAAGATCTTATTAGGTCGTCCAGGTAACAACTTGAAATCTGGGATTGTTGGGTTAGCTAACGTTGGTAAATCCACTTTTTTCCAAGCAATTACTAGATGTCCTTTAGGTAATCCTGCTAACTATCCGTTTGCTACCATTGATCCAGAAGAAGCAAGAGTTATTGTTCCATCACCAAGATTAGAAAAATTGAATGAAATTTATAAACCAAAATCTAAAGTTCCAGCTCATATTACCGTTTATGATATCGCTGGTTTAACTAAAGGTGCTAGTGCTGGTGAAGGGTTAGGTAATGCTTTCTTGTCACACATTAGAGCAGTCGATGCAATTTATCAAGTTGTCAGATGTTTTGATGACGCAGAAATTATTCATATTGAAGGTGATGTTAACCCAGTCAGAGATTTGGAAATTATTAGTAACGAATTAAGATTGAAAGATATTGAATTTGCTACTAAATATTTGGAAGGGGTTGAAAAAATTACTAAAAGAGGTGGACAATCTTTAGAAGTTAAGCAAAAAAAAGATGAAGCAATTTTAGTTAAAAAAATCATTGAATTATTAGAATCTGGTCAAAGAGTTGCTAATCAAAACTGGACGTTTAAAGAAGTTGAAGTTATTAATAAAATGCAACTATTAACTGCTAAATCATCAATTTATTTGATTAATCTTAGTGAAAAAGATTATATTAGAAGAAAAAATAAACATTTGAAAAATATTAAAGAATGGGTTGACAAATATTCGCCAGGTGATGTTATTATTCCATTTTCCGTTTGTTTGGAAGAAAGACTTTCTCATATGGAGACTGATGAAGAAAGAGAAGAAGAATTGAAAAAAATTGGTACCACCAGTGCTTTACCAAAAATTATTGTCACCATGAGACAAAAATTAGATTTAATTTCATTCTTCACTGGGGGCCCAGATGAGGCTAGAGAATGGACTATCAGAAAAGGAACCAAAGCACCACAAGCTGCTGGAGTTATTCATAATGATTTGATGAACACTTTCATTTTGGCTAATGTTACTAAGTACGAAGATTTAATAGAATACGGAGATGAAGCTACCGTGAAGGCTCAAGGGAAAGTGGCTCAGAAGGGTAAAGAGTATGTGGTTGAAGATGGTGATATTATTTACTTTAGAGCTGGTGCTGGTAAGAACTAATTGTATTGTAATTAATATGCGCTTTATAACGAAGTTTTGTAGATGCGATGTCAAAATTTTGGCTTAAGCGGGTGCACGCATAAATTTTTTTCAAAGTAAAAAAAACAAACAATATTTCCAACAAATTCCGCAAGCAGTTTTGTGATGGACAATTTACCAATTGAAATATCAGAATTTAAAAACAATGACAACATTTCATATGATCAAGTAAATAAATGGTGGTTCTATGAAAAGGACGAGGAAGAATTACGATTTGATGAAGCTGAGAGGTCATGGAAGAAGCGAGTGAGGGACGATGATGGAAAAGAAGAAGAGGAAGACAATATTATGCAACTTCGACATAAAAAGAGACAGAAAATAAAAGAAATCAAACAAACTCAGAAAGAACTACGAGATAAAACTAAACGGCAACCAACTGCCGTATATGTATCAAATTTACCACAGGACGTCACTGTCAAGGAACTCGAGGAAATTTTCAGCAAATATGGGATCCTAGCCGAAGACGCTGTGAATGGTGGGAAGCGAATAAAATTGTACCTCGATAAAAATGGTGAAGTTAAAGGAGACGCATTGATAGTGTATCATCGTAGTGAAAGTGTAGTGATTGCCATTGAGATGTTGGATGATACACCTATTAGGTTGGGTAGCACTGATAACCATAAAATCAAGGTTCAAGTTGCGAAATTTGATAAGAAACAACCAAGCAATAATTCAACGGTGTCTAGTGGTCTTAACGAGGAAGTCAAAAAACGAATCACGCAGAATAACAAGAAATTGGATGAAAAAATTGGTGATTGGGAAGAAGATGAATTGGTTAAACAAGAACGACGTCAGAAATACTTGAAACGGTATGAGAAGACAGTTGTGCTTAAATCATGCTTCACAATTGATGAAATAAATGAAGATCCTGGAGCTGTTCAGGACATTGAGTCAGACATGATGGAAGAATGTGGGAAGTTTGGTGCTATAATAAGTGTCACTGTATTTGACTTGGAACCTGAGGGAATAGTGACGATTAAATTTCAAAATAAAGATGATGCCGAGTTGTGTGTTTATAAATTAAATGGCAGATACTTTGGAGGATCAAAGCTAGAGGTAGCAATTTACGATGGGAAACAATACAAGAGGAACACGTCGAAACAACAACATAATGACGACGACGAAGAAGCAAGATTGAAAAATTTTGAAGAAACTTTCTTAAAAAATAGCAAATAGTTGTAGATTAATATTAATGTATGTACCTTCCATGAGGAGGAGTGAATCAGGATCGAACACCGGGTAACGCACGTAGTTGGCAATTTTGGAAATATTCACATTAAAATTGAAAACTTGTCAATAACAACAAATCACCGACTCAAAGACTTAAACGAAAGCGAAATGAGTGCTTTAACTTATAAGAAGTTTGAGGATGGCGACGGATCCTTACCTGATAAAATGACAGTTTATCAGGATTGTATCTCAGCATTCAATGCGTCACCGGTTAATGCGAAAAAATGTCGTTTATTATTGGCTAAATTAATCCGATTATTATCAACTGGTGAAACTTTCCCATCAAATGAAGCAACCAGTTTATTCTTCTCGATTTCAAAATTATTTCAGCATAAATCAGTGGAATTAAGACAAATTGTTTATTTAGCGATTAAAAAGTTATGTGGTATTAGTGACGATGTATTAATGGTTACTTCATCAATTATGAAAGATATTCAAAATGGGGATATTGTTTATAAACCAAATGCTATTAGAACTTTAGCTAGAGTCTTAGATAATTCAACAGTTCATGCCACCGAGAGATTATTTAAAAATTGTATTGTTGATAAAAATCCAAATGTTTCTAGTGCAGCTTTGGTGTCGTCATATCATTTATCACCAGTTGCTAAAGATGTGGTTAAAAGATGGGCAAATGAAACTCAAGAAGCAGTTTTAAGTGCCAAATATTTCCCTGATAATCAATTTCAAAACATTCATCAAGAATTTTATACGAGATTCCCATCCTCTACTCAATTTACCCAATATCATGCGTTAGGTTTATTGTATGTCTTGAGAAATCATGATAAGATGGCATTAGTTAAAATGGTGAATCAATTAAGTGGTAATAACAGTCCTTTAACTAATCCACTAGCTATCATTCAAGTTATTAGATATATTAATAAATTGATTGAAAATGATGTCTCATTGGCTGAACATTTGTATCCATATTTGTCATTATTTGTTCAACATAAATCAGAAATGGTTAACTTGGAAGCAGCTAAAACGATTTTAAATTATAAAAAATTTAGTCTTGAACAACATGCTGAAGCTATTAGCTGTTTAAGAAATTTATTATCGGCACCAAGAGTTGTCACCACTTTTGCTGCAGTTAGAATGTTGAATAAGATTGCAATGAAAAACCCTGAAAAAGTGGTTGTTTGTAATTATGAATTAGAAGTTTTAATTAATCATTCAAATAGATCGATTGCTACTTATGCTATCACCACTTTACTTAAGACTGGTAGTGCTGATACTATTGATAGATTAATTAAAACTATTTCAACGTTTATGAATGATATTAGCGATGAATTTAAGATTGTGGTGATTGATGCTATTAGAAACTTAACGCTTAAATTCACTGAAAAATATAAACCGATGTTGGTGTTTTTATCGGATGTCTTGAGAGGTGATGGTGGATTTAAATTCAAAAATGCAGTGGTGGAATCATTATTTGACATGATTCATTTTATTCCAGAATCAAGAGATTCAGCATTAGAAAACTTGTGTGAATTTATTGAAGATTGTGAATTCCCAGAATTAACTGTGAGAATATTACATTTGTTGGGTGAAGAAGGTCCAAAGACTAAGAATCCAACATTGTACATTAGACATATATATAATAGAATTGCCTTGGAAAATTCAATTGTTAGAGCTAGTGCGGTTGATGCCTTATCTAAGTTTGGATTAACTGATGACTTAATTTTGAAGAGATCTATTGAAGTTTTGTTGAAACGTTCATTAAGTGATATTGATGATGAAGTTAGAGATCGTGCCGCAATTTCATTGAAATTATTGACCTCGACCACTGATAAGAAAATCGAAAATGTTGTTATTGTTGATTTTATTAGACCAACTAAAAAATACTCATTGTCCGTGTTGGAACAAAAATTGACACAGTATATTGCTTCTACTAATAAAGAAGATTTCGAAACTCCATTTGATGTTACGTCAGTGCCACAATACACTGAAGATGAATGGAAAGCTCAAGAGTATAAAAATAAGATTGCCACTAAACCAATTGAAGAATCAGCTTCTTCATCATCAAATAGTGAAACTAAAGCGCTATTATCTGATAGGAAAGATGGAGAAATTGAAACTACTAATAAAGTTAACAGTGAAGAACAACAACAGCAATACATTGAAGAAATGTCACAAATTGAACAACTTGCAGAATATGGCGCTATATTACATTCATCTACAGTTGTTGAGTTGACTGAAAAGGAAACTGAATTTGTTATCAGTGCGGTGAAGCATGTTTTCAAAGAACATTTGGTTTTACAATTTAATGTGGAGAACACTTTACCAGATAATGAATTAAGTAATGTGACCGTATTGGCTCAACCAATTAATGAATTATATGAAGAAGAATTTATTCTACCAATTGAAAAATTGGGACCAAAAGAACAAGGAACCATTTATGTTTCATTTGCTAGACCTAATGCAAAGGAAGGGGAAACAGGATATAATAGTGAAACTTTTAATAATACTTTATCATTTACTTCAAAAGAAGTTGACGCCACAACGAAATTACCTTTAGATGAAGATGACGAAGGATTTCAAGATGAATATCAAGTTGAAGATTTGGAATTAACGGTGGGGGATTTTATATTACCATCATTTGTTGGGAATTTTGAAACTGCATGGCAAGAATTGTCTGAGGAAGACGTTGGGGTTTTCAATTTAAGTGAAAGTACGAATTTGGAAGAAGCAGTTAATAATATTATTAATTTATTATCGATGGCTGCTTTACTGAATAGTGAATACGTTACGCCAAATTCAACTAATCATAAATTGAAGTTGTATGGTAAAACTATTACTGGGGATAAAATTGCTGCAAATATTAGCTTGGTGGTTTCCAAGGGTGGAATTGTTGCTAAAGCTGCGGTTAGATCTAATTCTAAAGAATTGTCAGAAATAGTAGTTAATGGGATTGCTTAAGCTTTCTAAATAAGAAAACAGTTTTATATATTTTGTGGATAACATTTTGTAGTTTTACCCATATGTCTACCCATATGTTTAGTGCAGTGTCAAATTTTCAGAAATTTTGGCGACCGGTAGTGTGCATGCTGGTGTTCGGATGAACGCCTGTCATCCTTGGAAAATTGAGTGAACAAAATATACTTGGACTCAACGAACGCCATACGAAATACTACGTAGGCAAAAATATAATTAATATGTTTGGACAATCGTACCCATTACCACCAGGTGTACCACCGATGAATCCATTACAGGATCAACAAGATAAACAAGATGTACAACTTCATATGTCACAGGTGAGTGCGCAACAATTACAAGCGACGATGAACGCCGCTCAACTAGCGGGCAAGAGACCTAATAATCCAACGGTGTTAAACAATAACAGTAACAATAATGGGAATAATAGTGGCAGTAGCGGCAGTGTAACTCCCGGTAACGGTAATAATAACAATCATGGGAAACGAGCTCTTGATGATTCAAAAGTTTTCCAGTGGGTGATGGAGCTAACTTATGGACCAAATAAGGAACAAGCACTACTTGAACTAGGTAAAAAACGAGAACAATACGATGACTTAGCATTAGTTTTATGGCATTCATATGGCGTTATGACCAGTTTATTGCAAGAGATTATTAGTGTCTATCCGTTATTGTCTCCACAAACTTTATCAGCGCCAGCATCAAATAGAGTCTGTAATGCCTTGGCGTTGTTACAATGTGTTGCATCTCATCCAGAAACTAGAAATTTATTTTTAAAAGCTCATTTGCCATTATTTTTATATCCATTTTTAAACACCGAATCAAGATCAAGATCATTTGAATATTTACGATTGACAAGCTTAGGAGTTATTGGAGCATTGGTGAAAAACGATACCCCCGAAGTCATACAGTTTCTTTTAACTACCGAGATTATCCCATTATGTTTAAAAATTATGGAGAGTAGTACGGAATTGAGCAAAACCGTTGCAATTTTTATAATTCAAAAGATATTGTTGGATGACCATGGATTGAATTATATATGCCAAACTACTGAGAGATTTTTAGCGGTGAGTCATGTACTCAACGAAATGGTTAATCAACTAGTTAAACATCAGACTGCTAGATTATTAAAGCATGTGGTTCGTTGTTATTTGAGATTGAGTGATAACGAGAATGCTAAATTGGCATTGAGGAAAATGTTGCCTGAACCATTGAAAGATCAAACGTTTTCCATCGCTTTGAAGGATGATGTTGCCACGCAACGATGTTTGAATCAGTTATTAATTAATATAACATAATAATAATCATACTACTTATACCTACATATATAAGTACATACATACATACATACATACATACATACATACATACATACATACATATTCGAATGAATGAATTAATGGTCAATTTATTAATAGTGGGGTTGGTTGGTGGTGTTTGATAATAGCGCAAATAATAAAAAATAAATAAAAAAAAGAAGGAAAACGAAGTAAGATGTTGGGCGTCTGATCACGTGCACAACCATTTTTACCCACAGAAATGGATTCTGCAAGCTGACGTGAGTCGAAGCATGGTCTATCATTCCCTGAAAAAAAAAATTTTTGTACTTAATTTTTTTTTTTCTTGCTATTTAAATTGGACAAGTTCGCCACATTTTTTTTCCTCTGCCTTTTTTTTTTTTTTTCTTTTTCTTCTTCTTTTTTTCTCGTCAAACGAAAATTTCCTTTTTTATTTCCTTATAATTATTATATATATATAAATAATGTCTGAACCAGTTAAAGAAACTCCAGTTGCTGAACCAGCTACTGAACCAGTTGCTGCTACTGAAGAAACCCCAGCTGTTGAAGCTACCGAAGAAGCCCCAGCTGCTACTGAAGAAGTTGCTGAAGAAGAAGCCCCAGCTGCTACTGAAGAAGCCCCAGCTGCTGAAGCCACCGAAGAAGCCCCAGCTGCCACTGAAGAAGCTGAACCTAAAAAGAGCTCTCCTCTCAAGAAACTTTTGACTAAATTTAAAGCTTTGGTTGCCAAAGTTACTAAATAAAGACGGAAGCTGGGAAAACAAACAGTCAGTCAAGTCAGTAAATAATAGTATTTTTTAGTTGATTATTGTTTTTTTTTTTTTTTTGTTTTTGCTTATGTAATACTTTTCCTTTATATTTATTTAATTTTATTTATCGTATCAAATTTAATGATTAATTTAGAATGACTATAAATTTATCGATGTAAGATTGATTGAGACCTGTTGGATTTGACTTTGATTGGTGATAAGCTAGCACGAGCCAGCACTAAGATTAGAATATACTAATATTTTAACAACAATAGACTAATAGTCTATTGTTGTTTTAATTTTAGATGATAAGCCGTAGCGTGACTAGATTACTTGACTGGGGACAAGCGGGAGTGACTGATTAGCTAACTAGCGATAGCAATTACGTGAACCACGAAATTAAGTTGATATATGAATTAAGGACCACGATTTGTTGGTTTAACCAGATATTTCTTCTATTTATGTGATACCGAGTATTTGTTAATTTTTGATTGGTCAATATCTTTTCGATTCGATGCGGTTGGTTATAGCTATCCACAGTACTGGGTGGGCGGGGGACGGTTGATGGCAGGGTTGCTGATGCTGCTACTGCCGCCGCCGTTGCTGCTGGTGGTGCCCTGCTTATTTCTGTGTGTTTGTTTGTTTGTTTGTTTGTTGTTTGTTGTTTGCTGGCGCTAGCAGCTGAAACGCATTGATTTATTTTTAGCATTTCACACCACGTGGACAATTAAAGAAAAAAAAAACAAAAAGGTCTAGACCGCAGCTAGCGTCTCATAGGGGGTGGCGATGGGGGTGGATGGATGGGTGCACATAACCGGATATCCGGGCAGAGAGGACCTAAGCCACTAGCCGTATTTAACGGAAATAAATAAATATATATAAATGTATATAAATATATATATATATATATATATATATATATATATGTATCAGAAGTGGCAACAATCGTTGATCATTGAACAAAATACCAACCGGGAATGGCATTAGAGAAACCCTTAGTTGCAGCCCACAGAGGATTCTCTCGGGTTTATCCTGAGAATTCCCTCTTATCGTTCAGTCAGGCCATGAACGCTGGGGCCAAGATGATTGAACTAGACTTACAATTGACTAAAGATAATGTTATTGTTCTTTGTCACGACCCTAACACAAAAAGAGTGTTTAATCATGAATATAACATCCATGACACTGAGTATTCTCAATTGAAGCATTTGAAAACCACGCGCCCGCCCCATGAATCGATGGCGAACTTTGATCAGTTATTGCAGTGGCTATTAAGATGCGAAGTGAAAGTTATGCTAGATATTAAATTGAATAGATTTGACATATACGATATCATTCAAGCCAAGTTGATTGAGTTTGGTAAAGGAGAAACCGAGCTGGAAAAATTGGAATTTTGGGAGTCTAAAGTGGTGATCGGCCTTTGGAACTTGTCACAGTACAAGTACGTCGTTGACAGAAAACTATATTCTGGGTTCGATAAGATTATAATTAGTTTCAGATTGAATGATGTACTTGAAATTTTGAAATTCAGCGATTCATTGCCTGACGCTCGCAATAAATTAACCGATATCTCATTGTTGCACATCATTTCATGGGATTTGGATGATCCTACGTTCAAGCTATTCTTGGAGGAATACGTCAGATCTAGAAAAATCGGATTGTACTTCTGGACCGTGAATCATGATAACGATTACACTTGGACGATTAATTTCCCGTATTGCAAAGGTGTTATCACTAACAACCCTGACTATTTATCAGAAAAGCTCAGTGGCTGGCAAGATTTGCCACCGGGTGATGATTATTTTGAGAGGAAAATTGCACAATTGAGAAAGATCAAGTACTCATGGACGGGCTATTTCAGAAGAGTCGTTTACTTTGGATTATTCGGGTTAATGTTACGAATGATGAAGCTTCGTGGATATGGGTTGTTTGGGTTTAACGTGAGATCTGTCTTGTTCTCTCTTGCCAAGGGTATTGGTTTGATATAATATATAAATGTAAAAAATTAATTATATTCTATTTATATTATGATAATGTTGTAAGTGGGTAAAGCTATAGCCGATGGGGTGCGACGATGGCGCATCAATCGATCGGTTACTGAAATTTTCATGCATGAATGAAAATAAATTCAATTAGTAATTCATGTTCTATTCTCCTTTTATTAACTAACAATGTCTAACCCATTGTATTTCGGACAAGAATTAATCAATAGGGTGTCGTTCCTTAGAGAGGACGGGGAATTCATAATTAAAGCGATTGAATTCCCTGAAACCAAATTAATCTTCGCGATTAATGGAGCACCAGTGGTGGGCGATTTCAGCGATGATCAACCACCAACTCTTCTCCAGGTTGACATTTCTTTATATCAAGAATATATGAGCAAATGGGCCGCGTTGAACAAATCTCACTCGCCTGAGTTACGTTCTTTCCCAAGCATAGTGTTCCTTGGGTTACTCGAAGGACATGATAGCAACGTCTTCACATATAACGGATATAAAGGTACTCCGTTTTTCGTCATTGATGCAACTAAATCTAATCTCGTCATTCCTGGAAAATACCAAGTGCTTGATTCTCGTCAATCATTCTTCAAGCTAAGCAACGTCGATGCTTCGTTGTTCAGTTATGCGAAAATGTACCTTGATTGGCTCTGGAAACACAATTTCTGTCCAAGTTGTGGTGCCGCCACTATCAAGATCAACGCCGGCACCAAGGTCTTTTGTCCTAATAGTGATTGTGACACTAAAAAGACTTCAGTTTCAAACACTCAGTTCCCTAGAATTGACCCAGTTTGTATCGTGGCGGTAGTTGACACTAACCACACCAAAATGCTCTTGGCTAACTCCAAGAGATCTCCAATCCCAAAGATGTACTCATGTGTCGCTGGGTTCATGGAGCCAGGCGAGACTATTGAGAATTGTTGTAAGCGTGAAGTTTGGGAAGAAACCGGGGTTAAAGTTAACAGTGTCAATATCTCTTGCTCTCAACCTTGGCCGTTCCCTGTCAATTTAATGATTGGTTGTATTGCTGAAGTGGAATTCGATGGTGATGCCGAGAAAATCAATTTAAATCATGACCCAGAATTGGCTGATGCTAGGTGGTTCGATTTACATACGGTTAGAGAAGTCCTAGAAGGTAAATCAAAAGAATTGGTTATTCCTCCAGAATCTGCAATTGCTCACAAATTGATTCAAACCGTTATAACCAAGGGTAAATTATAAACGCTAAATTATAAACTTACAAGAAAATTTAATACAAAATACAATTTCTCTATTTTCGAATTCATTTTTTAGATTTCTTCTTACTTTTCTTCGTAGATTTCGTTCCATCCTCGGTAGTGTCATCTGCACTTCCACCCTGAGTCGCATTCTTCATCTTCTTCTTATCTTTCTTGCTGATCTTGTAATAGGTACGATCTCTTAATGGCAACCATCTTTCTTGGTCAATAGGCTTACCTTCTAATGATCCCTTGTTAATATGTTGTGGTTTCTTTCTAATTCTCTTGGTCTTCTTCTTCACAATGGTAATTTGTTTACTTCCATAATCTTTCAACACCTGGCCAAGTTCTTCAGAAATCAAAGACTCATAATTGAGTCCTTTAGTTAACGTGGCTACTGGTAAAAGTTTGTCACTACTGTCTTTATTCAACATTATCGAAATCAATTCGTCATCACCATTGTAATTTAACAATTTTTCCAATAACTGTTCAGCCTTTGTTTCCCCGCCAACAACATTCAAGTATTCAAAACTAATAAATTTCAAAAAATTAAATTGGAACTGGTTAAACTGTTTTTCTTCTTCATATTTCTTCACCACTTTGTCAAAAAGTTCACCAAATTTCTCCTGATATTTGTCTTGATTTAGAACAATTTGATATAAATTAATCAACAAAACAATAACTGAGAAATATTCTTTCTCCAACACAATGTCAATTAATTTCTCAATTAATTCAACCCCGCTATACAAATTACTATTCAAATTCTTGTCATTAGAACTATTCAAAAATAATTGAATAAGCACTAACACCCCACCAATTAATTTCTCATTTGGTTGATTTTGTTGTTTCACAACGTTCGCTTGCAAATACTTATAAAGATATTTCGGTAATTTGTTATCAACGATTTCCTTGTCAGTGTTTAAATCTTCAAGTAATAATAATTTTGAATCTTGTAAGCATCTCAACCCTAAAATTGTCAAATCTTTTATCTTGTTGCTAACGTTTTTCCCTATTGAGAAATTCAAAATTGCTTCATTTTGTTGTAATCGATTAGTTTGGAAACTTAATAATTTATTATGTGATTTTAATTGTGGTATTAATTGATTATATTTTAATTTATTGATAATACTGGTACCTTTTTCTTTTTGTTCAAGGGCGTGCAAGTTATTCAAATAAAGTAATTTAAATAATTGAATGTTTTCATCTTTATCATCTAAAACTTTAGCAAATTTAGCTTTAAATACTTTCAATAAAGTCAACGCTTTAGCTGATTCATTATTAGTTTGATAAATGTATGCAATTTGTAAATAAATTGGGGCAACTTCCAAAAATAATTCTTGCAATGATTCTTTACTGTACACTTGTTCCACTTGATCCTGAGCTGATTTCAAATATTTCAAAGACTTTTCAATGTTTTTATCATTAAATTCGATCAATGCATTATTAAATAATAAATCATAACTTGATGATGAACCATCAAAAAAGGTTTCTCCCTGAGATTTATCAGTTTGGGATATTATCGCTTGACAATTAATAACCAAGTCTAATTCATCAAATCTACTCAACTCTTCATCATTAATTAATTGTTGATATATCTTAAGTGCACTTTCATAATGACCAATCTTATAATCTTGTTGTGCTTTCAAATGATAGAATGATCTCTGTAAGACTTTTGAATTTATACTATTGATGTCGATCAATTCAATCAACTTATTGAACTCATCATCAAGGTTCAACTTATAATATATGTACAAAGTTTCTAAATTTAAAAAACTTGTACCGTTGATCCCTGATCTCTTAGATAGTTGATTTATTAAATTTAACCCTAAGTTATATTTATCATTTTGAATAATGTTGACAATACATTTTTGAAATGATTCTTCATCAAATTTTGGTGCTTTTATTAAAGAAACGCCATATTCGAAAATCTTCTTGATTTCTCCATTTTCATTATCAAGTGATAATTTGTTAAAATTATCACTGACCGACATTCTTTTCTGCTCCTTGTTGGCTGATTTTTGGTTATATTTCGTCGTCGATTTGAAAATTTTGTTGAAAAAATAAAAAAAAAAGCCTACACAGCGCCGGTCATGTGCGATTTTCTCGATTATCCATACATTAATTATCCCCCATAAAAAATTGTTTGTATTTCAATTTTGTCTTATCTTAAGAACCAAGAAAAGATACAAAAAAATACATGTATAGAATAAAACAATAAAAATATGATAAACAGATTTATACTCGCAATACTCTTACTTCTATCTTCAGTGCTATTGGTCTATAGAGATTCCCTTATTCCTCGGTGGCACAAAAAACCGAGCGATGGCGATGTCACCAACTTTACACTTAAGCATATTTATCATCATTACTCCGAGAAGACTCATCGAAGGTTAGATATCAAGCCAGGTTCAGCTGCTGCTACCGGTGCTGCTGGCAGTAATATCGTATTAAATTTGAAAACAGAAAAGGGAGCAATTCGTCGATTAAGTGAGCGACATCCTGATTTTGTTGAAAGTTATTTAAATTATATTCATGAAGATGTAGCAAACATTAAGACGCAAATACACTTGGACTGGGTTGACGAAGAAGAGATTATACCGAACATTACCGATAAGCAAACCATTGTCAGTTTGGCGTTGATGGCTTCAAACGCTTATGTTGCTGTTCCAGGAACTGGCGATTGGACCGATGTTGGCGAACCATGGACAAATCGATCTGATTATGGTTGGATGGATGATGGACTTCGAGGTCATGTGTTTGCCAATGAAGATAATAGTTTAGTTGTGATTTCTATAAAAGGGACAAGTGCTGCATACATTTCAATTAATCAAGAAGAAGAGTTTATAGATGAATATGGTAATTTAATTGAAGATGAAGAAGAGATTAAAATACTACAAGACACTGTTGCCAAGGATAAAATTAATGATAATTTGTTATTTTCATGTTGTTGTGCAAGAGTTAGTTATCTCTGGACAACAGTTTGTGACTGTTATAAGAAATCATATACTTGTGATCAAGAATGTTTGGAGAAAGAATTGTTACGGAAAGATCGGTATTACCAAGCAGTATTAGATTTGTATCGTAACGTTAGTGCCACTTATCCTGATGCTACGATATGGACAGCTGGCCATTCACTTGGTGGATCATTGGCGGCATTATTGGGAAGAACTTATGGGTTGCCCGCTGTTACATTTCAATCAGTTAGCGAATTATTACCCACTAAGAGATTACATTTGCCAATGCCACCAGGGTTACCAGCGAATATGGAACATGTATGGCATTTTGGTAACACAGGTGATCCAATTTTCATGGGAGTTTGTAATGGAGCTTCGTCATCATGTTCTTTGGCTGGTTATGCTTTGGAAACTCAATGTCATTCAGGAAAAGTTTGCATCTATGATACAGTCAGTGATTTAGGATGGAGTCTTAGTATCGCTAATCATAGAATTCATACAGTTATTGATGATATTATAATGAAATATAACGAGACTGCTAAATGCAAGATACCTCCGCCATGTCAAGATTGTTTCAACTGGAAATATGAAGTTGATGGGGATAAACATAAATATAAGACAACTTCAGTTGCTGACTCGCCACCTGCGGAGACTTCAACTTCAGTATCAACTAGCTCTAGTAGTGCAACTACTACTAATCAACCAGTTTGTAAAAGATACAATTGGTGGGGTAAATGTGTTGAATGGGGAGATGATACATTTACGAGGAATTCATATTAGATATTATATTTGGCCATACTGTTTTTTTTTTCTTTTCCATTTCATTTCACCCATAACTTACGTTTTGTAATACTATATAAAAAAATAATTATAATCCTTTTTCTTTTAATAATTCATCAACTTTAGCCATGAACTTATCAGCATTAGCCTTGTCAAAATCTTTTGTACCATAAATTGCTTTGCCATGATTATTGTAAAAAGACCCATTGTGACTCTCAATATCTGGCGTCACCAACAAAGGAACAATTTTCTCAGCGTATTGCTCTGGACTTTGATTGAACCATCCAACAAATGATTCAATGACCGTTTGGAAAATCCCCTGTCCCAAAAGATTATCTCGGATATTAGTTTTAATCAAACCTGGATTCAAACCATAAATATTGAATTTCCCCTTGGTTGCTTCATTACCTGCATAGTGAGTAACCAATGCTTCATTGCCAGCGACAGTGTTCATATGAGCCTTCATTACACCATAACTTTTCTCTGAATTTAAATCATCAAGGGTACCTAAATTGCCTGCACCAGGGTATGCCATTACCCAAACACGAGGAATGAAACCTAAAGCAGATTTGGTTGCCTTCATGCCAGAGGCAGTAGCATTCTTCAAAATTTCGTATCTACTTAAGAAACTGACAGCTAAATCCAATTCTATACCTTCAGAGTTTTCTTGTCTTTTTGATGCAGCAAAGATCCCATTAGTAAAAACAATGAGATCATATTTAGCAAAATCAAGTTTTGCAGAAACTTCATTAGCCGCTTTAATGGTAGATAAATCTGCCTGGACAAATGTCAATCCTTTAACGTTTTCATCGCGGAATTTTCTACCGACAACAGTAACATCTGCCCCTCTAGAAGCGAGCAATTTAGAGACCGCTTGCCCCAATCCACCAGTGCCTCCGACAACGACAGCTCTAATTGAGGATAAATCAAGTGATGAAGCCGACTTAAAAGCCCAATTAATTGAAGTATTAACCCTGACCATAATAAAGTATAAAAAATTGCTTGTTTTTGCTTGTTATTTTATTTTTTATTTTCTAATTTTGCGAGCTTGCTCTCCACAATTTTTGGTAGGAAAGTTGGCCGCTTTTATACTTTTCATTTGTCGGAGCGGCTAACAATTCCACTTGCCATAGTTTATGTCAAAGGATCGGACATTATCGGGGATAACAGGAGATTACTAATTGACAAATCCGTGAAGTTTTGTCAGTGCATCACAACCCTATATTCATCATAATCGTGCAAACTTTTGTCAACAATAACACGAATGACAGAAAACAGTTTCCGTTTCTGTATTCATGAATAACTAATCTAAACTCTAAATATTTCGAAAACATTCGATGAACGCAACGGCCACAACTTAGAATTGCCACTCCGATTTGTTTGCTTACATTGCTTACATTGCAATATCGACTCCCGTTTCATTTAATTAAAATGATAAGGAGTTCTCTTCGCAATTTACAGACCTTGAAACTAAAAATAAACCCAATGTAGATAAAAATTATAACAATTGCTATATCACTTTGGGTATCTCTATTGTAATAAGAGTACCACGCATATGACATGCATAAACCATCAATGCCGTTCTAACTATGATATTTGAATTATAAATGCAGACTATATATAATTACATTAAGCTTCCAAGTTCAAGTCCTAAGGAAGTCTGTAGGAACAGTCGGTGCTAAGACAATCTGTGCTCCAGCAATCAATTGAGACAATATCAGTGGGCGCAAATCTTTTCTTTATTTTCACTCCAACGATATCCAATTTTATCTGACCAATATTAAATGAAACAACTGCTATTCAATAGCAGTTTTTTAGATATTAAATTCATAGTATTTTTGACTATCATTGCTAAATTGAGTCGCACTACTGAATAAACTAAAACTCGTAAATAAATATAAGCCACGCTAAACCTCCCCCTTCGGATCAAACAGATCTGTAATTATTTCCACTGGACCCAAAATAAAGACAGGGAGTGGCCAAAGATTCACAAACTTCTGACATCTCTACTGTCAGTGAGTGTGGAAGAAAAATTTCAAGCAATTAGTGTTAGTTCTCAGTGTGATTCACGTGGTAAAATTAGATGTTGTTGCGATTATACTGAGATAGTTTCACCCTGGGTAAATAAAACATAATTGGAATCTATAAAGAAACAAATACTCCAACTCAACATGGTTACTCCAATTACTTTAGACCTCATGCTGTACTTCCCTTCAAGATTCCTGAAGTTCTTGACAGCATTTCTGCTGCTTCATTAGTTTGTGGTGGTATCACTGGATTTAGACAGTCGATGTTAATCCAGATTTGTTTTAACTGGCTACAATAAATATTATATACAAGCAAATATATGTATTGAGCTGAGCTTGGGGTTAAACTTAGCAAAAAAAAAAATCTAGCTTGCGAAATTGACAGCAATTTTCTTCAAATATTTCGTACCATCGTCAATTGACGTTCCAATTGCAATATTGCAAACTTTGCAGTACGTGTGACACCTTAAATATCTCAGAGAGCAGCCAGCACAGAGCTGGTAAGCTTCATTTCTTCTCCATGGAATATGGTCTTGAGCTATTACCATGGCCGGAAATGCCAGCACTCTTCATCTTCAGCAGACCCACCAGATACTTGATTATTGCTAATTGCTAACCGGTCACATTACCTGCCCCATTATTGAATTCATTTGGGCTAATTCCATGACACTCAAGAGTTTGTTAAAATCGATCATATAATGCATTTGGAATGCCAAAGTTCACGTTCAATATGATCATTTGCAACCCTTTTTCCAATCCCCCTGGTTATAATTGAACAATTGATTCATCAGCCTTAATTTTGCGATCATTTTTGTGGTAGATCTCATCTTTCTTTGCGATGTCTATTAAGTTGCCATTGTCGCCTCTTGCATTCTTAACTTGATCAGAAAGAATTATTATCATTTGCCTCCCACTTATACGAATTAATGATGAAACAGTCACTTTAAGAATCGGATTGGCAAGTGCGACACGCCTGAATAGATACAGAGAGAAGGCATGCACAGAACAAAAAAAAACTATTCTATTTTAATGAGGAAAATAGGTCACTAGTTTTTCCAAGGCATAAACACGTTATGATTGGTCAAACGTACTTGATTGCAGAAAAAGTAATGAAATAACCAATAATTTATTTGCTCCCATAATCAGAATTCCAAATTCAAATCCCATTAGTTTAATTCAATCCAAATATACCTTATCAATACTGCTTGAATAACAACTAGAGTCAATTCTCCTGATTATTTTTACGCTGATTCTGAATTTTCTCTTCTGGTTCGTCCTCCGATTCTTTTGATTCTGATTCTTCTTTCTTCATTTTAACTTTCTTTCTTTTATGCTTGGCTACCTCGCTTCTATGTTTAATCAAGTATTCATTTCCAGTCGGTATACAAATTAAAAACTCATGATTCTTAAAAGCCGCTCGCAAATAGAACCATTTAGAGCAATATCTAGACTCAAAATGTTTCCGCTGACTCACTCACGTCCAGCAAATAAGGAACAAATTACAGTTTTTATATCCACTTCTCTTCAACTTGAACATGTAGTTACACCTGGTGCAAATCCATTCATTATTACCTCTTTTCCATCTCACCTCATACCAGGCACCAACTTTTTGCCACTTTCCACAAGTGTAAGATACTCCATCATCAATTGAACAAGAATCAGTATCTGTTGAACGTAATCTTTCTCCTTTTTCTTTGCAATAATAATTTCGTCATGAATTGAGGTTTCGGAAGGGCTAACATTATCAAACTCGTTTTCAATTATTCTATTGATTTTAGTAAGCTGATCTCAGTATCATTCAGCTTCGTCATTGCTGTCAGTACTACTAGTTGACCCTGACCTATCGCAATCATCAATTTTTCTCTTGCGATCAGCAAAATTATGATTGGAACTCATGATTAACCAGCAATAATTCGGTTATCAGCAAAACAGGTACCTGATTTTATTAGAGGATTTTATTACTAATTGAGATTAGTCAGAAATTAGAGAATGATCACCATTTTTGTGCATCTTATCATCATGCCACCGGTTATATATAAATTGCAAATGTTCCACCCCATGATTAATTTGTACAAAATTATGAATAAATCATTTATCACCAGAGTTTAATTATTTTCCTTTCATCACCGCCTTCCATTAAACTACAACCGGATATCTTAATAAAATGTCGATGGTCAGCCTGGAATAATCCAGTAAATTGAACTAAGTCATCTCCATCACCGATCTTGACAGTCCCATGAATTTCAATTTCTGAAAGATCGTCATCGTCATCATTATTATTATACACCTTGATAGCATCATTCGGTTCCACGTTTAACTTCTCTTTGAGTGAACCAAGTTTATTGGGGAATTCAAAGAACCAATTGTAGCTACTAATATTGATATAACTTGATTTATTGCCAGGTGAAAATTCCACTATTAACACTGAGGCTTTCTTGCCAGCTAGTCTTACTTCAAATTTGTTCTTCTTAAATTGAAAATTCTCAATTTTCACAGGTAATTTAAAACGATCTTGAATTTTTTCATTCTTGCTCAATGCCTCTAATAAATAATAATCAATCAAATTCTCTAGAAGCTCAATATTGACATTATTTGTTATTAAATCTTGATAGCTTGTAAGTCTCAATTGATGGTATCTTATGAAAACTGGCAATTTGACAGATTTCCGTTGATTTATCACATTGTAGTATATGAACCCTGCGAAGGCGCTGCCAATTGTTAAGAAACTGAGACCTAAAATCGTCCTTATCTTAGTTTTGGGATATTGAAAATTGACAAACGGCCTAGACGCATTAGTATTATTCCTCTTGAAAACCAGGGATACTCCTACTTTGAAATTATTTAAACCTCGTCGAAACATTGCTTAGAGATAGTCAATCATCTTATTCAGCATTTTATTTTATTCACCTAGTGCGATCGATGCCCGCTTCTTTTTTTCATAGGGGCTGCAAACCGGTATTACACATTACGTCCTTCGCAAATCAATTATAACATACATATTTTAATTTACATAAAGCCCCCCAGTCATTTTAATCCTCCCAATCAGCCCAACTAATGTCTTTATTTTCAACACTCTCAAAGAATTCCTCGAATTCCTTGCTGTTTAGTTCCTCTTCGAGTCTCTGTTTTTCCAATTCCAACTTTCTCAACTGCTCGTCAATTGATTCATCCTGGGCATTATTATTTTGAATGTCTTGTTCATTATGTTGTTTATGTTCTCTTCTATCATCTCTCCGGTTAAACTTCTTCTTATGTTTAGTATTTATATTCTTCTTTGGTGATTCCGTGAGTCCTAATCTTGCAGCAAAATCGCGAGCACCTTCCGACATATCGTCAAATCTGGACGGGTCATTGCTATGGTCTTTAACATCTTCATCAGAGACATTGCCCTTATTTTTTTCAGGTGTACCTATTCGGCTACTTAAAGGAGATCGATTTCCTCGGCTGCTAAACTTCTTTTTGTAGCTATGTTTATCTGTTAGCTTGTAAGGTTTATGCCCATCCGTTTTTGGATCGTCGGCCCATTTGGACTCGAGTCGCTGGGTTTTCTTTGGGGTGGTAATTGATTTCTTATTATCTGATTTTGTTTCAGTCTTTTCATCGTCGGAAGCAGTTGCCCATTTGGATTCTAGAACCATTGCAATTTTTTTTATATCTTTTATAATTTCTTAATTTCCTATTTTTTTTTTTATTACTATTATTGAGCAGAGTGTTCTCTTCTTTCTTTTTTTCTCTTTTTTATTTTTTTTTTATTTTGTCCCCTGTTGATTAATTTTTCAGTTTGCTTCTCTGCACAAATTAGCAGGCCCCTTGTCATATCATGCACCTGTCACACCAACGATGCCGAAATCCAACGTTATGCGGTTTTCTATTGCATACTTGCTTACCAGGAAGATAGATTGATATTGTTGATGAATCAATTTGATTGATAAATATTAGATGAAAGAATATTGATACGAGATTGGAAGACTCTCTGGGGGGCAATGGACTCGGTTCGCATTTTCTAGTCAGCTCCCAATTATTGCACATCATAGTTCAATTAGTTCAATTAGTTCAGTTAGTTGAGATTCAATATTGGTTATGTCAATATGTGTCGTGTGTCACGAATTCAACCCCCATTTGTTAGTCCGTCGATCGCTGCTCCCGTCAACTAGCACTGGTTTTTGCTGTTTGGAGAAACTGCTGGCAACATAATTTTTGGAAGACAAAGAGGAAACTAAATTAAAGACATTCTATGAAAATCGAAGAATCTGCACCGGTTTCGAAGATCACTGTTGGAGATCGTGGCGATTTGCCGCTTGTACAAAGCACGAAGCCAATTGGATCAACATGCATAAAATCAAACACTTGGAATAACTGGTGGGGTGGTGACGTTAAACGTGGTTCTTCTATTTGAAGAAATCGCATCAATATTATGATATAATCCGATGCTGGTTTCCGAAACAATTTTAGCTATTCACAATAATTTGATACCAAGTAATCATAGAATATTTCAGTGACTTAACACTTCGGTGTATCTATCAGTTAAATTAAGGGCGGGCATCCCTTAATTTTTCGGAGTGCTGCTATTAATATTTATTTATTTATTTTTCTTCTTTTTTTTTTTTTTGTTTGTTTTCCATTTTTCCAATTTTTTGATTTCAGATTGCTCCATCTCAATTTTCAATTAACCGCCAGCCTATTGCCACCATTGGAGTACTGACCACCATGAGAAATGGCATTAGAAAGTATTACAAATCTATTGAATTTAATAAGAAGCCAATTCACCTGAAGATTATTAGCTCGCTACCGCCTAACATTCTCAATTCCATCATCTCCAAGTTGGAATTTGAAGACTACAAGGCAATTGAAACAGCGCTAAATACTGAAAGGTTGAAAAGAGTTGGTACTCCAATTATTAATGCTATCAAATCAATTGTGTTCGAAAAGCTATTGATTATAACAATTCCAGGGAGCGATGGCGCTAACATGAATCAATTGTTTGGTGAACGTTTTTATGATACAGGGTGGATGGTTATAAATGAAATGAACATGGAGATTCCTAACAAATGTGTGGGTAAAGGAGTCTTTGGAAATGTTTTGTTTGTGGATAAATCAAGTTTTCGCAACTTTGTTGAAAATGGGGATGGGAAATTTGCTAGAAAAGTGGTTGTTAGCGCCGATTTACATTCAAGCAGATCATCAGATATGAATATGAATTTTAAGGAAGTCAGTGAGGTCTTAAATAATTGCAAAAATGCTACAGCTATCGATATAATTGTTTTGCCCGAGAAGACCGAGTATTTTCAATTTTTCCACTTTCCTCAGTGGCAAGCTGGCGGCAATAAACCAGATGCGACTGGAAGATTAATGAGAAAATTATTCAAAACATGGAAGGAGAATCAACTACATTTTTTTGATGGGTTTAAATTCCAATTCAACTATTTAACTTTGCTTTCAGTGAGAGGAGCTGATATTAATGCCAAGGGCTTATCCGACTTTCCAAATTTACAGAATTTGATTGTTGCTGGTGAATGGTGTTTAGACAACTTAACTCAGATTAAGGGCTGCCCAAAACTTAAACGAATTGAAATCGAGATACCAAATACAACAACTGACGCTGAAACTGAACCATTGAACTGCAGCAATCTTTCTAGTCTAAAAGTTCTAAGATTGGATAATATGCCTCGGTTGTCATTAAATCCAGTTATTCATGGTCTCAATTCACTTGAATATCTTGAATTGAATGGAATGGCGGTAATGAGGTTATGGCCACTTCAAAACTATTGTCAAATGCCAATGTTGAAAAAGGTGTACTTGGGATTAAGATTGGATTTCTGGTTATATGAAGACGTTGAGAAGGTACTTGAATGGCTTCCTGATTTGCATTTCACTATAAGTTGCTTAGGAGATATTGGTTATTTTGACGAAAAGTACAAGAATCGTGTTGATTTTGAATTTCACACTGATATTGCTGGTACCAAAATTGAATGCTAAATGTGTGGTTTCAACTTAATACACAATTTTTGCCATAAATTATGTGATTTCTTTGAAATGAAAATTGAAACTGCTATGATAATTAGAAAAATGAATGATGAGTCAAATTTCTGGGCTAATTTATTTCGCGTTTAAGTAATCTCTTGCACGGATTAAGGATTTTCAATATACCACCGGAAAACGGGAGTGAAGATAGCAAATGTTCAGAAGATTGTATCCCCTCCTTTATTTGGACCCGGCGAAGAATTGGCTTCATGTTCTTATAATTAATATATTTGGAGAAAGCATAATAAGTTTTTCTAGGGTAAATCACAGATGTTAGTGAACAAAATAGCGTGCACCGTAGTAAATGATTCAAATGCAATTGAAGTTTTTGGCTCTTCTCAGTTTGAATTGCGTCCCAATGAAGGCTGTAACCGAGGAACACGATCAATACAACTGTGGATACGAGATTCATTATCTTATCCGATAAATCGTCCTCGTTAGAAAGTTTGTAGCACAAACATAGAATAGGGATTTCCAGCACATAGAGTCACTCCATTGTTTATACGATTGGGTTTTCTGTCAACAATACATAGATCCTTTTCATCCCTCTACTTTCCATTGCAATCATGTTAATGATCAATCAAAGATATCAATCAAAGAAATTGCCAATTGCCGTTGGATATCCTTTTGGATATCATAAATGCTTACATCTCGAAGATTACCAATCAACTGACAATGGCTTAAACAAATAAGTGTTGTTGAAATCATATTGATCTCCCTTAATTGGTGCCAATTTATTTATTAATAAGGAAAATTTTAATCAATTTATCACCGGAGATAACACCGAGTACGCCAACAAAGTTGATATGTGTGTTGCCCTATTCATCACCATTCATGAATATTTTATAATTAATGTGAAGCTATTAGCACAGAAATTGATATTATTCCAAATTTTCACATTACAGTTTATTGTAGCAGGTCAGAGTTTATTGAAATGTGTAAAAGTCAAACCACTTTCATTAATGGTCCTTTGTATTTCATCTAACAGGATCTTTATCAATGTGTATCACCCTTGAGTGGTGGTTGATTTTGGTAGTAGATTAAGCAACTAGGATATATAACATAATAAGAATACAACAAAAGATATAACCAATTATAAGTTTCCACGCTGCATTTTCGTGGATTACTACCTAAGTTATTTCTTATGTAACTAAGTGAAAAATTTGCAGTTCTCCATATTCAACGGAACTAATTAATCAATCCTTCAGCCAATTAAAAGGCAGTGTTCCATAAATGAAGGAACTGCGACTAAAACCTTACTTACGATTGGCACTTCGAGATGGCCAGAGAGCGTCTTATGACAACCAAATACCTATATAATCAAACGCTTAGATTATCTTTTTGAAAAACTTCCCACTTATTATTTTTCACCTTATGTTGAAATTCACTCCACCAGTTAAATACCATAATGATTGATAAACTGATGGTGAATAATATTTCCAGAGTTACTATAGAAGGCTTTCCAACTAGGAAATTAAGTAACCCAGAGGTTTGCGATTTAAAATTCTTTTCGTGGAAAGAGGAAATAATGTCTTCATTGCGGCAAGACCTCATAGTCTCCAGGTCGTATCTCCCTTTCATAGTTCATAAATCAAATTGCTGGGAATCAAGAGATATCCATAAGAAATATTACTGTGATGATCGATTCAACTTCAGCTAGCGATCAGGTAATGTCGTTCGATACTGTTAGCCAAGTTGTTGATGCTTGCCAGAATATAGATGGGATTGAGCTTAATATTCATATTGTGAAGAAAACAGCACTAATAATTTATTTTTTTGTCAGATGGAAGGATACTCAAGTGGAACCATCTATTATTGATCAAGTTAAAATCGTCCAGAGGTGGTTTGGCCCAAATACTGAATAATTTGCCGACTATAAATTCCCACATTTTGGCTTAGCAAGGGTTTATATGGATTATGGTGATGTTAATGATGAAGACATTATGGATTTGCCAAATTTAAAAGTTATGCTTGTTATGGAACATTGTCCATTAGAATTGCAGATGAAAATTAAAGCTTGTCCTAAGTTACAGAAAATCAGTAAACAATCCCCTGAAGCTTCTAGTTTGATTAATTTGCAAACTTTAAAACTGCACTTATTGAAAGATCTTAATGCGATTTATCCACATATCAATGGGCTCAATTAAACTGAAAAGTTTTTTTTAATTGGATTGACTTTTTTGGGTCAGTGGCCAAAAGAGTTCTTTACCAAGAAGTCATATTTGCAAGGGTTGCACTTGCATCGGCCGAGAGACTTCAGTCTTCGTAAAAATGTCGAAGAAATTCTAAATAAAAATGCTGAGATGGAAGCCATTATTCGGTGCAGTGGTGATGCCAGAAAATTCTCTGAAAAATTTCGATCTCTACTTGAGAGGATGACTGCGCTTATCCAATTCACAAGTGGTGGTAAAACTTTTAGAAATATTGAGTCTTGAAATTTTGTGTTTAGCTAAATATATTTTTATGGTAACATTTTGTAGTGCGCGCGGCGCGCACTGTGAAAAATGAAAAATACAAATAAAAAAGGATAACACCTAACCACTAACCAAGATGGACAAAAAATTTGATTCAAAAATCAACGATCCAAAATCAATTGCAATCATTCATCCTGATTTAGGTATTGGAGGTGCCGAAAGATTGATCGTTGACGTTGCGATTGGACTACAAGAACTTAATCATAGAATCACAGTTTATACATCTCATCATGATAAAAATCATTCATTTGAAGAAGTAGAAAATTTAGAAGTTATAGTATATGGGGATTTTTTACCAAGAAAGATATTTGGAAGATTTACAATTGTGTGTGCCACTATCAGACAAATATATTTAATTCTAAAATTACTTTTCTTAACGCAGAGCAGCTATGATTTTTACATTATTGATTCATTGGCTAGTTGTTTACCATTAATTTGGCTTTATAACGTCTTGTTCAAGTCTTACATGGATTTCTCAAAGATTATATTTTATTGTCATTTCCCTGATTTAATGTTAGTGAAGAATAAATCACAAATCTCCAAACTTTACCGAATCCCGTTTGATTGGTATGAACAATTTTGTTACAACTTCCCAAATAAATTATATGTTAATTCCAATTTTACTAAATCTATCTTCCATCAAAGTTTCCCCAAAATCAGTTCACTTCCTTCTGTTTGTTACCCTTGTATTAATGAGAATGTCGCTAATGACCCAAGCACAGATTTGAAAATTGAAACAGTATTCGCTGCCGATAAGTTTTTCCTCTCAATTAATAGATTCGAAAGAAAGAAGAATATTGATTTGGCAATCAGGGCATTCAAACTTTCTGGAAGCAAGAACAAACTTTTAGTCGCGGGCGGTTATGACCATTTAGTCAGTGAAAATGTTGAATATTTACAAGAATTAAAAGAGCTTTGCAAAGAATTGCAACTCACCTACAAGGTTTTCCAAGATTATCAAGATTTCCCTCAGATCAGCTCAATTGATGAAACTCAAGTGTTCTTCTTGCCGAACATTTCTACTAATTTGAAAAATTCTTTAATGAAATACACTCAGTTATTGTTGTATACACCATCTTTTGAACATTTTGGTATTGTTCCTATTGAAGCCATGAAATATAATACATTGGTTCTTGCGGTCAATAATGGTGGGCCAATGGAAACAATTACTCCATTGGATAGCAGCAATAATGGAACTGGCTTTTTAGAGCCAGCAGAACCTGAAGTCTGGGCGAAAGTGATTAGCAAAGTTGAATTATTAAATGCTTCTAATAATGATGGGACTAAAACTATTGAAAAATTATTTACAAGAAAAGTTTTGAGAGAGACGATTAATAAGGATATTGTTGAATTGTCGAAATTTCAAGCTAATTTAAAATTTAAAGAATTGCAGAGATTGATTAAGTTCTTATTGATAGTTGCCCTGGCACCATTGGTTGCGATAATTTTGTATGTTTTAATTTAGTAAATGATTGTAATCATACATATATGTGTCTATATCATCGCTATATATGTATGTTTCGAGCCCTGCATCATGCTTTTGTAAGTCATTTTTTGGTCGTGCGCATTTATAGAAAAGTATACTCATGATATAACAACGATGCCTGGCAAGCGACTACCCATTTATAACAATAATCAACTAAAAATCAATAATGATTCATCACCAAATAAGCCAATAAATAGTATTCTATTAAAGAAAAAAAAATCGGCCGAGGATCAACAGCAGACAAAGAAAGTTTTGAATTGGCGTGAAGTAGCTACTTATGTGGAAGGATTGACCGAGACAAATGAAGAAGTCAGTGAGATTAATAATAAGAATCCATTACGAATTCCATTGAAATATCGTATCTGTAATCATTGTCAACGTCCAATCATTGAAAAATTTTTGAATCAACATATTAAAGAATGTATCGAAGCTAAGAAAAATAAACCATTAATCAACGGTGCCGTGAAATTGGAAAATGAAGCCAGCACTACACCGTCAGCTACTCCTAGTAGTGTCAATAGCCCAATAGTTACTGGAGCAGCGGTAGCTGGAGCTAAAAACGTAAAAAATCCAAGAAAGAGAAAACTTGATAAAGAAGAAGCTAAACAATTGAAGGAATTGAAAAAACAACAACGAATAGAAGAAAGAAAACAGAAGAAGAAACAGAAGAAAGAACAAGAAAAACAACTTAAGGAAAAAGAAAAAGAAGAAAAGAAACTACAAAAGCAATTGGAGAAGAAATCAAAGAGCACTGCTGCCAATTCGAAGGTTAAGAAGAATGGTCCGGTCGATGTGGAAAAGCAATGTGGGGTACCTTTACAAAATGGTGGGTTTTGCGCTAGATCGCTAACGTGTAAGACTCATTCGATGGGGGCTAAAAGAGCGGTTCCTGGTAGATCTGCCTCGTATGATACACTTTTAGCTGCTTATCAACGAAAGAATCAAGTCAAGTTACTTGCTGGTGCTGCTTTAGCTCAAGCAGAAAAGGATGATTTGGATCACGGAGGTTCCCAATACCTTGACAGTGATGAAGAAACTTATCAAGTAATGGCGGGGGTTCAAAGCAGTTTTGCTATGCCTATAGCTAGTAACCATAACCTCCCAGTGAAATCCAGAACTAGATATATCAGAATGAGAGAGTTTTACAGTAATGGGATAGGGAACGGTAGATTGAGTAGCAGTGCAATAAGTGGACGGGTTGCTTATTTCAATATTGAAAACCCAGAAGAGTTTGTTATCAAACCAAGAGTGTACAATTCAATGGCTATTCAACAACAGCAATACTTGAAACAGTTACAAAAGCAACAACAGTTGAGACAGATGCAAATGTTGCAAATGAAACAACAGCAGCAGCAGCAACTGCAGCAGCAACAGCAACAGCAACAGCAACAGCAGCAGCAACAGCAACTACAAGGCCAAAAACAAGGGCCATCTACACCAACCATTCTTCGTTAGAATAAAATCCAGGTGTAATTATACGCTATATCTTTTGCCTTTTGGCAGGGGTTTCGTCGTCGTCATCTTCATCTTCGTAACTAGGAATCATATCAGCCACGCTTTTTGGTTTCTTATGTCTATTGGCTAACATTTTTCTTTCTTCACCACGTCTTTTCCAATTTTCATCAATTAGGCGAGAAACTGCAATTAAATCATTAGCGCCAACTCCATCATTGATTGACTGGAGGACTTTAGTCACCACCGATGAATGATTACCGTTCACTTTATCGTCTCTGAACCGGAGCATTTCCCACTGACCTTCTTTATTTCGTCGCACCTCTGCAATTCTTAAATTCAATGGCTGTGCCAAACTTTTCAATCGTTCCCATTCGTCGTCAGTCACAGTTAAATCACCGAAATATTCATACTGTTTGCTTCCTCTCCATACATTTAATTCAAATTTTGGTTTAGCGTCGTAGTCGTAATATTCTTCTTCTTCGTCCTTGTACAACTTGAATTTAAGATGAAGTCGGAAATCAATAGTATTTTCCTCAGCTGGTTTCCATTTCAATAAGGTATAATCAGTTCCAAAAACGTACGGAGTCTCGCAACAAGTAAAAATTAACCCATCGCTAATGTGGGGTAAATCAGGTAATGATTGTAAGACTTTTGGGATCTTGGAGCATGTAAACATTCTCTTGGGGCTCACCTTGAATGGATAATTCATCGTTTTTTCTGGGTATTTCGATCGGTAATAGTAATATGGGTCAATTAGATCTTTCATGTGTGCAAGTCGTTTATCAGCCGGACGCGAGACAAATGATACTTGATTAACGGCGAGTAAATCAAACGCTAAATATCTCAATTCTTTTCCTATATCTCCTGGCTTCTTATCTAATACTAATTCACCATCTACAATAGTTCCATGATGCGGTTGATTCAAATTTTCTTTACTTACCGGGAAATGAATATCTGGAATTCGATAAAACTCGTAAGAACGCGTTATTAAAAAAACACCTTCTTCAAAAGTTCCATCAGGAAGGGGATCAGCGAGAATTAAAAGTAAACATCTTAATCCATCCGATTTTTCACACACATAATAATCGTGATTAAGTAGTCTTTCTTCGATGTGTCTTCTTTCGAAACTTGTTGGCTGAGACCCTGGAAAATCAAATTTTTTCTTAATCCCAAGGATATTTGAAATCATTCGTCGCAATTCTAGAGTGATTGGTTCGGATTGAAGAATACCCGGTATTTCAGGAAAATCTCTATCTTCAAGCATTTAATGATATGAAATCTAACTTATGATTAAAATTAGGCGGGATTTAGTTTGACAATTCTTTAAGTCAGTGCTTTTATTACCAGATCTCCAAGGGGACTGCAATTTTTAAAAAAAATATGAAAAATAATTATGCTGGTCAGGTGACAAAATACATAAAAAAGGTAAAAGACTTGCCTCCTGCCAGAATTGAACTAGCGACCTTTGCATTACAAGTGCAACGCTCTACCACTAAGCTAAGGAGGCAACTCATTCGAAGTTTAAAGATTCATATCCTTTACATATTTGTCATTGCGAAAATTTTCTCTTTTTCTTTTTGAAGTTTTTGAATTTTTTGAAAGAAATTATAATCACCATTCTTCATTTTCGCTTTGATTTTCACTATCATTTTCACTTTCAAGTGCACTTTTTCTTGGTTCTAGCTCACCTGAATCTTCTAAAGTCATTCTATTGACCAATCGAGGCAAAATTAAATCGCACACCCGTTCTTTATTCAAAAGGTCATCCACAAATTCATCTAAGTGATACTGTTCAACGGCAGTGTAGCCACTTGATCTAAATCTTATCCTTCTATAATCATTGTAATATGGGTCCAAAAGTAGGTAAACTTCTTTGGAAGGAAGACATAACCTGATATAGAACATCGCCAAGCATGTAAGATACTTGAAGTGCTTTTGATTAAGGAATTCCATAATGATGTTTTGACTCGGTTGAATCTGCAATAACTTTAATAGCAAGCATTGAAAATGTGAAGGATTATTGTTAATGTTTATTCCTGCAATCAACTTTAAATTGCTTGACTTTTCAATTATCCCTAAACTATCAATTCCAAAGCAGTTCAATTTCCAATAAACTGAGTCTTGGATTTTCTCCCTCACAATCTTTTCAATCAATAAAACTGGATTCACTCCGTGTACAAGTTGTGCATTCTTTGCCAATCCTCGATCGGAATATATCTTCAAATTATCCTTCTGGTCTTGACGGTGCTGCTGCTGATCAGACATCGTTTCCAATTTTTTCACAATTCCTCTACGAAAAAATTAAGATAAAATTTTAATAAAGGAACGAAAATAAACAAGTAACAAAGAAATAGACAAAATAAGTTGGAAATAAGTCTAAAATTTGCAAATCAATTGAAGTCTCGCTAATCGTGGTTCGATAGGGGGATTTGTGTTGCGGCTTCGACAATGAGAAAAAATATTTGACCACGTTTTTCAACTGGTGCCGAAAATTTTGGTTTTCATCTTTCTTGAAAATTCAGAAGACATTCGGCTTTTTGCTGACAGCATGCAGTAGTATTCACACTTTGGAATTCATTTTTGATTGCTCTTCTCATAGATCATTACTACCAATTAAATAAAGAAAAAAAGTATAAATATATCATGGTATCCCTGTCATTATTAATATGGTCCATCAAAAATTACTAGTCTCCATAGTCATACTTAACTTTTCAATGTTGATTTCTTACTCTATTTTTTATCTTATTGCTGTTAGAATCGCTACCATAACTGCTCTTCCAGTGACAGTTTCCGATAGTAGCAGTTCTGCTGATTTATTCCCAACTAGCATTGGTTACTTGGGTTCTACAAGAACCGCTGGTGCTCCATTCTTAGCGCAAACAAATGATGCTGCTGCTAAAACAGGTACACCAACTAATGCTTACGAATTGCCACAACCAATTGAAACTTCTGTTCAATCGTCTGACCACAAATCAACTGACAGAAACATTTTTGAATTATTTGGTACGATATCTCCTTATTATGTTGGCAAAGGTTGGGGTGTCTTTGATTATGGCTTGCCAGGGCAATGTAAAATTGAACAGGTTCACGTTATCTCAAGACACGGTACCAGATACAACACTGAAGATTCACCAATTCCAGCAGTTATTAAAAGCGCGAGTGGGTTCAGTGCTAGTGGTAATTTATCGTTTTTAAACACTTGGGAGTATGATCAAGGAGTAAACATTTTAACTAACTTGGGAAATCAACAATTGTTTGACAAAGGCTCAAGAACTTTCTTTAGATATGGTAGATTATTTGACTTTGATAACTTCACTACCAAATTGCTTGCCAGATCTACTACCCAAGAAAGAATGACCATGAGTGCTGAATATTTCTTACTTGGTTTTTTTGGTACTAACTGGCAAAAATATGCCAACTTGGAATTATTAATTGAAGACAATAACTTCAACAACACTTTGGCACCATATGAATATTGTCCAAACAACAACAATATTAGTGCATTGGGTCTCTCAGCTAAAGAAGCTAATAATTATTTGAATTCTTATTTGAAAGATGCCGTTGCAAGATTCAACGAGGAAGTCACTGGTTTAACTTTTAACACTACTACTGTCTATCAAATGCAGGTTTTATGTACCTTTGAAGCGGTTACTTTGGGTTACTCAAAATTCTGTAATTTATTTACTCAAAAAGAATGGGAAAGTTACGAATATTACAACTCCTGGACTTGGTACAATGACAACATGTATGGCGCACAAACTGCTAGAGCTTTGGGAATTGGTTTCGTTGAAGAATTGAGAAACAGAATTACAGGTACTAGTTACAATGCCAGTAGACAAGCATTACAAAACTCTACTCTTGACCAAGATAAAACCTCTTTCCCATTAAACCAAAAATTATACTTTGACTTTACTCATGATTCTGTTATTACCAACATTTACGCTGCTTTGGGATTTCAACAATTCAAGAGTAACTTCAGTGATACTGCCACAAATCCGCAGCCGTTTGATTTATCAACTGTTGTCCCATTTGCCTCTCAAACGTACATTGAAATTATTGAATGTGACAAGGCGGTTCCAACGGATAGATCTAGTGAATCACAAAAAGGCACCAATAGTACTAAATATGTTCACTTTATCTTGAACGACAGAACCTTACCATTACATAAAAACATTCCAACTTTCTGTGAAGATAGAGCTGACGGATGGTGTGAATATAGTAAATTTGTTGCTTACTTGGATACCTTATTTGAGAAAGCTGAATTTAACAAGGCTTGTTTTGGTAAGATTGATTTCACCGCAAGAGCAACTGATGGTATTCCAAAATAAACAAAACGTGCAAAACTTGATTTTTGATTTGATATTTACATTAGACTTTCATAGTAATAATAAATACGGGGATTTTGCTTGTTTTTCTTTATTTAGTGGAAAATCATAGATATAGATACTTTCTATTATTATGTGTATAAAAATAGATACAGGGGGTGAGAGGCTCAGTATATATGTGTCAAAACTCTCACAATAAAGGGTGTGCACGTGATATATTACTAAACGGGTTGCATTACACTGCAATTTTCCTACTGGCGTTGTACAAGGTAACGTATTCACATCTTTTGATACAATTTCATTGTTGTTTCAGTAAATTAATTACTGTTAATCTGTTTTCCTTATAAGAAACTGAATTATGAAGTCGCCATTGACATCACTACGTAATAGAAGTAAAAGTGTGACAAGTACTCAAAAGACAGCAAGTAGTAATGGAGGTAGCCCCAGTCCATTAGCAAATGCCCCAGAAATTCTGCCTGTGAAGCTGAAAAGGAAGGATATACAGGAAAACATCATAGAAGATGAAATAGAGCCAATAAAATCTGCACCTGGACCTCAGCAACAATATCAATTGGATTCTTCGGAAGAAAAGAATGAATCAGCGGGGATAATATCTGGCTTTTTAAGTGCAGTGGGTAATCAATTTACCTCTATTACTTCTCCGATCTCAGACAAAAAGCAATCAAAACTATCTCCATCCGACACAGGCATCATTGGTGAGCAACCAAAATTAGTTGAGACAGGAAGCATTCCAGGAGGAAATGCAAAAGGTCATACTAGTGGGTTATCCATTAGTGATATCCAATTTCGTGCTGTTAAGGATGACCCAATCCATTCTTTAGGGAATGGAAATTTATCATTAAGTGATTTTGGGGGCAGTCCTTCGATACTCAGGAAAAGCATAGAAAGTGGTAGTGAAGGAATAAGGTCGCCTCCAAGTTACAGTGATTATCAAAAAGATAACAATAATCTCAAACAAAATAATGTGATTAAGGACCCAAGATTACAGGACCGTTTAATGGAAATTCTGAAAAAACAGCAACTACAGCAACAAGAAAACCAGCTGGACGCATTATTACTGCAATATGAACCACAACCACAACCACAACATTCAGATTTACAGCCACAACTTCTGCAGCAACCAACAGTTCTTGTTCATCTGGGAACCCCCCAGCTGCCAAAATCGCTTGTTGAAACAGTCACTGTTCCAGCAATACAACAATCACAACTACATCATCATCAACAGCAGCATTCAGCTGGCGCAAATATACCACAATCAATTCAATTTAACCCACATCTACAATTTCAACTACTAGATACAATCGTGCCGCAAAGAAGTGCTTCACTCCCTAATGGTAATCGCAATTCTCCCTTCCAACTGGACGATAATTTGCCATGGTTAGCTCCAGATTCGAATCAACAATTTGATCATCGAAGAAAAACATCAGATGAATTGACTCCTCAAACTCTGATTTATCCAGCAGGAGCGGGAGATCTATCGCTGACTGGTGCCAAAGTTGAACGAAAGCTGGATGAAAGAAAGAAGAGCTTTTTAAGTTCACCAATTAAAGGGAATTTTGCAAAAAATAATAGTAGTGCGAACCTTCAAGTTTCGCGCTCAAATTCGTATAAACGAGAAATGCCCAAAACTAGTGCTTTGGAGATACCGTTTGCTTCAGAAAAGAAGCAAAGAGAATTTAGGACCATTTTTAATAAGCTTCCTCTGGAAGAAAGGTTATTGGAAGACTATGTATGTGCATTGTCGAAAGATATCCTTCATCAGGGAAAACTATATGTTTCGCAAAATTATATCTCTTTCAATTCCAATATATTTTTTGCTAAAAAGGTTAATAACATATCAATTCCAATTCAACAGATCGTTCAAATTGAAAGAAGATCCACTGCTGGATTTATTCCAAATGCCATATTAATTACTACATTACATCTGAAATATTTATTTACTAGTTTTTTGGCAAGAGAATCAACATTGGAGTTTATTACTATGCTTTGGAATAAAGTTGTTCGTGATGATGCTTCGAACAATAATTTGAGACTACAATCAGATTATGAAGAAAGCATTAATTCTACACCATCTTATGCTTCGACAAATGGAGATTATGATGATTCTGGTTTATCTGATAGTGAATTGGATAGCGTTAGCGATATAGAAAATATGGTGAATGGAACCGAGGATGAGCTTGAAAAGTTGATTAACAATAACGAGAATGATCTGGATAATGTCAATAACAATGGTCTTGGAATTAGTGAGGCTACTGCTTCTACTGCTGCTGCCACCTCTGGCGTGGAAATGGGTGCTCTCGGAGGATTACCAATTCTTGGGCCAGTACATCATTTGCCAACAAAATCCCCCTGGGTCAAGAAACCTGGAGAAACTGAGATCGCAACAACTACATTCAGTGTTCCACCGGGAACCATATTCTCATTAATGTTTGGTGATGATTCAACCTTTGCGAAAAATCTACTTATTAAATTGAAAAATTTTGATATATCTGAATTTGATGACTATGCTAAAAACCCCGAGAATGGTATGAAGGAAAGAAAATATAATTATATCAAACCTTTAAATGCTCCAGTGGGCCCTAGACAAACCAAGTGTAACATTACTGAGTCAATTGAAAAGATGGATATTGAAAATGAAGGTATAATTCAAGTTTTACAAAGTACTCATTCCCCCGATGTTCCAAGTGGAAACTCATTTTTGGTTTTCACAAGATTTTATTTCACTTGGAGTGAAAATAACGGTACTACTTTACAAATTGTCACGTATATCGAGTGGACGGGTAAAAGTTGGCTCAAAGGAGCAATTGAAAGCGGAGCTATTAGTGGACAGAAAGATTCAGCAAATACTACGATCAGCTCTATTAATGATGAAATCACTGCAAAATTATCCACCAGAACTTCAGGTGGTCGAAAGCGAGCAAAATCAAAGAAAATAAAGAGAAAGGCTGCGTCTCCACGAATCGAAGTTGCTTCACCACCACCACAAATTGAACCACCAAAGACATTTTTGCAACAATTTGAATCTGTTCCTAGTTTCTTATCATATACATTACTTGCGGTGATTGTTATTGTTGTTATTTCGCTAGGTAGATTAGTTAGAAGAAGCGAACCGTTGGATGCTATTAGCGGATTTCAAAGAGACAATTACTATTACACAGTTATTCCACCAGTGTACAAGCTACAATCAAACACTGATTTGCGTAACCAATTACAGTCAGGGATTTGGGATTGGTTAGATCAAAAAATGAAGGACAAAGATATTGGGGAAACTTGGAGAGACATTTACTATTTGAAAGAATTGGGCAAGCCGATCCATGATGAAATATTACAAAAATTACAAGACCGATATACCAAACAAGAATTGAATGAATATATTAGGCTAAATCAAATGAGATTGGATGAGTTGAGGAAAAAAGTAGATAATATTCCATAATATATGTATCGTTTATATAAGTATACATTTGTATTCAATACCACCAAGCGATATTTACAGCACACCGTTCCGGAAATTTCTCATCAATCTTCTCGACAATGGTTCTACAATACTGAAACGATTGAGCGGTCACCTCCATCGTGACCTCCAAATAAGCATACTGTTCCAACTGATCTAGCACGTATTGTAAATCATCAACACAATTTTCCAATGAGAGAACCCTGAATGTTCCAAATGAAGCCATAGTCAATGATCTAGGAGCCTCTTTTAGAACAGCTAATGTTGATATCGAAGCGAAATCATTACCACTTGCCTCTAATTTTTCCAAACTATTTAAACCTTCAAGTGAATCAATGTGGGTTATTTGGCAGTTGTATAGAGATAGCTGAACAATGTTTTCCAAACCTCTAAAATTTTTAACAACTATTCGATTACAATTCAATTTCAATTTCCTAAGACTGGGACTAACTTTAAATGTCTCAATTATATGAATACAGTTATCTTCGAGGTTAATTGATTCAATATTGCAGAGTTCCGAAAAATCAGGAAAGTTATTCAATCTATTGTGTGATAGAGTTAAATTTTTTAATGCCTTTAAGCTTGGAAATTTTGTAATTGTGTCAATTTCTGCATGAAGTTCCAAATCTTCTAATTTTTTCAATGATTTAATCTCACTAACATTTACCCCAGGGATTCTTACATCCAAGAATTTCAAATTTTTTAAATTATTGAAACAATTATAATCATCAATTCTTTCAAATAGAAGAAAATCATTTTCTAATACCAAAGTTAAAGATTCCACAGAGGCAATATTTGATAGCGAACTTAATCTTTTAAACCTGAAAATATTATAAAGTTCCACTGTTCTAATATTAGGGAAACTTAATTTTTGGAAAGTTTCAAAACTGGCAGTAGAATGTTTCAAGAAAAATTCTTGTAGATTTTGAAATTTGAGCCCCTGAAGTGAATCTAATAATGAATCAAGATTGATCTTCAACAAATCTAGTGATTTAAGATTTGCAATCATTGATAATCGTATCGCATCAATTCTAAGCTTATCGATTGAATCACCACCATCAATCATTAAAACATCAATGCTATTATGAGCAGTCTGTATCTTTTTAATAATTTCTTGATTCCAATGTGTATAAACTTTGCGAATTCTTCTAGCAATCTTGAAAGTTGATGAGTTCCAAGTTGCTGTTGACGTTGTTGGACAACGGAAGTAAATTGATTTAGCATTCGGGCATTTATTTATGATACCAGCAATTTCTTTACCATATGAGCTGTCTATCGGTTTACTATGATTATGTCGCTCTGTTTTATTCATAAAATCTGGACAACTGATAATGATTCTTTTAGTATAATATAGAAATTCAGTATTTGCTTCCCACAGAAAATTACGTTCCCATTGATAATAAAAACGAGATTCTTCACAAACTGCCAACAATTGAAGATATTGTTTTTTCTTCTTCTGTTTATCTTGCCGCAAAGTTATTGTAAGACACGGTTCATCATGCGATGTGATACAGTTTAACCATTTTGATCGCTGTGGGAAAGGAGCAGATTCAATAATTATTTTCAATAGCAAAAACCGATTTTCCTTTTTCAATTTATCAAAGATTATCAATAATAATTCAGAAGATAAATCAAGTAATTTATTTCGGGTCAGCATTGGTCAAAAATTCTTTGCCTCCCCCTCATTAATGGCATGTCTGGCCAACTTATTTTTTGTTTTAAGAAAAAAAGTTGGTCACCATGCAGCAAATATCGCTGACGGAATTTTTACTCAATTCACAATCCTAACAGGGAACAATTTATCAAAAATCAGTGGTCACTGACCCAATTGCTAGCTGAATCAATTTTTCTTTTAAAGAAAGTAATTTATCTAATGCAGCCCCAAATTTTCCAAGTTTTCCAATTTTTCTAATTTCTGCTTTCTTTCACCCACCAATGATTTTTCAAGATTTCTAAAATATAAACAGGCTATCTTTGCCTAAAAGTAAGTTTCAAAATAAATTGAAGATTTCAAACAACTAAATGAATTTATGGTGAGTTTGATTCCAGAAAAATCTAATCCAATTATATTTTCAAACCCTGTAAAAGATCGTGGCAGTGTATTGGAATAATGTAATCGTAATTTTTTCAAAATTCGCCAAACTATGAATTCATTAATTTCACTGAACGCGAAAGATTTAAATAGAAATTTAGAAGTTCAGAAAAGTCTGAGAAATTCAGGATTGGCCCAGATGTCAAGAAATTTCAAGTTTTTAAATTTTGGGAACTTATCAATCATTTTTAATTCGCAACGGAGTTTCAAGGTTTCCAAATTATTCAAACTTGCAATATTTAAGAAAGTTATATCAAGGATAGAAATATCCAATTGTTTCAACCTTTTCAAATCGCTTAAGCATTTAACATTAGATTCGGTCCTGGGATCTCAAGAAGAATTATCAGGCAGAGCTATTCTTGATGATTCGACTTTAGGATATTATTGATTAATCTATCAAGTTTAGTAATTCCGCAAGCGTAAATATTAATTTTTTGAGCATTTGAAATAATAAGTTCAAGCAGAGTTTCAATGGCACATTCCCTGTCATCAATTTCAAAATTTAAGTCTTTGAATTGGCTAAAGTAAATCTTCAAGATTAGCAATATCAAATCTTAACGATTTAAGACTTGTTAATGGTAGGGTACGAACTAAATCAATTCAATATTATTCAATCTCATGAATTGATTGGAACTATTATTCTCTATAATTACTTTTGAGGGACGGCAACAATCAAAGACGATATAATTAAGATTAGGGGAATCCCATCATTATCACACTGGTTATGATGTTAAAATATTTGGAGGGACCTACAGTTCATGAATATGAAATATCGTTCCATACCCAATTGCTGATGGGGATATCCAACGAAGATTTGATCAACGTATTGAATGATTTCAAATTTCTTGCTCCTCTTCTTTAGTTGTAGCTCCCTATAGCAAACAATTATTAGAACTATAAATGCTAGAAGATGGAGGATTATCTAACACAAATATTCAAATATTTGAACTTTCCTTTATTCACGCTATGTTGAACACTGGAGTTGACGAAGTCTAGCTGCAAAATGACAACAAACACTCAACCAATCTTATGACCGGGGAAATTTCTCGATCGGAAAAATGTTTTGAATAAAAAAAATTATGTCCGTTTTTGCGACAGCCGGTAATTCTTTCCACTGACTCGTAAGGTAATACAAATAACTTACTACGCATTATACTATCAATAATAGTTGAGAAATGAAGGGTTCTTAAAAAAAAAAAAATATAATTTATATTGGTTTTCCTTTTAATGCAAATTTTGGTCTCTGGCTGACTGCGTTAATATGTGTGACTCACAAACAAAAACGGATTCAAATCTACCAGGATACTTCAATTTCATTTTATCAATCCATTTCTCATCTTCAGCATCTATCATAAGACGCAACCACTTGTATTCACCCAATTTCTTATCAACGGACACTTCATTTGCTTCATCATGAACAACCAACCCCAAACTAACCAATTTGGCATCTTTCAATCCAACCAATTCATCCAAAACATTGATTGATGGTGAGCTGTCCAGCGCGTGAAAGAATTGAATTTTCTTCAATCCTTTCAAGGTTCTAAATTCTGCTTTGCTGTTGTAAAAATCTAACTCGACAACGTCCTCTAAACCGTCAAATGAATCAATAACCATGGGTGTATAGCTCCAAAGCTTTAAAATTTTCAATGATGGAACAGCAACAAAAGCTTCGATATGTTCAATGTGACAGCGTTCAAGAATTAGCTCTTCTAATTGTGATAAGTTGGAAAAATCAGGCAATGTTTTCAATGGACTGCCTAATTTCAAAAACTTCAATTTTTTTAAGTTTGGGAACTTTTCAATTCTTTCAAGGTTATTATAGTCAAGAACCAATGTCTCTAAATTAGCTAATGATTTGATATGATCAATGGTTACCCCCGCGACGTTCAAATCCAACTGTTTCAAATGATCTAATCCAACAAAGGCATTAATGTCAACGCCCTCGAAAGGGGTTTCATGAGAGTCATTAGGAGTGAAATTTAGAGTTTCAACTTGGGGCATGATTTTCGCCAAATTTCCCAACTTAACAATCCCTTCACAAAAAATTAAATCAAAAGTTCTAACCTCAGGCAATGACAATTTTGTCATTGACTCAAATGAACAACGACACCCAACAATTGCCAATTCTTTTATTTGCAACTTCAATGGATTCAACAACAATTCTGTTAAATCAACGTTAATAAAACTTAACGCTTTGAATTTCCTCTTGGCCAATTTCGCAAACCCATCACTATTATCTGATTCTACTCTATCAATGACGAATTTATCACAAGTATCGGGTAAACAATCAATCAACCCACCAACATCTCCGTTCCAAGCACAACCCACGGTCTCCACTTCCACTTGCTTAAACCCAGGGTGGGACCAAACGAGTTTGGACAATGTTGGACACCTGAAAAACACCCTCTTAACATGGTCCAACACTTGAATAACGTCATCAACAAATTTCTCGGTCACTTCACCGTCACAACTATGATCATGTGGCTCGATTAATTTCCCTTCGATTTTAACCCTTGGACAATTGACCAAAACTGTATCTGCAAACTTCAAGATTTTTTCATGGCTTGGGACCACCCAATCAAAACTGGTGGCTCTCAGGTTAGTGTTCCATCCGCTGGTAGGCACGACAAACAACTGTAAATTCCCCTTAGCGTCAGGGGTTATCGCCACGCTTTTCTCCCACTGGGCTTGGGTAATGCAACATTGGCACCAAGATTCCCCTGAGAAACCGGCTTCCACGAACAGCTTGAATAAGAAGTAGCTTTCGAGTTCGTCTAACTCGGCGATGACTCGGCTGATTATGGCTTTCGGTAATTGTAGTAATTTGCTTGTCATTTTTAAAATTAATGATAAATTGTGGACAAGGAAACAAGAAAGCAATTCTGAAACTATCTTGATGTTTACACACGCCTACCAATGTGCAGGAGATCTGTAAAGTGTCAACGTCATCAAATACGGGCCAATATCATAGGCGCAGTGAGAAAGGGGGTAGGCGGGCTGCCATAGAGAGCGTGTGATGAGCTTCCCAAACCTGGTTGGCTCGCTGCTCTCGCTGGGCGATGTACATGAAAGAATTAAAACATTAGATAGATAGATTTTTGTCTGTTATTATGTACTTTAAAAATCAACTCTGAGGTCAAGTTGAGGTCTCTTAACGACTCTCTTTTTCTTAGACTTGGTATTTTCAAAGTTTGACGCGTCGTGCAAGTTTCTACCGAATTTGTCCAAATCCTTAACCTTGTAGATTCTCACAATCCAGTTTTCCGAGGTGAATGCCTCTTCAAGAACATCCAATTTTGGTGACATTTTCGTTGACAATCTTTGGTTTCTAACCCTATCGACAGCTTCATGACCATTGAATAATTCAATGAAATTGTAGTATGACATCTTGTACATCAATGAATTTTTCATGGTGTCGGTGGCCATATCATCGACTCTGTACTCGCCCCTAGCCGTGAAAAAATTCTTCTCTTGAACTTCATCAGGCCATATTCCTTCAGCGATTCTAACCATCCACAAGTATTTGTTGATATCATCACCGGAGTAACCCAAAAGTCCACCAAATATGACAAGAACATAGTCAACGTCATGCTTTTGAAGGATTTCATATGAGACATCTTCATTAGAACACATTGCTTTCCCCACAGTGGCAATATGAGTGTTGTTCCAAGTGTTGTTATCAACCAAAGTGGTACGATCAGCCATGCCACCAATTTGGTACCCGTAATCCCACCAAGCCATGACTTTAGCATCTTCCGGAGTGTTCATACGAAGCCAGTAGTAAGCTTCCCGGTAATCATCAATTAAATGTTGTGAGCCATCCGGGTTTCTTGATGCTAATACGACAGATGGGGAAGAATAAGCATTTGATGTGACCCAAGTACAATGGAAAACAAAATAATAAAAATAAAAGGCGAACGAAAAAACAACGGAGGCCTTTGAGATAAGTTTAAGGAAACCCGATTTATCCTTTGAGACGGTACGAACATCCATATAAATATCAAAAAGCTTTGAGACTGCAATTGCTGAAGAGACACAAATGATTGGGGTTAATGTCAACATTAAACGAACCATAACCCCAGCAAAATATGAACATAAGACCGAATAGACAATCACAAACAAATGTTCATCGTTTAAATCTTGGAAAAGCAAATAAACTCCCACAGGGAACAACCAAATTAAAAATTGATTATCAAAGAAGAAAGCAGGCCAAGCGGTAGGCTGATGTTCTGACACCGAAGCAATAATTGGAATATGAATCTTAGCATAATTAGTATCCCACAATGAATAAAATCTACCTGTCCATGGAGCAATATAACCAGCATAAGTCAATGACACGAGTGCAAATAACCCACCACCAAATATCAACACGACACCGAAAATTAAGAAACTTTTAAATTGTTTAGAAGGAATTTGTGATTTAATATAATCACCAAGGGAAACTAATTGAAGTAAACCGAAAACTCCTAAAGCAGCCATATGGTCATTAGATCTAATTGGTAAAAAACCAACAAATGGAATTTGCATAGAAGCCAAAGTACCCAACGCATACCATGTAGTGTAAGCAGCGTACAACTTATGATTATATCTCCCCATTAAAAGCAAGACAAATACATGTAATGGAATTAAATTGGTAATGAAAACGTAACCTCCCCAAGCACTAACCATATAAAAATAAGAAATTGCAGCGACAGCTCCAAAGAAAACTGATCCAGTTTTCATTGATTTGATCCAAAAATAAAAAGTCGCCATTAATAATGTAATTGCAATTGCTTCATTATCATAACTTCCAGCAACTGATCTTGAAATATAACCTGGCACAATCCCCATGAACCCCGCGGCAATTAATCCAGCACTACTATCTTTCATTTCAGTAGTTAACAAATATGTGAAATATGCAGTCAACCCAGAAAATGCTGGCGCTAACAAAACACAAATGTTTCTAATATCAATTGGTAACATGAAAATTTCCCTCAAAGCGTGCCATATAACCCCCGATGTCACCATTAACCCAGGGTACAAGGTACCACCAGTGACTCGCCCCAATGGGTACCAGGTACGATCATCGAACCAATTGAGAAACTCATAAAATGAATTGTGCACCAAATACTTCGTGGCCCGGAAATTAAACCAGGGGTCAAACTCATGAATAATTGACTCAAATCTAATCACGGAAAATAACCGGGAGGAAATCCCAGCCGCCGAGATCGACACCAAGATGATCAATTTCAATAAAAATCTAACGTTCTCCAATGCTGACTTGTCGACGCTCATTTTACCACTGTTTATTTTCATATATATTGATGTATATTTTGAACAGATGTTAACATTTTTGAAAAATGACAAGTTCTTGCTAATCGCACGCATCAACACCCCCAAACCACCGGCCACTGGGGGTGTCAAATTTTCAATAACATGAAGACAACTTACAATCGTGTGGAAGTTCTTGGTGTCAAGACCCCAAATTCCCTGGTTCTCTTCGCTCGTGGGAACTACGATATGAAGTAAGCTTTATAGTTAGCAAACGCGGCGAGCCATAGGACGCTTGGGGGTAGCCATCCATGGAAGCACACTACGGTGTCATATCTATCAATGCAAAAAAAAGCGATCCCAACCGGTGGTTGTTTGGCGCCTGAGTGTCTTAGAAATATAGATCAGTTTCGACCGATTAAACCTGGGTTTAGTCAGTGAATTTGTAAGAACCACTGGCCAACGTTATGGATCCGCCACGGTAGCTGCCTCGTTTCATCTTGTTCTTATTCTTGGTGAAATCCTTACCGCGGACACGGCCTAGTTTGTCATTTGCTTGTTCACCCCAGGTTCCCGCAGCGCCTTTGTAGGTATTATCTTGTAAGTCGTTGTGTTCAAAGCTGATCTTGGATCTGTCGACTCGGGAGAAATGTTTACGTTGACCTGGTTTCAATTCTGGTGAAGGGCTGGAGAGCACTGATGGCGTAGTTGATTGCGAGGCTGAGGAGTCGAGTTTTGGTTTCTTTGTTTGTTTTTCTTTAGTGAATGATCGTTTTCTCTTATCGCCCGATTTGACATCTTCTGAATCGGAGTCGCTATCTGAGTCACTATCAGAATCCGAATCACTCTCTGAGCTTGAGCTTGAACTTGAGCTTGAGCTTGAATTGGAGCTTGAACTGGAGCTTGAACTGGAGCTTGAACTGGAGCTTGAACTGGAGCCTGAACTGGAGCTTGAACTGGAACTTGAGCTAGAGCTGGAACTGCTTGAACCGTCTGAATCACTGGAGCTGCTGGCACTGCTTGAACTGCTTGAAGTGTCTGAATCACTAGAATCACTGTCGCTATCTGAATCTGAGCTGCCTGAATCGCTGCCGCTGCCTGAATCGCTATTACTGCACTTTTCACTAACTGTTGCATCATCATCCTTCTCCAGCACCTCTTGATCTTCAGTCTCATCATCATCTTCCTGTCGTCTAATCAACTGATCCAACTCCTCTTGTACTTTCTTCATTTGTTGCTTTAAACCCAACAACACTTTCTGTTTTTCCTTGATTTTATCATTGAGCGACATGTTCAATTAATTTAATTTAATTTGTCTAATAGATGTATCTAATAACCTAACCGCTTTTTTGAGATGGCGATGAAAATTTTTTATTTTTTTTTTTTATTTTTTTTTTTTTCAGTGTGAGGTGAGGCTCATCTAGGAAACAGGGCTCAAAATATTTATCTCCTAGGCTAGCCGGTTACGAGCGAGCGAGGGACAAAAAAAAAAAGCTGCATGCATGTCATGTGCAAGTCACACGATGCAAGACGAAAATAAAAAAAATATTTTATGCTGGAATCTTTCTTCACGTGATATAGCAACCGAACAAATTTCTTTTTAGGTACCTTTTACAGAAGTGGCTTGACCGTTAAGAAAAGAAAATGCGCAATTAAGTAATATGAAAAAGGTAATTATTATTATTATTTTTATTTTTTTTATTTTTTTGTGTTGTTTTAATTAACTAATTAATTAATTTAATTACAGCGATGAATTAGCTTCAGCTATAATTTCCTTTTAACTTTATTTTGCCCAAAAAGAAATACGAGACATTCTTGCTTGCAAGTAAGTATACTTGCTGCTTACTTGTATCAAGGATTGTTGTTGGCTGCTAGTGGTGGCAAATAAAAAAATCTTTAGCAAAAATAAACTATGGGATGATTGAATGGCGATCGATCATCTTGAAACTATACTTTTAATGCTTGGCCCCAACTAGCTAGCTAGCTAACTAACTAACTAACTTTATAACACATGTAAAATGGAAGATCACTTAATTTATTTATTACCAAGTATTAATTAATGCTAGACCATGGCTAATCCACAATGATAATCCCAACAAGTATACCACTATAGGGATTTGTGGGTGTTTGCTCTTATGGATGTCGTGGGAGCAAAGGCAAATGCTAAGTAAGATTAGTGTTTCAAACGATCCATGACATGGGATGATCAATAGTAATAAGTGACTGCTTGTGCTTGTTATTCTGGATTAGCAATTTACTTATTTTTTTTTTTTTGGTTGTGGTGGGTGTGATGTTAATGCACGGTTAGTTAAATCATTTTGTATTTTGTTATTATCGTTGCTTTAGCAAATATTTTTGCCAGGGCTTTGGCTTTGGCTTTGGTTTTGGTTTTTGGCTTTGGCTTCGCTTTGGCTTCGCTTTGGGTTCGCTTCGCTTCGGCCTCGGCCTCGGCTTCGTTTTGGCTTTGTCATTTCTTTTTCTAGCTTTTAGGTACCAAGCAAAGGAACGAGAAAAAAAAATTTTTTTTAGATACTAATTGGTTTTATATTACAAAACATACATAAATTAAATAGGAATGACGACGCCAACTACAACAACAAACCATCAAATCCATTAAAAATTTTCAACTTAAACAAGCCCATGTAGCTAACTTATTTGTTAAATTGTCATGGAATGTATTTAGCTGAATGCAAGCCTTGCTAATTCATTGTTTTTGTCCAGTAAAGTAATGTAACTAAGTCTTACTCAGTAAGTTATAGTGTATATGTTGTACGCAGAGTTATGGAATGCCCTATGGATTGTTTGGATTGTACCAACCGAAAATAATGAAATTGAATGAAATCAAATGCCCTAGAAACAACCATCCTCAATATATGCACACCACGAGGCAAGCCTTGCCGACAAGCCTGCTATAGCCATAATAAACGAATAATAGCCAGCTGGCTTGATACTCGGGGAATGACTTGTCCATTTCATTGTTTATTATAATTTGCATGGATCACTTAAATTCAATAATTAGGTTGTAATCCGATTTCATCCACTCTCGCTCACATTCATGATCTCGATTATGCTTAATTCATTCTTATTCTATGCGTATCTAAATGTGGGTTGTGTATTTTTAAAAGGAACTGACGGTAAAGAAAAAAAAAAGTGAACGGCCTGCATTGTGTCGCATGCTGATGCATACCAATATAACCTTCTTTTTTTTTTTTTTTTAATTCCTCCCAGCCTGACTGTTTGATTTTCCTATTACGACTTCGTATTGTAATTACATTTACATTTACAATTAAAATTATCATAAGTCATAAGAAATTTATTAGATTATAGTATTTGCTATGCTAAAGAACGAATTAAAATGCTTGTTTTTGTTTTTAATAGTAGATAGTGTTATTAACGTAAGGAAACTCTGGGGTTGGATACGGGTTGAGTGAACTCGAAGGCACCGCAGGAATCACCATTGATGAATTCCCAGTGGCGGCGGTGATGGTGGCATCTGCTTGCCTGTGTTTTTGATAATACTCGAGTGGTGGAGTGTACATTTGAAACCCTTGTTTCTCCAATATTCTAGGCTTTGACGACGAGTCGATAACGAGATTCGATATCGATACTTTCTTGCTATTGTATCTTCTGTTAGGGCTGCTGCTGCTGCTGCTGAGTTTAACGGCAGTCTTTAGGACATATTTTGGTCTCAACATATCTATCTGGTTAATTAAATACCATTGCCAGTTGTTATACTCCTGTAAATTGAAACTGAATTTGAAAATATCGAACTTCAACAACTCCAACACTTGAATTTCAATGGAGTTCAATTTTTTCAATGGGTATTTGGATAGATTTGACCAGGTCTTCGAAGTGAAGCTCGAGTCGTCAAACGTCTTGTTTGCGATCATCAAGCAAACAACAAGCAATATCAATAGATTGTCGCGGCTGTTCTTGTAGTATCTCTTGATTCTATGGTGGCTATTCCTCTGAATAACCGTGAAGAAATATAATCCATTAGTTATGACAACATTAGAAAGATTGGTTTGGTACAATATACCATTAATTCGGCCAGATAGCTTTTTGATATTGTTGTCAGGTACCATCTGGTGGAAATGGTTAGCACAGAATATTGCTATGAATTGATTGTCTAGTTGGTTTTGTAAAGGGAGGGACATTTTCTGGCAGTGCAAAGTGGTTCAGTATTTGTTTGAAGCAAATGAGAAAAGAAAAAAATATTTCCAGTAAGTAGTGGATTGACCCATGATTATAAATGTAAATGAGAAATATATAATTAGCTAGTTATACACTTTCAAAAAAGAAAAGAAAAAAAAAAAAAAAATAAAAAAAAAAATAAAAAAAAAAATAAAAAAAAAATAACAGAAAGTAATAAAAATAAAAATAATTTATTTCTTCTATATTATGCCATGCAGCAATAAATAGTAAGTAATGTTAAAAATAATACCTGGGAAATGTACGTCGGTGCTTGCGCTAAAAGTTTATTGCTCGAATACTCAGTCAGAAAAATTTTCTAGTGTTTTAGTTAGGACCTACTTAATTTTTCATATTATTACTGCGGTTATGAAACCGCCGATCGTTTGGCCCACTGCACTGATCGGTGCAGGTGCATACGTGTGCATGGACCATACCATACCATACAAATTAAAATTAACCGTATATAGTAAAGGACACCACTAACAGAGAAATGGTCAGTGGGTTTTGGCGAGCACCGTTTGGGATGGGATGGGATGGGATAGGCAGCATCAAACCCGACCAGATCACCTGACTGGTGGCCCACTAGCTGGATGGTAGCCATGATACACAAACAATCAGACTATATATATGACTAATGTATTATGTTGTGTTATATACAATTATTATTGTTATTACTATTGTGTGCCTCAGACTATTATTGCGTTGCCTTGGGCCCTGCCGTCGTTTGTGTTCCAGTGGTTCCACCTCCAAGTCTGTTTTGAAATTCCCCCAACCTTACACATCGGACCGTGGCCAATACCTTGGTTTAGCTAACACTATTCAGAGAACACCAGCCTCTTATCGAACTGACCGTGTTTCTTATCTTGTGCCACAAAATAATATTCCTTACTCTCGTTTCGACTCAGAAGAGGCTTAAATTTCATCACCCTGTTAAACACTTTCCTTAGCCGGTATTCCACCAAGTAATCTTCGCTCCCGCTAAAAATTTTACTCACATATGTTCCACCAGGCTTTAGTAGATCGATACTAAGAATTAATCCTGCATCACATAAATCCTGGCGATTAGTACGCGGAATATAACAAACCACCACAATAATCAAAATATACTCACGATACTGCTAAGGTGATCCTTAATCTTTAACCCTGATGTGTTGGCCATCCTATAATATGCGTTATTAGTTGTATTATTCCAAAATCCATAAACTTGCGGGAAAGGCACATACATGTCGCTGACTATTATATCCACTGGGTTTGTCACGCCCTCTCCAATCGCTTGTGCGCTGCTATTATTATTATAATTATTATTATTATAATCATTATTGTTATTGTCGCTTATCTTCTCACTCATGGCATCCTCTCCTCCTTGTTGCTGAACCTGTCGCGCATGAAGCTGTTTCATCTCAATGTCGTTCCTCTCAAAATAGTCCTTAATTAATTTCTGGGTCTTCTTGGAGAAAATATTCGCCTGAATCGAATTCACCCCCGGTGGTGGCTTGCACGGTAAAATGTCAACCCCCAACACTTTGCTCTTGCTATGACTGTTGCTAACAATCACTTGGCTCCAGGCCCCCGGCGCAAACCCCAAATCAACTATGTTTTGCACCTTGCCCTTGTTGAAGATGTTGAACTTCTTGTGGATCTCGATCAATTTGAACGCTGCCCGGCTCCGCAAGTTGAGCTCCTTCAGCTTCCTCGTAAAGTAGTCGTTCTTCGCCCGTTGCAACCACCGCGTTGACGAGCCACTACCGCCACTGCTCCCTGACGACGAATTGAACAACAAGTTGGTGAGCCGCATTCTATAGCTGTGATATCTTCTTGTTCCCTCTTCGCCTCTGCAACTACCTGATCTTTTTTTTTTCGCGTCCGGATTTGGAAAATTTCGCGCCCTGTCTGTCACATGACACACTCATACTTGCTTTCCCCCAAACGCCCGTTGGCTCGCGTCGGTCCCTCGTTCGAGCGATCGCTTCGCTAGGTTGGCCGCTGACCCGATCCCAAGAACATTCTTGTTCAACTTGCTACTACTATCATCATGATAGACCTGTTGATTGGATCCAAATTGAATATCAATCATACATTCTACGAGCATAGCAAGCCAGGGAGATTGGGGAGAAACTAACTGTGAGAGAGAGGGAAGCCCAGGGAAGCCCAGAAAAAAAAGAGTGGGACTAAATGACGGAGCGAGACGGATTAAGTAGTAACACGTAATAATACTTAGCTTACGTACATTAAGTGATCACTAGAATAAATTTTATTTATTGGTTGCTATCATCTATTTTTAAGCCGATTCATCCACAACTTCTGCTGCTGCTGCTGTTGGGTCATCGACGACCGCCGTTGTGGTTGGGGGAAGCTGTTTTGCTGGATCATCCAATTTTTCAGCAAGAGAGGATTTACCCAGACTCACCAACTGTTCTTTCCATTTGGCAACCACCTTGTCCAATTCTTCTTGGTTGATACCGTACTTGTAACCGAATATACTAGCTTCTGAGTTTCTACCAGCTTTTTCCAACAAGGAAATGATCTTGGTTGTGTCTTTGCATAACCAGTAACAATTAAATGCCAAATTAAATTTCCCCAATTGTTGAGCTTTGTCCCCGATAATTTCAAGTTGCTTGTAGTTGTTAAAACTTGAATATATCAAGAAAAGTGATTGTAAATCTTGAGAATTTTCAAAACATTTGATTGCTGATTTGAATTTAAATTTCTTCAATAATATATCCCCCAATTTATTCCATTTTAATTTGTTATTTAACTGTTCAGCTAATTCAATTGCTAATTCAAATTTTTGTAATTTTATAGATAACTCAAATTTTTGTTCATTATCGTTAGAAATTCTTAAAGATTCTTCTAATTCCCCTTGATCTTGCAAAAATTTTGAAATTTTTATCAATTCTGTAGATGGTATTGATTCCAAAAATTGTCTAGCGTCTTCAATGCCACTTCTCAAAACCGTGGTTTGATATTCTAAAATTGCCAACAGTAATTTAAATGATATAATATTCATATCTTTGTCACTCAAATAGATCTTATTATCCCTTGGTAAATAATCCAATAAATACATATTTTCATCAAAATTATAAACATTGAAAATCGAATCACCAACAAGATAATTAAGTCGATTAGTGTTCGTGGTATACAAAAACACATCACCAATCCATTTCCCACTAGTTATAGTTTCATTCAATTCAAATATAACTTCAAAACAGTCTTCTACTCCTTCCTCAGGGTCAATTTTGTCTTCCTCCGCTGCGGTTTCAAAAATTTCTCGATCAAATCGCAACACATATGAAGTTTCTGATCCAATAATAACAACTAATTCTCCATTATGCGTCCATATTATATCACTAACTAAATCAATATCAATTCTTCTCACTAATTTCCCAGTTTCCCATTCAAAAAATTGAATAAAACCTTCATTATTTGATTTCACCCCCAATAATGACCCACCAAATAATTTGTCACTAGTATAATTAATTTCAATTAAATTATTTTTCAATTTAAAATTCTTATAAATTTTAATTTCATTATTTGATTGTCTTATTGCAAATTCATTTGAATCTTGTGCCCAAACAAAATCAAGAGCTTCTCCATAACTTTTATTTCTCCATGCTAACGCGGTATAAATAATGTATTCACCATCACCAGTAACTGCAACAAATCTACCATTTGGTGAATGTTTCAAAGAAGTTGGGAAAATTTCAACAGTACCCAATTCTTTAACTGATAAACTATTAATAATTTCTCCGTCATTCAAACCTTCAGTTGAATTATTTTTAATAACTGTAGTGAAAATTTCTGAATTTTTACTCCAAATAATTTTACCAGTTGGATCCATACTTATAATTGGTTCTTCGTTACCTAATTTAATAACAATTTCTCCTGCATCAAACCCAAACGCAATTAAATTACTGTTCTTTTTATTACCAACAGTCCAAGCTCTTTCCAATCCATAATTTATAGATTTTTCTAACTTATAGGTATTTGAATTCCAAACTTTAATCGTCCCATCTTCAGATCCACTAATGATTAATGGCAATTCTTGATGGAAAATTGCAAAACTAACATTCGAAAGATGACCTTCCAATGTGGCAACGCATGATTTTGTTTGATAATCCCATACTTTAATAGTTTTATCATCACTTGTACTAATCAAATATGGTTTATCATTACCTGGATAATAATCAACATAATTAACCCCCTTAGTGATATGAGCATCAAGGGTGAAATTTGCAGTACTTGAACCTAAACTCCAAATTTTAACGGTACGATCTAAACAACCCGAGGCAAAAGTATTTGGATCCTTTGGATTAAATTTTAATCCCATAATATAATGTTGATGTCCTTCAAATACTTGCTCCAATTTCCAGTTTGAATCCCAATTCCATAATCTTATAGTCATATCATCACTTGATGTTAATACGTATGGTCTTGTTGGATGAACTTCAATACATCGAATATAATCAGGGTGCGCTTCAAATTGATGGATTTTCTCTGAAGTGTTATAATTATAAATTCTTAATTGGAAATCATCAGATCCAACAACAATCCAGTTTTTTCTAGCAATGAATTTCCCTGCTCTAACTGGGACATTGGTAACATCCAATGATTTAATTAATGTACTAGTCTCATAATTCCAAATTTCAACTTTCCCAGAATAAAGAGTCGATAAAACCCATGGTTCGGTTGGATGGAAATCAATGCCTTTAACTCGATCAGTTCGATTAGTGAATTGTTTCTGTTTGTTAGTCAAAATATCCATAAGAAAGGTTTCAGCTTCCACTTACTATAATGTCTAATCGCATTCTGGTCTAATAAGTTTACACGTTTGTTGTTTGTTGTTCAATATTGAAAATTGAAAATATTAATTGGCGCTGGTCAGGGCATGTAACCTGAGATCAACACTCTTGGTCAGGTGAGGGCCCTTGCTGTTGGCACCTACATGGCCTCTGCTGTTAGCATATGTTGATAACAACTTACAAATTTTTGTTTAAGGATGACAAGATATTACTGCCATTGCTATGGATTATCGAATAAAATTTGCCTTATAATTGGCCGATTGCTATTGGCTGATCTACATTGATTATTGCCTCCTGACTTTGATATGTTGTCCGATGCGATGTTTCTGCAAGTTACATTGATTCACATACAATCGCGGTGCGATTAGCAATCTCCATATATAAACAAAAATAAAAAGAAGAGGAAAAGAAAAAATTTGAAAAAAAAAAAAAAGAACGCATCATCATCAAAATCACGTTTATCGAAAATTCAAAATAATTATTCCAAAAACATCAATTTTACCAACGTTTTTTTTTCCCATTTTCTCTAAATTCCTTATTTATTAATTTTATCGAAAATGGTAAGTGTAAATCTATTTGCGATATCAATCCAATCAATTTCATCTAACATTCATTATGTAGGTCTTATATAAACGAAAATCGGTGATATATCAGGACCCGCCTCCATTGCCAGAAAATACAAACACCAAAGTGTGGGTTATCCCAGAGACAAAAGAATGGTTTTATACATATGACGACTATTTATCAAGATTGGATTATTATATGAAAAGAAAATTTGTATGCGAGATTACTGGTAATTCATGTTTTACTTATTTCGAAGCTTTGGAATCAGAAAAACAAGAGATGTTAAAAGTTGAAGATCATTTTCCTGAACCTTTAAAAGAACCAGTTTTGCGATTTTTACAATTTTCAATAGTTCCAAGATTAGATCAATTAGTGGATGTTGTTTATCTGAAATTTAAAAGTGATTTTTATCCTGGGGAAATTGTCTTAGTTAAATTTCAAGATGTTAAAAAACCTGCACGTATAACGGAGAAGGCAAAATTTAATGCAATTCATGATGAAAGCGGTAATGTTGTTGCTCCTGGATATTGTAGTTATAGAGTTTTATTTGATAATAATTCTGAAGTGGCAATTGATGAAAATAGCATATCTAGAGATCGATCTCATTTCACTAAATGGTATGTTAAAACTTTTATTAAATTAAGTGTGTCAAGGTCAAGTAAAATTGGAGCTCCTTGGATTGTTCGTGAAAAGTTTGCTTCGAAATTTAGAATACCGATGGATTATCCACCTCATTTACAAGCTTTTGCTCCACAACCAAAGAAAGAAGTAACGAGGAAACGTAGCCATGCAGTCAATGGTGAGGCAGCAGCTAAAAAACCATCTAAGAAGAAGGCAAAAGTAGAGTCCACCAAGAAATTAGTGCCAATAAAACTGAAACCACCCCCAGCTAATTTCAAAGGAGAAATTACATTTTCAATTCATGATAGAGATGATGAACAAGCAGAGCCGCAACAGCAAGCATCCCCAATGAAGACTAAAAAATCCAAGAAAAAAAATGACAGTACGAAATTATTATTGACTGATATAATGAATAATGGCAATAAAGAAGAATCAAAAGAGCCTACTCCACAGCCACCAAAGCAAATCTACAAAGGTCCAATGCCGCCATCAGAATCAATTAAAGCAGTTGATGGAATTGAAGAACACGCACATCTACAAAATTTAAATTCATATTTGGACGTGTTTGCCCCAAAGAAATCGATGGTTGAAGATTTGAAAATTGATCGAATTATCCATGATGATTCAGACATTGTTACTAATGATTCAACCATTGATTTTTTGAAAACAATCCCTGAATTAAAATTATGTATTAGTGAAACTTTACAATCATGGATTTTTTTGAACGTTTATCATAATGCGTTAATCTTGGATACTTTTACCTTCGATGATTTTGCAAATTCATTTAAGCTCCGTAACTTGAAAAATTTACAATTATTAAATGAAATTTTTTGTTCAGTTTTGAGTTGTTTTATATTGGGTGAAGGTGAAGACATAAATTTAAGAATTAAAGGTTATGAATATATAGACCCATCAACGGTAGTTAATGGAAATTTACAAAATAGCAAAGACGATCCGGAATTTCCAGTGCCCACTGATGATGATTATGATAACGATGATTATTTATTATTTACCATTCCCAACGATACGTGGTTAGATGACCTGGAAAGCGAGGAGGAGGAAGAAGAAGATGATGATGATGATGAACAGGAGGAAGAGGAGGGCAGTGATGAAGATAAGAAAGAAACTGTGGAAGAACAGTATAAAAAAATTGAGGAGGAAGAAAAGAAGAAAGTTAAAAAGGAGTTAAAAGAAGAAGAAGTAGTTAGTATGGAGGAAGATTCAGATGAAGTAGTTACTTCCTCGAGATCCACCAGAAGAAAAGATTCACAGAAAAATGGCAATTCATTCCGATCCAAATCACAAAACAATTACGGTCTTGAATTTGACATTTATGAAGGAGTTGAGCTTGTTGAAGAAGATGATGATGAAGACAGAGAAGTTGAATTTTCCAAAAAGAATCGCGATAATGTTGGTAAATTATTAAATTATAGAAACATTTCATGGCGTGAGAGATTACATAAGAGAAATTTCAAAGATGGGTACTGGCAAATTATTGCCCTTGGGATCCTTTCTCTTGTTGATCATATTAAAAAATATCGAGATTCAATTTCTAAAATCAAATTGATTCTTGCTCCAAGAAATATAACTGCGTCCCCGTCATCAGTGCAAAATCAGTTTTACAATAAATTACCAATCGAATTGAAAGTTAAAATGTTGTGTATCCTATGTGAATTATTAGTTGATGGGAAAATTATAAGATCATATATTGATAATGCAATGGAAGAAGCCCTGAGAATTAGAAGAGATCGATTGGATACAATTAGAGAATATAAAGCAGTTATGGAGAAAGCCAGGGATATTAACGCGGAATGCAATCAATTTTTGTTGAAAAGTAAAAAAGATAATATTAATGATGTGAATAATGTTGAAGAAAATAATGAAGAATCTACTAGTGTCAATGGTAACGGGGAAGAGACCAAAAAACGGAGAAGAAAAAATTACACTTTAAGACTTGAGCCAACTGTGGAAGAATTAGCATTATGTGAACAGGATGAAGAATTTGCTAAAATGATTGATAAGAGAAGTGAAATTATCAAAGAAGGAGAACAACTTCGAAACAAAAGGAAGGGATATGAGAAAAAATTGATCGAGATTGATTGTCAACGGATAAAATTGGTTGGCAAAGATAGATTATATAACAGATATTGGTGGTTTGAAAGTAACGGGACCCCCATTATTGGTAACAGTACTGAAAATGGTAACAATAACAACCCCGAGGATGATGAAGAAGACGATGAAGATGATGATGAAGTTAAAGATGAAACTTATTTGATGGGCCGATTATGGGTTCAAGGACCTAGTAATGATGATAATTTAAGTTTATTGAATACCATAAGCAAAGACGTTGAGAATTTTTATTTAATTAAAGAAAGTTTGGAGTATCGAGGTGTTGCCTTGGCAAAAGCTTGGGAAATTTGTGCTAATGAAATATTTGATGTCGGGATCAATGACGGTAGTATCAAAAGAAAGGGAGAAATTGTATATCGCAAAGGTGAATCAATGACTGGATTGACTCCATTGGAGCGGAAATTATTGGAGGAAAAATCCGACATTATGTTATCATCGAATGATTGGAGGTACATTGACAGTAACTCCGAAGTTGAAAAGTTGATAAAAGCCCTCAATCCATGGGGGAAACGAGAATCTGAACTACGTAAAGACTTGATTAATTTGAAACCATTGATTGATAGTAGTGTCTTGGCTAGGCGGAAAGCATTGTTATTGGATAACCCACCAGAAGATGAAGTTGAATTAGAGAAGGAAATTGCTGAAATAATTGCTAGCAATGACAATGAGCGAGAAGAAGATGAGAGAAGAAGAAGTGAATTGCTGATAAAGAATAGAAGATTGACAAAATTAAGAACTGACAGAGAAAAGACTAGATGTATTGAATGGGTTAACAGTTGTGCTCTCGATAGATTGGGTAGAACACATTACGATCCACCACCAATACGAAAATCTAGAAAGGGTAAGCGTTAGTCTAAATAATTGTATATTATTAATATTATTAAATCACTTCCTTTATAACGTCACTCTGGGTAATCCCTTTAGCTGTAAGGAAATCGAAAATAGGGTCACCATTAAAATTATCAATGAATCCATAAAAGCCATGGAACACATTTTCTTTAACTTCTTCTGCATAGATTTTATCATAAATGAAATTTTTCTTAAATTCCAACATTTCGTCTTCATACTGATCGAAACTTATTGGTTTATAACCGAATTTCTCTAATTTTCCATTATAACCATCATAAACTGGACATTCTAATAATAATCCAAGTGCTGGTGCTTTAGGGACATTAATTCTTGTCTTATCGAATGCTTCAAAGATTCTTGAAATTGGAGTACCACAGCGAATGACAAGTGATGCCATACCAATCATTTTACGAATTTGATGCAACATAAAAGATTGACCATGAATTTTAATACTAACCCATTCAGTGTTTTCTATGACAAATGGCTCACTAACTTTCGTGGAAATCATGTATCTATTAGCACTAGCATCATTAAATTGTTTCCCAACCGTGAAGTTATGGAAATTATGATGACCTAAATAAACATTCATAGCCTGTTGGAATCTTGTCAATCTTTCCTTTGAAATTCGATAAGATCTTCTAATTTTATTTTCCAATTGTTTCACTTTTCTAATAAATTTAAAATTTTCATCAGTTTCATCAAATTTAGATTCTTTTAAAAGTTCCTGAGCTTTATCAATTTCTTCTTGAGTTATCCCTTCGGAGATCAATTGTTCATTGACATTTTGCCACCACTCTGAACAATCATCATCTGACTGATTTTTCTTCTCCGAGAATTCTTCATCAAATTGACGAATTTTCCCAGCGAGAACACTAGTAGGTTTTGGCGGGAGTAATGAATATGTAGGCAACAAGTATTCGTAAACTCTTGAAGAACACATTTTTCTACAATCAAAAGTCTTATTCGTTCTTTCAATTCCCCAAATTCGGATTTGTTCAGGTAAGAATTTATTGATTTTTGCAACTTGATCAACTCCTTCTTCCTGGATAATCTTAAGAGAAATTACATTTCCTGCGGCATGAACTCCTTTATCAGTTCTAGCAGCTCTCATAAATGCATTTTTCTTCAAATCTGTTGAATTGGCCTTCAGGACTAATTCTGCGTTAATTAATGCATCAAAAATTTCCCCTTCAATGGTTGGCGCAGGTGGGTTCAATTGCATCCCATGGTATCCGGTCCCACAGTACCCAATCATCATCGCCACTTTCTTCTTTGGTTTTCTAATTTCCTTTATTTCATTGCCTTCATTATCTACTAATTGTGGGTTATCAAAACTACTCAGTTAGTAAAATGCTAGTTTGGATGGTTCACCACTTGGCAGATTCGCATACACACGTTTTTCGATTGTCAAGCCTTTGTCGTTTGGATTTACTGTCCTCGCTAGGTTGATCCTCCCTTTGTCTAACCACCCCAATATCCTTCTTATCATCACTCATATTGACTGCACTGTATCTCATCCTGGTGAAATTTTTCAAAATTTTTTTCCTCCATATTGGAAATCCTTTACCCGGCGTCATCGAGGTGAAAAAAAAAAATTTCTGCTCAAACCCTAAACATGAAAAATTTCAAAGCTATAATAACAATAACATTCATAAAACTATTACAAGCAAATACATATATTATGAGACAACTAACCGAGGAAGAAACAAAAGTGGTGTTTGAAAAACTTGCTAATTACATTGGCCGAAACATTTCGTTTCTCATCGACAACAAAGAAGACCCTCATGTTTTCCGACTTCAGAAGGATCGAGTGTACTATGTATCTGAACATATCGCGAATTTGGCTACTTCAATTCAGCGATCGAATTTAATGTCATTGGGGACATGTTTTGGAAAATTCACAAAGACTGGGAAGTTTCGACTTCATATTACTGCGATTGACTACTTGAGTCAGTATGCAAAGTACAAGATTTGGATTAAGCCCAATGGAGAAATGCCATTTTTATATGGGAATCATGTCTTAAAAGCTCACATTGGGAAAATGACTGAAGATATCCCTGAGCATGCTGGTTGTATTGTTTATTCAATGAAAGATGTGCCTTTAGGATTTGGAATAAGTGCTAAAAGTACTATAGAAACCAAAAATTTACCAGCAACTGGGATCGTGGCGTTCAGACAAGCTGATATTGGGGAATACTTACGTGACGAAGATACTTTATTCACTTAATATAAATATTGATATGTACATGTATAAGTTTTGTCTTTAATAGAATAAACTGACTGATTTGATTAATTCTCTTGGGTTACCATTACCACTAAGGAAATATTTATCATCTTCTAACAGAGTTTGATTAAAGTCACCATCATCAACATCACTATTAATAAATTGTTTATCTTTATTGTTAATCAAATCGTTGGTATTGAACCAATTAACCAACTGCCTAGTTTCGTCTTTAGTTAAATTATTAACTTTAATGGTATTAAATTTCCCTTGGAAATGATTAGCCAAATCTGGGTTATAAGATTTATCAAATACGTCAAGTTTAGTTAAACCCATTGGTACAATTAGATTACTAGTTAATAGATAATTATTAGATGTTGACAAAATCAATCCACCCTTCTTGAAATTTGATTTATCTCCTGTTAAATCAAAGATTTCTTTACCAACTTGAAATTGTGATAATGGTATTGACTCATTTTTAACGTTACGATATTCAGTGACACCATATTCAGTTAATGCATTAAAATTATCAATAGTTAAGAAAACTGGTACTTGGTCTTGCAATTTTAGTTCATTCATAAAAGTCTCAAAAACAAATGGACATGAATTTCTTGATGCGAATTTTAATTTTAATAAATCACCAAGCGTTGCGTCATCTTTTAAACCTTCAAATGGTTTAGATAATTTAATTGTATTTAATAATAATTCATTAACTTTCAAGGTCTTAGCTAAAAATTTCTTAACATAGCCTGGTTGTTCATAAAGATTAGTCGTTGGATTGAGAATAAATTCATGAGAACCATCAACAATTTCTTTTGGATTTGTAAATGATAACACTATTGAATCTTGCTCAATAAGTGAATACTGTAATTGAGTTAAAAGGTTAGTTTTCCCAATTCCTGATTCACCATGTAAAAAAAATTTGTTTTTGTCACTGCTAGAATTAATAGATTTACTAATTTCTCCAATTATATCAATCGCCTGATCAGTGATTAAGCTAACTTTATCAAAGAATAATTCATTATATTGATATTTTTTAAATGACCCAAGGTAATTTAGTTTTGTTAAAATTTCATCATGGTATTTGAATAATTTATTTTCTCCATTATCCTTTGTCACTTTACAAATCTCTTGATTTTCAAAACCTTCCAAGTACGATAAGTTCTTAGCTTTTAATCGGAATCTTCTGTCGTTAACATAATCATAAAATGTCTTGTTTGCACCTTTTGTTCCCTTCTTTCGAGGTTTCTTCATTCCTCCTTTTGCGGGTTTCTGTTGAAATGTGCGAACTTCTTGGGGTATTGCGGTAGAATGGAGAAATCTTTGATTAGCACGAGCTAAGCGTATTCCTGATTGGAGGAATCCCTTAGATACTGATCGAAACATGGGCAAAATCGTTAATGGTCTTGAAGATTCAATCAAGTTGGTGAAAAAAATGGTGAAAAAAAAAATTGTGTGTGTTTGAAAATTTTGTCCAGTGACTTACCTCTACTGCCGAGAGTTTCCAAGGATGCCGCGTGACAATATCTCCATTTAGAAAATTGTAAACGGTAGTCAATCCAGTAGGCAGTAACGTCAATATGATGATAAAATCTGGATATAATGGCTTAACTTGGACATTCTCTTAAAGAAGGAAACTAGCTGGGCACGATTTAGTTAAGAGTCGGCGATCTATTTAATGGATGTCTCATATTGGCTTTCAGTAGTTACAATAGCGAGATCGAAAATCATCAATTAGAGAATAGACGAAACTGAAATTAGTAGACATTTTTTATTTAGAGAAGAAACTAAATTGGTCTTTGGTATTATCGTTTTCTAAATGAATTGGCCAGATAGGATAGGGAGTAATTTACGATGTGCCAGCCCTGCTGCTAATCCTGCCTCCCTTAGGCATGGCCCCGTCTAATTGACATGGCTGGTCAATTTAATTTCCGCCGTCATTAACAATAAAAGCAAACTCTATTCCACAAAAAATGAAAATTCAAGGAAGCAGAAAATTAATCCAAAAAAAAAAATATTAATAATAGATATTTGGATATTTTGGTGTCACTATGGACGAGGATATCTTTGGGTTGTTTAATACTCCACAGCCTAGTCCAAGAAAGACTAGACTGAGTGGATTCAATAAAGATAATAATAGCGCTCCTTATCCTACAAATGGGAATTCTAATGCTACACAGGCGGATCCAATTAGTCAAGCTAGTGAGTTAGCTGATAAAAATTTGAAGACGAATCATAAAGACCCATACAATGTATACCCTGACCAACAACAACAAGCAAATTACTACCCAGAATCAGTTCATCAACAACCAGTACCACATCAACCTTATCAAAGATATCCGGAATCAACCAACGCCAAAACGCCATCGGTATACCGATCTGGATCAAGACGGCCAAAGCAGGAGGCGACTTATCAATATGATGAGAAGCAACAATCAGAAGGATTTCAAGAACCTCCATCACAACCAGCAGTGGCTGCCAATTATCCTCCCCATGGATATTACACCTACAGCGGTGATCAGCGAAGCCAGATCTCGCGAAAGTCAATTCAAGAACAACTTTACTCTCAAGTGTTAACTAAGCCGCTTTTCAAAACTCCACGATTCATTCAAGAATCATTTGGATTAGATATTGGAAATTTCACGGTCAACTCACTTATGCACATGTTTGAGATCTTTGTCGCTATATCCGTCATTGTTCTTTGTCTGACCTCGATCAACAATGACCCACAAATTAAGCCTGCGGTATGGCAATACTTGATTGCTCTGAGTGGGATCTTGTTAGCGATCTCCTTATTGTTTTTATTTAACATTATGAATTTCGAACATAATAATGGTATTTTCTATTGTTTGACTGGCTCAGGTTTAAGTTTATCCGCTATGGGGGTTTCAATTGGAATTTTGTTGCCCGCTCAATGCGCATTGTCGAAAGAATTTTGTCGGTTAAGAAAAGCTGAAACTGCATTATTGTGTATCGCAGCGATTGTTTGGTTAATTAATTTGGTGCAATTCTTGACTGTTTATTATATCTCGAGATTGAATCTTTTACGTGAAATTGTTTTTCCGGCAGTTGGTAATAAGCGTCATTCAGATGCTCAAACTTTAGTAGAAAGAAATCAATCAATTAATCAACCGCCAGCGCCAATGGGGACAATGGGGGCCACTTTGATGGCACTGGAACCTCCAATGGAACCTGCCCCATTGACTAAATCTTACATTCTAAAGGATGGTACGTTGTTCGATGCAAACGATGATGATGTCGTAGGAAAATACAAAGTTGAGCTATACGCTTAGCCAGCAAAAACCAATATGCGTTTTATATATTTTAGCATTTATATTTTTAATTACCAATGTTATATATCTTTTTGGTGTTAATGAAATAAAATTTTTCTCTAATTTCAACGGTGGCCCCAATTTTATCTAACAACAAATCAGTAATGACTATCCATCTCGCAGGGTGGTTGCCATCATCAGTCTTACAAACCGGCCAATCTGAGCCGTATAAGATTCCATCTTCGCCAAAATTTTCCCAAATAATTTTAAACCAAGGGAAAATCAAATTAACGATTTCCTGATCATTCATTTTCTTTTCAATTTGGGCAAAACCTCCACTAACCTTCATAACAAACTTGTTGTCTTTATTAGATGCCCATTTTTTCATATACCCTTCCCAAGCATCCAAATCTTCAGGGTTCTCGTAATCTGGTTTACATAAATGATTCAAAATGTAGGTGATCCCTTTGGTTTCACTTATAAGTTGATCAAATTGTTGAAACTGCCAAAGCCCACCATTTTTTAAGTCGATCCCGACGTCAAACGCTAGCCCTAATTTGCCTATGTGATTCAACCCTGGGCCGACAGAAGCACCTAACATAGTGCCCAGAGGTTTGTCTTGAAACAAGTATCTGACCGCAGTAATCAAATGGTAATTACCAGGTGATAATTCTTGGTACTTTTTGAGATAGGCGGTGATTGCCTCGGGGCCATCGGTGATTGGCACCCAGGGAACAATGGAACCCACGAGGGTTTTCTCGTTGGTGGATAAATTGATCCATGATCGGTACTCTTCAATTGGGTCCTTCGCGTTCGCTTCAATTATGACAACTTGTGATGGCTGTTTTTGGGTTGGGTTGGTGTTGTAGTTGGCAACGAGGTTTTGTAATGTTTGGTCATTATTCAATCTGTGGGAAGGTGTAATCCAATTGAGATTTGAAGCGTCAATTTTGGAGAATATATGGACATGTGAATCTAACATTGTGAGCGTGCTGCGAGAAAATATGCAAAATACGTGTGGGGCTGCCCCAGGGTTATATACATTTGCTTCGGAAAATCAATACGAGAATATCAAACGATCTCATTTATTGTAAATTATTTACGGGGTAATTTCAATCAATTTAATTTTTGGATTCAAGGTCAAACCAAACCCTGGTTTATCCAATTTAGACACCTCCAAAATCCCATTTTCAGGGATAACCTCATCGACAAATAAATCTCCAAACACTGGGACAACCTCTTTAGAATTAGGGGAATTTATTAAGTATTCTTGGAAAGGCGTATTCAATTGTGAACAAACAAAATGGTACGAATAAGGACCGCTGCCATGAGGAACTACTGGAATATCATAAGCAGCAGCTTGAGCAGCAATTCTTAAGGTTTCAGTTAAACCACCACACCACATTAAATCTGGTTGCAAGATATCAATGTTTCTCCCTTCGATAAGTTTTCTGAAACCACGGCCAGTGTACTCGTGTTCACCGGTGGTGAATTTAGTTATCCCACGACAAGCAGCTTGAATTAACGCATAACCGTCAAAATCATCTGGCAAGAGCATTTCTTCAAACCAATCGATGTTCAAATGTGCGGTTTTCTTAACCAACTCAATTGCATATGGAACAGTCAAGGACATCCAACAATCAACTCTCAATGGGAAATTTGGACCAACCGATTCTCTATGTTTAGTTAAAAATTCAATATTCTTAATCAAACCTTCCGGACCTTCGCTAGCGGCAAATGGTAATGGTACTTTACCGGCGAAAAACCCGTTAGTTTTAGCAACATCAGGTCTGATTCCAGTACAATAAAATTCAATCTTGTCCTTAATGGCACCACCAATTAATTGATAAACTGGTTCGTTTCTTAATTTCCCTAATAAATCCCATAATGCAATATCGATCACGGAAATTGTTGCGATTGGTAAACCTTTGGTACCGTAATAAGCACTGGATCTAGTCATTTGATCGTAAAGTTTGTTCAAATTACGTGGATCTTGGCCGATTAAAAATCTCTTGAAATGTTGATGGATAAGCATACAACTGACTTTCCCACCAACTCCAGTAGCGATCCCTTTGGTTCCGTCATCAGCAATGACTTCAATATAAAAAGATCCCAAAGCGTTTAAACCCCAACTAGTTCGGGATTTCTTGTACTCATGGTATTTTGCCATTGGGGTTGCAAATTCATTGTCGACTAACCAATGTCCTTTGACAACATCGTGGTAGTCACCACCAACTCCGGCTTCAGTAACATAAGTTTTGATATCTTTAATTTTTGGGAACTGCTTAACCATTTTAAATAATTGACTTAAAATGATGTAGTGATCTAAGAATATTTGCTTTCCCTTGGATATGGTGGGTTACTTATATGCTTCACGGGGGCAGCCTGGTTTTTGAATTGTGGGGGAGATCAACTGCCACCGGAGAAATAATGTTCCGGAAGAAGGGCGAGCGGGAATATAGACGAAATCGTTTAATTGCCCCAACGAAAAAAACCATGATCATTAATCGAACATCATTAATGAATAGGTGAGATTGTGCATTCCCCAGAATATAGCCACATCTACAAAAAGATAGAAAATTAAAGGAATATTTATTAGAATCTTGCAAACCACTTAACGTGATCATCAAATGCTTTTTCTTTTGCATACTTAACTCTAGCATCGGAAATGTCACCGCGAACGGCAAATCCATGAGAACACCCACTGAACAAATCAAATTGGAAATCAACTTTATTCTTAGTCAATACTTCTTCAGTTTTATGTCTCAATTCCTGATTGAAAATATGATCAATTTCTGCAGCACTGATTACAATTGGCTTGACGATTTTCTCAACTGATTCAACTGGGATCCCCGATGGATGGGCAATTGCTCCAGCAACAAGCAACCCATCCTTAGCTAATTCAGGAACCACGACACTAGCACCAAAGCAGTACCCGATTGAAAACAATTTTGCTGATGGATGGGTCTTCTTGACTTCAGCTAAGTAATTGTGGAAGATTGGCAAGGTGATTTCCGCAGTGTGTCTTGATAGCCAACCAGTAACGTATTCACGATCATACATTTTGCTATGATCAGTGATTTTTTCACCTTTCATGATATCAGGCACAAGGACATAATAGCCATGTTTAGCAAAGGAGTCAGCGATGAGTCTGGTGTTGATGAAATCATGGCCAAAGACATCAATGCCAATAACCAAGATTCTCGAGGAGGTTGATTCACCAGTGGAATACGATGGTAATCCGAAAAGGGAATCGTGGAGCTGTCCGACTGATTCACCTTGGTGGACGACTGCTTTAAAACAACAAGAGGATGGAGGATTGGAGGCCATTTTAATTGGTATTGACTTGCTATTGCAATTGAGTGGTTCTTGTTGGAGAAATCGGCCTCGTTTATATAATTTTTCATCAATTCATTAACGACTCCAGAGGCTCATTTTTACAATCACGGAAACGGGAAAATGTACTAACTGCGACTAACGCCGGATCACCAATACATATTGGACGTGCTACATAAAATAACAAACACCGCATACATTTATTCTATATTTGTATCTAGAGGAATGTAATATTAATTGCAAGTAATTGCTGGGCCTATCAGCTATCAATTGGCGAGCCAATTGACTCAAAATCTTTTAAACCAAAACAATTGATCATGAATAACCTTGTCATGAGCATACTTAACCTCTTTAATTGATAAATCGCCTCTTGCTGCAAACCCGTGAGTAACTTTGCCAAATAAATCAATTTGAAAATCTTGATTATTTTTAATTAAAATTTGTTCAGTCAAATGTCTCAATTCGGCGGTGAAAATTGAATCAGTTTGAGCAGCACTAATTAAAATTGGTTTATTGATAGCTTCAATATCTTCTTTATCCAAAAAACTTGGGTGAGCAAATGCTCCACTGTCTAACAATCCCTCGGAAGCTAATTGTTTAACAACTAGCTTAGCACCATAACAATAACCAATGCCGGCAACAAACGTTGGCTTCAAATCAGCTTTCAATGCTCTAAGATACGTTTCGAATACTTCTGTTGCTTCAGCTGGGGAATGATCTTTAATCCACTCAGACAAAGCTCCACCAGGAACAAAAGGTTCTCCTTTCAAGATATCAGGGATAATAACATAATAGCCGGCTTTGCTCAATTGATCAGCAACTAAATTAACATTCTTATAATCATAACCGTAAATGTCGGTTGCAATGACGATAATTCTGGTGCTTGATTTGTCACCGGTGGTGTAAGTTGGTAACCCATACAATTCTTTATGGAAAGTACCTTGGATTTCCCCACTATGATCGTGAGTGATTGTGCAGCAGTGCGAGGCCATCTTGACTATCTATCTATCTATCTATCTACCTACCTATTTAGCTATATATATATATATATATATATCCACTTGATATTAGTAATTACTCGTAATAATCATTTTTAAGGTTTCGATGGTTGGCAATTGTAGTAATCTCCTATTACCCTGAGCGGTCCTAAAATCTGCCGCACATTTCAGCAAAAACAAAGGGGGTGTCTCGTACTAAAAAAATAACGCGCTTGCTTTTTGTTCAGAAGGGGGGTGGGCTCGATTGATATCAATCCAAACAACCAAAAAAAAATAGCGCTTCACGCGCGCCGCGAGAATCAGACTGTGTAAACAAATATCCATCAACAGTAGACGATGCCGATGGCCATTGCTATTGCCATCGCTATTGCCGCTGCTCATTGGTATTCTCTTCATTGACAATAATATCTTGTTCAGTTATTTGATTAACCGCCATGAATAAGCTTGAATGTAATATCCCCAATTTCTTAATTGAGTTAGCTTGAATCGAAGTTGAGTTAATTAAAGAATCAGTTTTACTTAAGGATTGCGATAATTTAGTTAATTGAAACCTCATTAATTTGAGGTTTTCATTTTTCTGCTTCTTGCTATCGAGGGTCATAACTACTGGCAATTATTGATTGATTGATTGTTTGTTTGATTGTTTGTTGATTTGATTTAATGTTTTGATCTAATGATTTCTTTAATGATTTGATCTATCTATATCTATCTAGGTTGAATTTTCTAGGATCTGGTTATGTAGCCCTGTAATACATCTACCAATACCAGCCCAGTGGGTAGTAACAATGGCACAGTTCCAGTTACGAGCCCCAGGCCAAAAAAAAAAACATCTGACTTTGGGATTTTCACTTTTTTTAGAGAGAGAGAGAGAAGGAGAGAGAAAGAGCCTGATAGATATAGATAGATAGCTGATACACTCGTAATTGAACATTTACTAATACCTATATACTATGTGCCATATGCCACCATCTATGCTAATTCCCATTTCTGTTATTACCATCCAATAAATATATATATATATATATATATCTTGTTGTTCTTCATTTTTGTTTTCTTTTAACGATTCTTGCTCCACCCTGGCAGTCTCCGGATCTATGGTTAATTGTCACGCAAAGATCGGCACCAATGTTCCGGGGAATTACATCCTGACTTAGCGAAGAAAAGAAAATTTTAAATACTCAATAAATTGCCCTACTACATACATTCTCCAAAAAAATTATATTTCAAAAATATATCTCACCTTCAACAGATATCTCTAGAACTCCAGACCTGTGCCTTTATATATATTCTATGATCATTCTTTAGTATGGTTATATTATATATTTTATTGTTATCATCGTTATTGTCATTATGAATTTCCCTTATAAATCATCGCTTCAAGGCAAACCGAATTTGCCCGAAAACAGCTCGAGCAGCAGCAGCAGCAACCATAATAATAATAACAGCAGTAATAACAGCATCGATTTAGCACTCACGCCAAAACTACATTACAGTCCTTCTTCGACTTCTTTGGATTCTGTCAATCTGTCGAATTCTTCCTGCTCAACTTTGAAAAGTAGTGCGGTTCCTCAGTCACAGCCTGCCCCTATTAAACCTTTCCGGTCAAATTCTTCTTCAAAAGCTGAAATTTCAATTACCCCTGATAATAGCAGCCATGACGATGTTGACAAGAAGCAACAATCACTACAGCAAAAACAACAAAAACTACAACCACTACAACCACTACAACAAGCACAACAATATCAACGGCCCCAACCACAACCACAACCACAACCACAACCGCAGCCAAGCCAACAGCACACACCTCACTCAACAGCAACCCCTATAGCAACCACTGGCAATAATAAAGGTATTGGCCCCGAACCATCTAGTTCTTCTAACCCCAGTTTCAAAAAAAACTGGATGCTACCCCCAAATAACCCCATATCTAACCTAAATTTATCATTGAAGTCAGGTTCCCCGAATCAACCCGAAGAACTACTGACTTATAAAAACATTGCTTCAAACTTGTTGAACATCAAACCAACAACAACCACAACTTCAATAACTCAGAAGTTGACAACCCAAACAACTACATCAGCCCAAACAAGCACTAAATTGTTGCCCAATATCATGCCCAATAACAAGTACCTTCATGCAATTAAACCATTGGAGAAGCAGCAACAAAATGGCAATCCTACGAACAATAATAATTATGGCCGCCCCGATCTACAATCAGTATTAACTTCAAAAGTTAAAGAGAATGAAAAACTTAAATTGATCATTGAAAAATTAAGAAAAGAAATCAATTTACTCAAAGTGATTCAAAATGAACTGACATCCCCAAAATTGAATGATAACACGATTAACCCAATGAAATTAACAAATGCAAGTGAGAGTTCGTCGTCAAATATCCTAAAATCGTTGAATGAATTGTTGGATCTTCAACAACAGCAACAGCAGCAACTCGACCAGCAGCGACAACAGCAACAACAACAAGAGTTGCGGGACATAATCACACCGGCATCAACATGCAACAAGCGCAGCTGCAAATCAAATAAACGTCAGCATGTTGAATCAACGACAACCTCTTTGTTAAATTTATCGCTAATTGAGAAAGGCAAACCACCAGCCAATCATTTAATCATCGATGATGAAATTGATGAATTATCTTCCTCGCCGTCGCCATCATTATCCTTGACAAATTCAAACACTTCAGAATTGACAGATTTTGATATCGATTCAATATTGAGAATGAACTCATTATCACCAATCCCGTCAAATTCTCCGTCATCAGTGACTCCACCTAAGCACAGCAATGCATTCGACAACAACAAAAAATCTCATGATGATTTGTCTCATTATTTGAATAATTATCATCATGATCCAATGAAGATTCTTTCTGATCCAAGCTTAGTGAAATTGTCAAGAAGCAAGTCATTGAATGATGAGAATGATCCAATAATAGCATTGGTCGACACCAACACAAGCAAGCCGAAATGCAAAAAGAAGAAGAAATTGCCAACAACGTCGGCCACTTCCACAACTGCTACTATGGCCAACGACTTCCTCGATTACGATCCTTTGACAGATAAGACAATTGACGAACTATTCAAGGCAACCACCACCGCAACCCTGTTGAAATTGGAGAGATCATTATCAGTACCCACGTACCCTTCTGAACCAACAACGAAAAAAAAGAAACGACAATACAAGTACATTAAAAAGGAGACCTCAATAGCCACAACCCAACAAGCTGCAGCTAAAGGCGGTCCAAGAACGTTTGAGCCTTGTGGGTTTTGTGCTGATGGTACGCCTTGTCTTTGTATCGAAGCAATCACCAACACTTCAACCACAGCAACTGCAACCCCTACAACTGCAAAAAAAAACCCAAACAAATCAAATCCTCAAGTAAAAATAGAAATTGACGAAGACGATCTACTAAACTTATAAACTATATAATAATAATATAACTATATTCATTTTAATTTATTGTAGAACAAACCTTGAGTTTTCCATTGCCCCCCGGCCAAAGTAGTCACTGATGACTTTAAACTTGTCTGTTGCCTCAGCCAACGTCGCTTCAAACACTTCTTTGCTCTCGGCAGCTTCCTCTTGGGTTTTCCTGATTGAATTGATGGCTTCTTTTTCGCTTAAACATTTTGGACATTTCAATGAGGTGGAGGAGGTCGTATTCGCATCATCGTAGGTATCGTATTCAAAAGTATTGAGACATCGCTGGTGGTAAGAGTGTTGACACATGAAATGTACAATTGGAAAATCAAGGGAGTTGCCACATAAATTGCATTTTAAATTGTTCACCACGACGAAATTGTCATCCTCCCCACTGGCATTCTCGTTTGGCACTAAATTTGCTATTTCTTCTTTCTTCTTGATAATTTCATCACTGTAGTAATGGTATAGCTTGTCATTTTTAGCGGTTTCGCTAATTCTAGATTTCAAGTATGTCGTCAAGTAGCCCTTAATGAACTTAAACTTCACCAATTCATTGCCGCTGAGAACCTGAATCAAATCGATGATTGAAATGATATTGAATTGGATCAAAATGTGAACAATCTTCAAAAAATTAATCACGCCAACACCTTCAACCAAGAATTTCTCGTCGTTGCGCTTAACAATGGTGAATAGTGCAATCAGGTACAATTCAGGGACAGACTTCCCGTATTTGTTCAATAACTCCACAACTTTCCCAACGTTATCATTCTTCAAGTGATTTTGTAATTGTTCAATCTTGTTGCTGTTATTAGCCTCCCCTTTTTCGATCGCCCGAGGGACCCTAACAACCCCTGCTACCCCACTGCTCAAGTACTTCTCATCAACCAATTCATTGAAATTGATCAGCTCCTCCTCGTAATCAGCAATTTCATCTGCTTCTTCATCTTCATCAAGCATCTCTTCGCTATCGAAATTATTCAATTGGCAAATCAACAACACCATATTTAAATCCATATACTCTTTCTGGCGTTTATACAATTCCACCGCTTTATCTTGCCACCCTCTTGCAGCATCACCTTCATTGTCACTCGCAATGTTCAAGTACATTTCAAACAATGTGATCAAGAGGTCGTTTTTGTCCTTAACGTTATGCCCGAATTTGTCAAAAATCTCATAGCTTTGCAAACAGGCCTCCAAGAATATAACAAATTCTTTGGGGTTGTCAATGAAGGCCATGAACACCAACCGCGGCTTTGGGGGCTGATATGTGGCATCTTTAGTAACCTCGCTATCATCGTCATTCATTATGGATAAGCTATTAGTTGTCGTTGACAAGTAATTGACAAACGCATTGTAAGATTCAAGAATCACATTTCCCCTAGAGGCCGCAGTTTCAGGTCTTAGCTCGAGAGATTCTTCGAGGTTCTCTAATTTTTCAAAATTTTCATATAAAACAGCTTCTGAAATTGATGGCTTATAGACCCCCGTGAACAAATCAATTAAAAACTTTGTAGTTTCAATAGGTACATGATGTAACAAAATTTTCAAATAATTACTTGAATCCCCCAGCAACAACACATCGAAGATCTCATTAATTCTTAAAAACCTTAAGAAAATTAAGCTAACTTGATAATTCTCAAATTTGTTAATCAAAATATTCAAAATCATGGAATAATGTTTGAAAATAAATGAAATCTTAAGGGTGATCTTATTGAAATTTATCTTTAATAACAAATCAATAACTAAATCAATATTGAAATTTAAATTTGAATAATTTAATAAATCTTCCTCATAAATGTCATTGTGGTTATTATATTTCAATTTAATCTTCTCTAATTGATCAATGAAATTATTCAATTTTTCTCGATTCTTCAATTTGCAATAATTGCAAAGAAGTAACGTTAAATAATCTTCATTAACAAATCCATCAGCCTCCTGCTGACTATAAACCTTTATCAATTGTTTTTCAAATACCAGTTTATCGGTGAAACATAAATGTTCAAGGTACTCCGTCAAGTACAAGATCTTATCATTATCCTTGAACTTCAATATAACATCTAAGTTATTACTATTATTCAAATTCAAATCAGTTGATTCAATGTATTGTTCTATAGCCCCTTGGAAATCATTTTTCCCATACAAATAATCCCCATATTTCTTCTTAATCAACAACAAGTCTTTCCTAGTAATTTTGCCGTTACCATCCAATAATTCTTGTTCAATTAGGGCAATGGCAATCGTGTACAACTCCCGGCTAATAATAATCTCAATTTTCTCCTCAATTGTTTTCTCCTGCAATTTATATAAAATCCCGTTTGAACTCAACAAGAATAAACTCTCCCCGACAGTTACAATGCTGGTGATGTTGTTAGCAATAGTCAAATTGAAAATGATAAAATTATGAATATAGTCAATCACCATTATCTTGGTCATCTTAAAATTATCCTCTTGTCGATTCTCCATTGTTTGGGTAAAATCATTTTCAACGTTCATTATGATTACCAAATATTTATCGTTAAAACTAAACACCCTATTTTGAACAAAATTTTTCCCCACTTGAACACTATTAGTCTTGCCAAATTTGAAATTATAAAAATCAATACAATTTCCATTTGAATTGCCAACAACTAACCCATTGTTTCCTCTAATCAAATCATTGCAAAACAAATTAGATCCCCCTTGGTTATCTAAAATGTTCAAGGGGATATTTTGGTTTCGTCCAGTAGTCTCAAACAATAGAATCTTCGACGTAGTCAAGATATAAAGTAGATACTCATTCGCTGACGTGTTAGTAAATAAATGAAGCCCAGTGATTGGCTCCCCGTTAGATTCGTAAATGATCCTTTGTCTTGACCCTTTGTCAGAGATTAAATTTCCTCGTACTAGTATAGTGACCCCGTTAGTGAACCCAAAGCCACTCAACGAAAAGTCAGATGAGGTAGTGAAGGTACTCAAGGGGAATTGATTATCATTATTCTGAACTTTGACCATTGTCAAGTAATGGTGAATTAAATCATCATTTTTGCTGGCTAGTAATTTTTCAAGGTTCCATAGTTTTAGCTGTACGGGTTGACCAGGCGATTCAGCAACAGCACACAAGATCTTCAAATTGTTCAGTTGCTCAGAATGCTTCAAATTTGTGATAGTGTAGCCTTGTTCGAACCCCACAAATTGGAAAACTAGTTTAAATTCTAAATCGACAATTTTAATTGTTGATGGCTCAATCGCCATGAAAATGTGGGTGTCGCTGCTCGCTAACGTGGTCAATTGAGGATCTGAGAATAATGGAACATCGGTGTTGAAATTTGGGTCCCTAATTGGACTATAATGTAAAAACGAAAATTCTTTCCAGGACGACAAGGACATCTTGAATGAAGCCAGCCGAATATATATATATGTCCCTATATCTAATTTCGAGTGTCTTTAAATAGAGGCTTTTAATTATGACGAGTGCGTGCGCCTAGCAACTTACAGTTGGCGCTTTCTGAGCATGCATTAATGTTTATATACTTTATTGATTCTCTTCGATAACCTCATCGTATGCACTCAAGAGAAGCATTTGCCTTTGATTAGCAAGAGCAAATGCTTCTTTGTACATATCATTCACAGAGCGAAGAACTTCATTTTTAGTAATCTTAGTCTCTGTAATCTTAGTCAATTCAACTTCCAAACCTTTCCTTAAAAACGGTTTAGTCAATGATATATTATCCTGCAATTGAATTTTTTCAAACCCCCGAACCAAAGCCATCCCCAATTCTGATGGTAAAAGACACGTTTTCCCACCAATCCTCTGAGTTTGCACATAATCTCGCTTCATGATCTTATCTATATGATCAGCAATCGTGGCATCGGTACCTATCCCATTAGCATCCATTAATGCAATCAATTCAGGTTCTGTCATGTAACAAGGTGGTGAAGTTTTTCCCTCTTTAATCTCAGCTTTAGAAACTTTCACTTTCTCTCCAACTTCTAAGTTCTCAATTTTCTTGGAATCTTTCCAGGTTCTATATGGGAATACTTCCAAATATCCATTATCTTTAACTTCAAGTGCTGTTGCGGTGAACGTTTCATCGCCCCATTGAACTTTCACTATAGTGCTACTACCAACGGCATCCCTAGAACAACATGCTAAAAAATGCCTCACTACATATTCATAAATTTTCTTCTCTTTAACGCTAAGACTCGAACCATCAGTAAATGTTATTGGATGAATTGGAGTATGTGCTTCATCGTTATGTCTCCCACTTCGTGGTTGGTTGAACTTATCATTAGCTATCAAATCTCTAGCATAAGAGCCCCATGTTGGATGTGGGAATTGATTTTCAATTAAAGTTTTCAAATTCATTGCTGCTGGAAATGAATCAGTTTCAGTTCGAGGGTAAGATATGAAACCTTTGGTATATAAATCTTCCGCAATTTTCAATGTATCTTTAGCACCCATCTTGAAGATTTTTGCGGCTTGTTTTTGTAATTCAACTGTAGTTAGTGGTAATGGCTTATAATTGGTTGTTGGTTTTTCCACTTTTGAAATCACGGTGGCATATTCATGACCTGGACTCTGCATGCAATTAGCATACAAAACTGTTACAGTTAATTTATCAAACATACTTGGTTTTGTCCAACTGAAATCAAATTTCCGGTTCTTTTTAGTTAAAGTCAATCCAATATACCAAAAATTTTCAGATTTAAATTCTCGAACTCTAATGTATCGATCAACAACAAACCCCAACGTTGGGAATTGGCATGATCCATATGATATCGGCTTATTATCATTCGGCACCTTCTGCTTAAGCAAATCAGTTAAAAATCTAGTGAATGCATATCCTGATCTTAAATCTAATTCCATTCTGGTAGCAACCGCGTCAATCAGTGCCTGATGTAAATTTCTTGGATTTTTAGCAGCATGAATAATATGACTTCTTCCCAAATGAGCAAATTGTGCCCTCAATGCGTTAGCCATGGTGATTCTTCGATTGTCTCGCATTGCTGCTCTTGCTATCTCATACCCAATGTATTCACCTTCTCGATCACAATCGGTCCAAATCATCAATGCATCGCTGCTATTACTTTCCTGAGAGATATTCTTAGCAATAAGTTTCGCGGTCTTATCATGCTCCATGATGTTTACAGGAGCGTCAAATAGCATCATGGGACGACATTTTCCCCAATTGAATTCTGGAGGGAACTCAGCGTTAGTTAAATGGCCTAATACCGAGGTCATGGTGACGCTGCATCGTCCTAATCGCCCACCAAAATCAAAGATAAAATCATAGTTTTTGATGTACTTAACACTAGAATTTCTAGTTGTGAATCTCCCACCACCTAATATCCCAGCAACAGCTTTGGCAATTGATGGTTTTTCCGCCACACAAAGCACCTTCATCAGGTCTATTCAATGGCGGATCATTTGTAGGTCGATGAGATGAAAACGCGAAAAAAAAATTTACGCGTACCGTGGAAATTGCTAGCTGCACTACCACATTACATGTCTGCGGAGGTTCAAAAACCAGGTTGAAAACATATGGAAACTAATAGCAATAATTGATAGAATTGACCTAACAACCATAGTGGTTTTTGTGGCCTCTATCCGTATTGTTTTCCTGGTGGTCGCAGCCACCTCATAAGTGGAGTTAGCAATCGCTATTTATAATCGCTGCATAACCCTCGGTTTAGCAGCAATTAATAATGTATAATATAGTTTCCGAAGAAAAATAAAATCCAAATATCTAATGGATAATGGTGATTTAGATATTATTTGGATAATCACATATAGTATATATCGTTGGGACAAATTATCATTTATTTAGTTTTTAAGATTTCAATTATATTACTGCTTCTGTCAAATTAATTTAATGTGTCAGAATATTGGGCGCTGCATGAAAAAAAAACTAACTCAGCACAGCACGGGAACAACAAAAAATAACTTATCTCAATTTTTTTATTTTTTATTTTATTTTTTATTTTCTTTTTCACTTCCTGGTTTTGCCATCAAAAAATTAATAGATTAAAATAATGCAATTAAAAAAATGCAATTAATTTCAAATATCCTCAGTTTATCATTACTTGTGGTCCTCATTTTGGCCGATACTTATATAGTATCGTTCACCGATCCAAAAGTTCCAAATGAGTAAGTATTAACTAAATGATTGATTCTAGAATATTCAGCTAACATTCAGTCAATATAAGAAAGTGAAAAATATTATAGCAAAACAATTTAATGGGAAAATTGGTTATGAATATTCGGTTATTAAAGGTTTCACGGTGGAGGTACCTGGTAGTTCAGTCAGTGCATTGAACGCAACTCTCTATTCCGAGAAATATCCAGTTTACATCGAACGGGATCAAACAATATCAATATCTCCAGTGGCAAATAATTAATTATAATTGGATTAAAGTATATAGTTGTACAATTTGTTATTATTGCTAGTCACGTTCTAAATTTATGTTATCGCCAAATTTGGCATACAATTGCGTTTTCAATTTTTGTAATTTCGAATTGATGCCATCTAATTTCTCATCTAATTCTCCAATCAGCTGGTCGACTATTTCTGAATCTCTCTGAGCTCTTTCGTTTGCTTCAGCGTATGTCATAAACACCAAAGTATCACCAATCTTATACTGAACTTTGGCGCTTCCTGAAGTAGCAGCACCCGCACCCGATTCATCCTCAAGATCCGATCCTAAATCATCATCATCGTCACCTTCCAATTCGAGTAAATCTAATTCATTGATCACGTCAGAAAGGTACTCTTTTTCTTGTCTTTGAATATCTAATTCGGAAGTGATTAAATCTTTCTTCTGGATTAATGTGGAAAATTGATTGATCTTCTGCTGATCTTCCCAGGTAACTTCCACATTATTCTCTTTACCTTCTGGTAACTAACTTGTTAGTCGGTGCCTAGATAATCTTCTTCATTATTGTTGCAACTTACCAAACTCATAGCTTAGCTCTAGCGTACTCTCCTTTGGTTCAATGGAATTTTTCAATCAGCAAGTAAAAGAAATCGGACCAATTGAAGAAACCCTCGCTTGGTCATGTGACACGGCCCGTGGAATTTGCCGTTTTACGTCGTCAGTATATTGAACAATTTGCCTACAATAGAATAGAATAGAATAGAATAGAAATGAATAGATTGGTATTTTATTACTATTCAAATTCCTTTATTTATTCCTTCCTCGTTTTGGTGTCTGTATGTGGAGGATCGACAATGCCCATACAATTAAAAATTCCCCTAATGTTTTACCCACTGAGAACGGAAATTGCTCTTACGCCCGCGCATCTTGATTTGAAAAATGAAAAAAAGTGTTGAAAAAATAAAAGAGGAAAAAAAAAAAGAGAAAAATTATTTCTCTTTTCTTTACATTCTGTTAACCAATAGAAATTTAACTAAATTTCAGCTAAACCAAGAAAGATGGTGTTATGGTATAGACATTCGAACAATTATGATTACACTTTCCAAATTGTGTCATATTCTTGGTTGAATAGATATCCAAACCCATTTGCACAACACGTTATATCTGTCGATACAATTGATAGTTCAATTGACGATGAAGGAAATTTAAGAATTACTAGATTAATTAAAAAATCAGGAAATTTACCATCATGGTCAAAACCGTTTCTTAAAAATATTACCGATAGTTGGATTATTGAAAAAGTCTTGGTTAATCCAAAGCAACAAACTATGAAAACTTGGACAAGAAATTTGGACCATACAACGATTATAAGAGTTGAAGAATTTAATAATTATCACTTTAATGATGAATCTAGTCAAACAGTAATGACTTCAAGGGTGAAATTTAGTTCGGGGTTTAGGCAATTTTATGGAGTTAGCATAAAAGATCGAATCGAAAATTGGTCGCACAATAAATTTGCTGAGAATATTAAGAAATCAAGAGAGGGATTACTATTAGTTATGGGCAATTTCTGCTCTCAAACGAAACAGATAAAAGATGTTGCTGTTTGACCATGCTATACTACTATTGTCAGTTCTACTGGAATGCTACTACGGTGGACTGTTTTTACTTTATTTACGATGAATGACCAATAATGAAACTCTCTGCGTGAGCCAATCAAATATCTGTCTGTATATATTATATCAATTTTTTTTTAATTATTCTTTTTTTTTTACCAGCATTATTTTCTGAATCTCTCTTCTTTTCTTTTTGATTTGTAATTGCTTTGATCAGGTAATTGATTACCGTTTTTGGGTGGTTGCACTTTGACCCTCCGCTTCGGATTTTTTTTTTATGATTTTCACCTCTATAGGAGGAGCAAGACCCGCCTCCGGTTAAAGGTAAAAATGCCGGTAAAAAAAACTTCATCATATTGATCAAATCACCGAAAATTAGTACTACCATATTTTGCTCTTTATTTATTTATTGATGTTTATTATTGCTATATGATATTAGAAAGAATCAAATAAAAAAAATCAAAAAATGTTTTCTGGCCGAACGAAAACATCGACAAATAGACAGTCGACAACTAGCGATGAGATTTTCAGCCAACGTTATAAATTATCACATCCAAATCAAGTATATCCTCTAAACGGCAACCTCCCCACCGAAAATAGTAATCAGCAAGCTTCAGTCAACAATAATTATGGGATTTTCTCCGCGTATCCTGATTTCAATCCCTGGCATCATACTAATCATGAAGATGAAATTGCTATCAACAACGTTCAAAGAGGTTGTATTGATTTATCATTGGTTAACAATGAACTGTTATCAGCAAGAAATATCGTTTATAATTTTTTAAAGGACAACAGCCTTACTGCCAATAATAATAGTGATTCAAAGAGAAATATCGCGAATAATGAATCTATCAATAGATTATCTAAGTATATTTTACAATCGATAACCAAACGAAACAATTTCAATAGAATTCTAAAGAAATCTTCATTTAAGCCACCACCAAAAGTTACGCTTACAGAGCAGAAGAAAGAGCTTTGGTTGAAAAGTTTGGCTGATGGCACTATAAGTTTAAGGAAATTATCAAGAACTATCCCTCATGGTATTAGAAATAAATCATTAATTGATCAACTTATAAACAAAAATGTTCCAATAAATAGAGCCATTTGGTTTATCAAATGTATTGGATTAAATGAGTTAAGACTGTTGAAAAGAAAGCAGCACGGTGTAGGGGGACCAACAACAGCCGCAGCCGCAGCATCAGCTACAACTCAGAATGAAGATGACATTGATAATAATTGGATTAATGAGTGGACAAAACAATTATCTAACTATTTGGAGTTGGTTATTTCGAAAGCGTCTGTCGATCAAGAAATTGATGAAATAAACTTTGATGAAGTGGAAAGTTTGGATGATTCTTCATCTATGAAATTTAAGATTGTTTATTTGAATAATTTGATAAGGAATTTGTTTATTGAAAATTTGGTGAATCGTAAGCAATTTCTTGATAATCTTGTCAATAATATATTCAAAAAAATAACAAATTTTGAAGGAACTTACATCTTATTAAATGTTTTCATTAACAGTTTCATTGGTTATGTCGTCAAGCAATTTATAATTGAAAATTTTTTCAAAATTACCGTGGAAGGGGAATTTTTTTATACTATTCTTTTGAAACAATTAGTGGAAATTTTAATTAACAAATATGATTTTGTTTACAAGAAATTTAACATTAACAATATAATATCTGGAGTGGACAGTGAAGTTAAAAGATCAAAAGATATTCTATATGGCTCAACGCCTAGTAGTGCTATTAGTGTCACCACAAAATTTGCCCCCACATCGGTAGGAACACCGAAATATGTGAGAACTCCCAATTTACAAGTGAGTCAGGCTCAAAGTCCTTATGGATTAAACTCAGTTGGCTCTCCTTTTACTAGTAACCAAGATGAATCAAATGATTCAAAAGCTCTTAATAAAGCTATGGTACTTACTGGAAAATTAAAAAAAATGGTCCTTATCAGTATCAAATTATACTTGATTAACTTGTTCATTATCAATAACGGAGAATTGTTTTTAATACCCAATAATTGGAAACTGCTAAGGACTGTTTTGATCAAGCATAATGTATTGAATAGTGAAGTATGGCAGGAACCATTTTCAATTGAGAAAATTGATGACCAAACCCAAACTTCCAGTGAAACAGATGAGAATAATGGGAAATTCTTTGATAGTAATACCATTTTGAAACATGGATTGCATTTTAGTTTTACTAGCAAGAACTTTATCTTGTTGCATTTAACAAAGATATTACTTAAGAAACAATTTGAGTTTATTGATTTTAGAAATGAATCACTATTCAATAATATGTCTAGTTCATTGAAAGAATTACAATTTTTTGAGAAAACTCATCAACATCAACTTCAAAATTATGTGCAACAGGGCAAATCTCATCAAAGAAATATCTCACTTGGAAATAGTTCTTTAGAAGAAACTTTGGCCAGTAATAATAATAATAACAATAACAATAATAATAATGGCGACTCGAATAAAAATAATGCGCCATTGAAATCGATGTCATTGGAAAAATCTGAAAATCAATGTTATCAACTTTTCAGGTTATTCAATGAATTGATAAATTATAAATTTTCATTTATCACTGAGTTACCACCAATTACTGCAGTCTCTGAAAGGAGTAATTCTATTGCGAGTGTTAACAAAAGCAAGGATGCTAAGAGATTAAAGAAATCAAATGAATCACCTGTAACTATTGACGATGATAGTAATAATAATAATAGTAATTTGGAGGAGGACCGGGTCAATGATATCTTTAAGGAGCATGTTAATAAAATTGTGGTTCAAATATTTGGTGATTTCAGATTCACCATTGGTTATATTTGTAATCAACGAAAACAACCATCAACTCCAAAACTTAATGGTGAAGATTTCCAAGATAATGTTCAAGTTGTCGACGACACCAAATTCCAATATTTAAGAATGAAATTCCAAGTGATGTTGAAATGGTGTATTTTACAACGATATGGAGAAGACGCAAGACTTGATTCAGTAAACTTGGTGGTTTATATTATTAGGCAAATATTCTCTAAATTCAAAACTAGTTTGAGTACATATTATGGTGAATCAACAGATGCGAAAAATTCTCCAGCTGAAACCCCAAATGATCAAGATGAAGTTGAAACCATAACTATTACTGAGAGTTCATTTAGTTTCCGATCTTTCAGTAAAAAGCAAATTTTGAACAATTTCAAAACTATGTTGCAAGCTGAATTTCTTGAATTTATATTTACTATTAATAACAAGAAAGCTTGTACTGCTTCAAGTCTTTGGCAATTGGAGGAATCATTTTTTAATGGAAGCGATAGTGATACAGTAAGTTCTGAAATGATTGGTAAAATTTTCAGTTGTGCTGAATCTCCCACTGGTGAAATTAATTGTTCTTTGGAAGATTTGCCTCTATCTATTGAAAATATTTGTCTTGAGAATTTAGTATTGTTGATTAATTCTTTACTCGAATTGAAATTCATCGCTATCAACACTTATTTGAGAAAATTAATTTCTTCTGGCCTTTTATATTTGAAAAGTTATAGCGATTTCAATGATTTGAATCTATTACATTACTTCATCTTGAGAAATATTAATGTTAAGTTTTATAACAACAATAACACTCAATTTAATTTAATTTTGAAAAACTTGAAAGGTAATTTAACCCAAGAAACCTTAACCAATTCACAACATAAATTAATATCGAGATTGCTTACGGAAACTGGCTCCGGGGATCGTATTTCTCGTGGTAAATCAATTATTGAAAAAGTAATAGTGTTGAAAATATTTGATCAGGAGTGTGAGAGTTGTGGCCAATTTGATGATGTTAGAAGCTTATTTCAATTGGAAATCGGGATCAAGAATTCATTGGCGGAATGGTTATTTATATCAATATCTGAGAAGTTATTGAAACGAGAAAAATTTTTAAATTTGACGACTGAAATGCTATCGATACTTTATGAAACTTTTGCTGGGTTTGAAAAATTAGATTATTATTTCAATTTATTGAAATTATTTTTAAGTGGTCATATAAATGTTGGTCAAAATGCGAAATTAGTTGACTTTGGTTATTGTGAATTATATTTCATGATGGGGACTTTGACTAATCATATCAGCAGTGTTAATTATCTTTGTGATTATTTACCTGTTGAAGTGGAATTTGAATCTAGGTTTTCATTAGTTATGAAGACATTTGAATTGAAAGAAACTATCACCACTGCCACTCCTAATAAGTACCTAAAATTTTTGGATATTTTGAAATTGCTAGTAAATAATTATCTTGGATTGAATGATGTTTCAAATTACGGCAATGGTGATCAAGTATTGTTAAACTATTACAATTTCAATTCTCATTGGAGCTTTTATTTACACAAATTTGAAGAGTATGAATCATTGGATTCTGAACCACCGAATAATGAAAATAATTCTTTGAACAACATTAAGAATCAATTAGCTTATTTGACTACGGAACCTGCATTGCTTAGCCAATTAGAGTCTTCTAATTCTGCTCATGTTAGTATAATTTCAAATATTTTAGGTAATATCAATAACCATCATGGAATGAGTGCTTCCAACATAATTAATCCTGAACAATTTGTTAGTTGTTTTGAATATTTGTTTCCAAAGTTGGTCTTTACTCTTGAGTCTAACAGTGGCCATAATTATTTCGAATTCATTCCAATTTTGCTATTAATTCGAAGACGTGACATGCATAAATTTGATTTAAAGGTTATTAATTACATGTACGCTAAATTATTTACTGGTGGATTTTTAGAATCTAGTCAGCCTCAACAACAATCACAGCCGCTACAGCAACAGCCTCAACAACAATCGCAACAACAGCAACAACCAGCCAATGAGGAAGTTGATTATTTTGAAGATTCTGACAATTTTTACCTAGCTAAATTGAGATTATTTTATATTTTGATTTGCTATGAATTAATTGATTTTAAGTATTTATTAATAGGATTAATATCTCCAGAAATTTTAACAAATGGTCATGACACTGAGTTCAAGAATTTCAAATTTTCTAAAGCAATGACTTATTTCGCAAAGAAGAGAATTAAGGGTTTTACTAAATTCATATTTGATTTACTATTCAAAAATCAAAGTTTACCGTTGACCAAATTTGAATCACAAAAGTTATGTTTCCAAAGAAATCAATTTAAATATGACAACCTAAACGATTTTGCTGAACTATTCGTTATGTTTTTACATAATGATTTGCAAAAGATTGGCAAGAAATCTGGTCGAGCAAGTTCATTATCAAGTATTCTCTATCCACATTTGTCTTCATCGGAGGTTGTTATTGAACCGTCATCGTCATTTGTTAGTCAAGGATATCAATCAGAAAAAACTTTCAATTGCCAATTTAGGAAATTCGTCGTTGATTCAATTTACACCGATCCAACGGTGTTGTTAGAACATGTCATTTATAATAATAAGATTGATTTACATTCAATTTTGGAAATTTTCAATGAACTTTTAAGATTTGGAGTTGCTAAGAATCAGCGCCAACAAGCAACTATCAAATGCAAGGATGATATTTACAAGATATTAAATTTAATTAATGAATATAATTTGCCAATTTGTCAATTTATCGTGCTGATTATAATCAGTATTGAAATTCAAAAATTCATTAATAATAATAACAATAATAATAATGGTAATGGTAATAGTAATCATGAAGAGATTACCAATTTAATTAAGGAAATATTAATGAAGATTTTAGTTGGATGTTTTATTAAGAATATTTTTCGAAAAGAGAAGAATGTGCCCAGTAGCATTGGTATTGTTGGGGATTTATTTATATTTTTAAGGGAAGATTTAAAGGCAATTTTATTGAGTGAATGTGAGCAGTTATTTTTAAGATCGACAAACTTCCCTAAATTAAGTTTATTAAAAGATGAAAATGGGGATTATTTTTATGGAAGAAGCATCACTGACACTAAACAATTGGCAATTGTTAATAATTATAATAATTTCATTCCATATATTGGCGTGGTAATTACGTCAATTACTAAAAATATGAATAATGGATATTTGATGTTAAATGAATCTACTGCTTTTTCATTAGCTGGCTGTTTAGAAAAATTAATGAAAATCATCGATGCTCGATCTACAACTGCAACAACAATAGTTGTTTCTGCCAAAGAAGAACGAATTTTGCTTCGAAGCATCTTGATATATTTGAATATTCTAAACATACATAAAATCTCTATTGTTCATTTATTATATCAAAGAAACTCAATAATTAATGAGAAATTTATCAACGGTATGATTACAATTTTAAAGTCAAGTTTTCTACAGAAACATAATTATTTACGAAATTTACTTTATGATTTTTTATTTTCAACTAAATCAAATTTAATTGAATTAAATAAACTATGGCCAACAAAGAACCAAAGTTTGAAGATCATTTTACCAAAGCTAAGCAATGATAATTTAAACATTGAATTGACCAAGAAATTGATCACAAAGTTAAATAGCGATTGTGAAGATCTGATAACTTTGGCAAGTGAAAGACCATATGATGATTTGATAATTTATGATGAAACTAACGATAAGTACATTGAATTGGTTCTTAAGCCGTTTGATTTATTGGAAGATTCAAACCCGACAATCAATGTCAATGACACATCAATAAGTTTGAAATTTTTTGATGCTACAGTAGATAAAAAGAATCCTTCATAGATAAAATTATATGAAATTATGTACTATTATTCCTCTCGTAGCGACACAATTAAGGTTACATTGATGTTTGTTGTCAACATGCATGCGTTTCGTTCAGATTTCACCATCAAAATTTTTGGCAATTACACACATGAATCAGGGCTCCAGCAACAAAACTGTTTTCATATGACACTCAATTATATAGATTAATACATATATGGTCAAATTCTATATGGTCAATTGATGAGTTTCCAATTCTCCTTTTCTCGCTATACTCTGAATGGACACTTGTACGCGATGTTCTTAGATGATTGGGAAATTTTTAAAAAAATCACTTGATATTTGTTGTCATTGAACTTCCTTCATTGTTTCCTCATTGTCTAGATCTTTGTTATTCCAGAACATTTCTTAAGTAGTTCTTTTACCTGATGTAGATTCCTCATAATGGTTCTAACGAATAGTCCAACTTTGTTTAATTTCGGCATATATTTCAATGCATTTAAAATGTACTTCAACGATCTTGATATTTGATAAACCAGGCACCAGGCAATGGACACTGCTTTATTGGCTCTTTTTCGGCTCCAACAACAGTTATGTTGGAATTGAACAACCAGATGCTTGGGTTATTTTGAAATTTGTGATAATGCATCAAATGCATCGACACTCACCAACAATTAGTAATGTTTTCAAATTTGCCAAATATAGATTTTGAATTGTTTTGAATAATCAAACTTCATGCCAATCTGAGCATAAACCAAACTATTGTATTTTTCAAGTCTATCAATATTATCGTTATTATCAAGATCTAATCTCAACAGGAAATGGAAATTATTATTATTTTTTGCTCGTTGTTTAGAATTCCATGAAAAGCCATGCAGACATTGCAAACAATGAATGGAAAAGAAACATCTAAGAGATTAATGTTAATGAATCCTTCATAATTAATCTGGCAGATAAATAACATGGTTATACAGAGGTAAAAGAAAGGCGGTCATTATCATCATCATCATCATCATCGTTTGTAATTTGCAAGCTTTCAAATGTAATAATCTTGATGAAATCGATTAATGGGAAGCAGGCTCTTCCAATTTTGGTTCTGATGGTGAAATGGCCCTTTTTATCCCGGAGAAATCTTCCCATCTTAAGTAATTGGTTATAATTATAAGCAAGTTTAATTGTGAGTCCGAATGGTGAATTACTCAACCAGATAACAAAGGAGGACAGATAAAAGAAAAAATGGATTAGCAACTCATTTTTATAGAAGCCAAGGACAGCTGATCAACTAAAAAACAGATCAAAAAAATTGCTCTTTTCCAATCGTTAGATAAGCTTCATTATTACGGAAGGATATTTTTTACATAATGGTTATCATGCTTTATAAATTTTGATTTACTTCTTGTTACGCAGTTATAGTCATTGTCATTTATTAGTCGGAAAGATTTCAATTGAGGGTTGAACAGTCTTAAATAGCTGGAAAAGATTTCTTCTACAAAGACCGGATTTAATCGCTGATCGAGAGTATTCCCTGCAAACTTTGCAATCCTCATAGGGATTTATGAGAAATGGCCGATCGAAATCTCAACGATGAATTGGCCAATCCGACATTTACGCATATTTTATTTGGGGGGCCTCCACCCCCAATGTGACAACTACCCGGCTGGTTTTCACGCGAGAGATTACCACAGTTGCCTAATCTGGAGTAAATCGACATCGGGGGAGATAAGAGTATAAAAGAGTCAATCTTCGCCAATTCAGATCAACTAATTTATCATTTTATCCTATTCAAAGTATATCAGCCATGGGAAATAACGCCTCTACTAACAAGAGCACCACCAGCTATTCCGAGAAATTAACTTATAATGAAAAACAACAACCAGTTAATAATGACAATGAGTTAGTTAATCGACTTCAAGAACAACTTTCAATGAACGATGGACCTGAGGCATTTAAAAATTTACCAAACCCATTAGTTTCTTCAAATATTACTAAATGGGAAGAAGATATTTTAGCTGTTCCTAAAAATTTGTTCGCCCTTAATGCATTTACCAAAAATGAAATTAAAGATCTAATTGTTAAACGAGATTTTAATATTAAGGATAATGAGAATTTATTTAACACTAAAGTTGAATTTGAAGGTAGTCCAGTGACAAATCAAAAACTGTCAGGGAGATGTTGGTTATTTGCTTCCACCAATTTGTTTCGAATTCCAATTCAAAAAAAGTTTAGTATTGAAAAATTTCAATTATCACAACAATACTTATTTTTTTATGATAAATTAGAGAAAAGTAATCAATTTTTAACCAATATTATTGAAACATCAGATTTAGATTTGGATGCAAGAGTTGTTTCTACGCTTTTTGCTGATCCAATAAGTGATGGTGGTCAGTGGACAATGGTTGTTAATCTAATTAATAAATATGGAATTGTTCCTCATTCAATTTTCCCCGATGCCTATAGTGCAACGAGTAGCGGGAGCTTAAATTTAGTTTTAATTAATAAATTAAAACAAGATGCATTAACTTTAAGGAAATTAGTTAATGATAAAACTACTAGTAAACAGCAAATCATTGAATTGAAAGAAAAATATTTGAAAGATGTTTTCAAAATTCTTACATTGACTTTAGGGGTACCACCAAAACCCGATGAAAAATTTAGTTGGGAATTTATTGATAAATTTGAGAATTTCCATAAAATTGAAGTTTCACCAATTGATTTTTTCAAAAAGTATGTTGGATTTGAATTAGGAAATTATATTTCATTAATTAATGATCCAAGAAATGAATACTATAAATTGTATAGCGTTGATAGATTAAATAATATTGTTGGAGGGGAACCAGTTTTGTATGTGAATGCTCCAATTGATTACCTCAAGGAAATCGTTATTAGCAATTTAAAAAAAGATCAACCGGTTTTCTTCGGATCCGATGTTGGGAAATTTTTCAATTCTAATGATGGGATCCTTGATGTTGATAACTATGATTATGAACTTGGATTTGATATTAAATTGAATGTTAATAAGGCTGAACGGTTACTTACTCATTCATCGCAAATGACACATGCTATGGTGATCACTGGAGTTCATTTAATTGATGGCAAACCGGTGAGATGGAGAGTTGAAAACTCGTGGGGTAAGGACTCTGGTAAAGAAGGGTACTTGGTGATGACCGATAAATGGTTTGATGAATACGTGTTTCAAGTCGTTACTAATTTGTCGTTTGCCACCAAGGAAATTGAAACTATTGCCAAGGGCGACGTTTATAAGGTGTTCCCATTATGGGATCCAATGGGTTCATTAGCATAGTAATGGTGTAGAAATGAATAATATATTACAGCTATGAAATATGTAGAAGATAATACAATAATTGAATGATGATAAGTTGTTTATTTCAATTTATGCTAAAAAAAAGAAGTAAAAAACAATGATAAATGTTAATAAACATGCTAAGTGGCTCGTTTCGCTTTATTTACTATTTTAGTGGCGGCACATTCGAACTCCAATATTGCGTATTTCCAATGACAACAATGTTCCCCATTGGATAATACTCACACACCACGTAAGTGCCCCACTCGTTGTTACAGTTCTTGTAAGCGCAACCCAACTGCTGCGACCCTTTCCAAATCAACTGAGTGAAATGCCCAGTGGCTTCACTGAACCCAGGGTTATTGTAGTTATATTTTTTGATTTCATCATACCACGCATCAACCGTGCCTTTGTCAGAGTACCCGGAGGCCAAATTCTCCCCGTACTGGCCCCCCGAGTGGGTGAGGTCCCCATCGGCAGGACACAGGTACTTGTCAGCGTAAGCTTGAGCATATGCTTGTAAAGTTGGCGACCAAGTCAATGGGCCAACTCCCTGATGAAGTGCACGTTTAACGTTGTGCTCGCTGAGCATGACTTGGGCGAATGATGAGAGGCTTCCAGCTCCTGGTGCTGGGGCAGTTGAGGCTGCTGGTGCAGGCGCGCTCGATTGTGATGCCTTGGCTGTTGCTGGCGCTGCTGGTGGTTGCAATGATGATGGTTTCACAGTGGTAATAGATTGAACGCCTTTTCCTTGAGCAACTGTCGCAACTGATCCAGGAGGGGCTGCTGCTGCTGCTGGCGGTGCTGTTGTTGGTATCGCAGCGGGTGTCGTCGCAGGCAAAGTGGTTTCTATAGTTGATACCTCGACTGGTGCTTGAGTGTTCGTCCCGATATGAGTGTAAGTAGCTGAATCTTCTTGATAAACAGTAACGTCAACATTGACGTCTTCTTTGGCTATGTCAGTTTGAAGAACTGTGTGAGTGACTGCCAAAACATGATTGGCTAATCCCATTGCGAGAACGAATCCCAATTTCATTATTTATTGTTTGTTATTATGGTGTAAGGAGTGACAAGAGTTGGACAATTATTATAGATAAAATCGAAAAAGGATTCGATCATTCTTTTTTTTTTTTTTCATATTTCATCGTGGAGGGAAGATTTCCATTTTATATATATACATTGAATGAATGTCGGCGCTAGGCATTATTACCGTTTGATAGTTTATGATACTCATGCAGGCTGAGAAAATGATGATGCCCATCTATGGGTGCATGAAATATAAATATACAAATCATAACTCAACCAATTTCCATTCCATCACAACACAAAGAATTCAATTAAAAGGCAACAATTAAATCTATATTTCTCGCTTTTGTATATAATTGGTCAAATTAGGTGGTGTCGTTGACTTGGGTCTTTTTTTTTCTCTTTTTTTTTCTGTTGAGATGGCCGTCTTGTTTTGTTTTGTCTAGTTCTCGTCGATCATACGGCGATGCATTCTCTCTCGATGCCTAATTAGCTAGATTACTAAACTGCGGGCATATGCCTTCAAACATCGACGATCAATAAATCTCACACTATTTTTGTTTACTAATGTTCATGTTTCAAGAATTACTATATTAAGAAGCGAGGATAGTCAATAAAAAAATAAAATTACTGGCCTCGTGCGTTGGGGTTTCTTCCTTGGCAGAATGGCGGTTTCCACTGTCAAATGCCATTCGGAAATTGAATTACTAAACGGTATTCAAAAGAATCAGCCAACTCATATCAAATGATATTTACTGGTATTTATTAATGGAATCCTAAATTCTCAATTGAGTTGAACTAAGCTTAAAGGTGTGACCATGCCTCGGGCATGTCTTGATGTGGCCTATGAACTATATAAAGAAGAAATGTAAAAAAATTGCCCAAAATTTTCACATTTAGATGAGAGTCCCGCCAATGCCCAATCCATAATAATAACAAGAAAAAAAAATTACTATTTCCGTTCAGGTATTTTCGCTTTTGTTTTGGGCACGCGTGAACATGGAAATGTGTGTTTCGATACAACAGAACGGGAATTGACTTTGTGGTAGCAATCAGCTAGTAAGGCCAAGGGCCAACCAACACAAACAATGGAGAACAAAATGAGTTAGCCAATTTGTTATTATTCTGAGTCAAAATATTCTAGTTATTAATCACCTATGAGGAACAAAAGCAACGGCAGCGACAAGAACAAAAAGAAATAGGGTAAAATTTTATCTATTTTCGTTTCTCTGATTTCGTTTCGTTTCGTTTCCTTTTCTTTCTTTTTCTATTATTTCTCTGGGGATCAGATCTAGGTGGTTTCCTGATTGGTGATTGGCCTGACGGGAGGTGATTGGCCTGACGGGAGCTGAGAAAGCGGCATTTAAATCGAATCCAAATTAGGAATGAAGAAAATATAAAAAGTTGCTTTTGTTAATCCTTCGTTCGAGGAGTGTAATTGGGCAAGAAACATTAGGTGCGTTTAAGACAACAGCTTCAGCAAAGCAACTGCAAAGCAAAAGCCACATCAAGGGTGATACAAAAGAATACCGAATTGTTTTTCTTTTTTGCTACGCTACGCTACGCAACTATTATATATTATCTTGTCGGCGTATTTATTATACAATAAATGCGGACAGTGAATAGTGTGTGGTATAATATATACGTTTACCTCCCGATGATTGGAACGCAAAGTGTAAAGCTTGCAAAGCTTCAAAGATTTCATTTTTCCTGACGGACAACTAATATTCCAATAGCATAGGGCGGCCCATACCTTAAAAAATTTATTTTACCAACAGTGGCAAGAAAAGAAAACTTGAGGAATTTAACAAAAGTATCAATAATTGCGGATTTAATTGAGATTTAAACATAGGTCCAATAGAAAACATTGTTGCACTCAGCAACTATTAGTTCTTCTGCTTCTGAGCAGTCGTGATTCTCGTTGTTCATTTGTTGCCGATTGTGGTAGTATTGAACGCATGAAGGTAAATAAAGCTTCAAATAATCACGCACATGTTGATTGCCAGTAAATGCACGCAAGAGAAAATACAATAATTTAATTATTTTAGTGCAATTGTTACGGGGGCAGAGATTCGCGGACACTCATAAAAGGAAAACGCGAATAAAGACAGAACAGAGAATGAATAAGTAAGAAATTAATGTATATGAAATGCTCCGTTAGTGTGGGGAATAATCTATAGTTGTTACACATATAATTTAATATAATCATGGATAATATTTGGATAACCTATGTTGGCTCCTTAATTATGGGTTGCCATATAATACTCCTTCGTTTATAAATTTTTGTGGTTGTTGTTTGGTTATTGTCGCCTACATGAAATTGCATAAGGAATGTGGGAAATTGGATCCTGCATACGCGGACATTCGTTTTAAATCACGACCAATAGAAGAAAAGGAAGCAACAAGTATTCTCACCTGAAATTTTAGAAGTATATATAACCAGAATTAACCCCTTGGTTAATCTGAATATTATTTAATTCAAATAAAATAAAAATCAAAAAAAAAAAATAATTTAAAATCAACCATTACTTCCACAGTCATTCGTGGGTTACTTCTTTTACTAGTCATTCCTTTATTATACATAAAAATCTAAGCTCTACTTACCCTCAGTCACTCCTTTAATTTTTTTATTCTTCTTTATTCTTCTTTATTAGGTATTCTTTAGATTCTTATACCATGAAATTCGCAATTATTTTAGCATTAGCTACCTTCGTTAGCGGATTCGATCACCGCCATTTGAAAAGAGACCAAAACGGTGAAGTTGCTGTGGTCTATGAAAAGGATGTTGATTATCAAGTCTTTTATGCTTCTGACCTTACTCTGACTTCAGTCGTCGGTATTAATTATAAACAATACACCACCACTATTTATAATAATGGTGGCACTGCTGCTACTACAGCTACCTACGGTGGTTCGGATCCTGCTTCTTCTTCTGCTTCTGTTGCTGCTACTTCTCCAGCCGATGTTCCCGCTCCTGTTGTTGCTCCAACTTCTGCTTCTGGTTCCTCTGATAACCGTCAATCTTCGTCATCCACTCCATCTCCAACTGAAACTTCAACTACTTCATTGTCATCTTCCACCTCATCTGACTCCTCCACCTTTGCTTCGTCTTCTGCCTCGTCTTCTGCCTCGTCTTCTGCCTCATCTTCTGCTTCGTCCTCTGCTTCGTCCTCCCTCTATTCCGCTTTTGCTTCACTCGAAGCTACTTCAGCAAGTGCAAGTGCTTCACCATCAACAACTGAGCCATCTGCTTCAACCAACGTTGCCACTGCCCCAGGCACTTACACCACCACTGGAGTCACCGGTACTTCAACCGCAGACATCTCAACATTTAAACAAGAAATGATGGATGCCCATAACTATTTCCGAGCAAGACACGGGGTCGCAGAGGTAACTTGGAACGACACCGTTGCTGAATTTGCCCAAAATTACGCTAACGGCTACACTTGTGATGGGACTCTTGTACATTCAGGTGGGCCATACGGTGAAAATTTAGCTGAGGGTTACGGTGCAGGATGGAACTCAGTTAAAGGTTGGTACGATGAAATCTCAGGTTACAATTGGGCCGATCAATCCGGTGCTGGCCACTTCACCCAAGTTGTCTGGAAAGATTCAGTTACCATTGGTTGTGCTTATAGAATTTGTGACAATGCTTACGGGAACTGGGTTATCTGCGATTATTATCCACGAGGTAATATTATTGGTTATTACCAGGAAAATGTTTTGCCTGTTATTTCGGGGGCCACTAGCGATTATTGAACATATATAGCTATCCTGATTGGCATATTTTCGTTTTTAACTTGTTTCTGCTAAAATATAAATTATCTTAGATTTCATTCTAGAATGATACATATCGTAAGCATGTTGGCTAATTAGCTTAGTTAATCGGGTGTGTGTGGGCCCGCCATACTGTGGCACCTGTGGCGCCTGTGGCTGGGGAGACATTCAGCTAATTCCATAATATAATAAATAATTATCGAGGGGCAACAAATATAAAACACTCTTTTTTTGATATGTATATATGGAATAGCCAATAATAAATGAGCTCGTTCAAATTATCAGAAATAACATCATTAATAGACCAAACCCAATCGATACTAGAAGAACGGAAGCAACTTTTCATTCTTGAATTGAAACCATCATCACAGGACGATAAAGAACTAACATTATCATTAAACAAGATTGTCAAGAAACTAACATATTTCGAAGATGATATAATAACGCTAATAAACAGCTATAACAGTGATAAGAAGAGTTCCTCTTCCTCGTCACCACAAGCTATCAATAAGTTAGTTTCTGAGTTCCGAAATAAGTTGTATAATTATAATAAGTTATTAGCTGTTATTGAATTAAACCTTGAAAAAGAGAATAACTCAGTGATAAATATTGATAATTATAGGTTCATAGAGAAAGATTTGCCTGAGTTGGAGCAGTTAAGTAAGACTGTGAGGTTTAAGGATAAATTGATTGAAGACTCTCCAGAGTTGAAACCACCAATAAGCCCCTACAAGGATGAGCCAACAACAACAATCAATGCAAATGATGGCGATGACATTGAACAACAGAAGGCAAAGCTATTTGATAAAAAGCTACCTGATTTGCCCGAGAGCAGTGATAACAGCGATGATATCGATCTATCTAATCATCAAATATTTGCCCAACAACAACAAATGCTAGCTCAGCAAGATGTCAATCTAGACGATTTATCCAAATCAGTCAGAAGACAGCGGGAAATTGGGGTCACTATGAACAGCGAATTGGATGATCATATGGTTATATTGAATGATTTGGAATCACAAATTGATTCAAGTGATCAAAGGTTAGTTAGAGCTAAGAGGAACCTATCAAAAGTAAGAAAGAAGATAAAAGAGCATGGTCACTGTTTTACCATCACGGTGTTAACACTAATATTGTTTTTGTTAGTTACTGTTTTATAGTTATTATTATTAGTTTGTGTATCAGCTAGAATATTTATTAAATTCAAATGCATATATATATATTAAAATGGTATCATGAAATTAAAAAAGAAATGAAGTAAGTCTCCTGTAAATTACCAAAAAATGACCGAACAAAATTAAAAAAAGGCTTATCTAATAAATCGTAAACAAAAGCAAACAGTTAATACTAATACAAAAATCTCGTGAATTTATCTTCTAAAATAAACATGTTGTTGATGTTGATGTTGGTGTTGATGCTGATGCTGTCTTGGGCTGCTGGACTTTCTGTAACCATAGACTTGTGCAACTTGTTGTTGTTGTTGATTGAATTGATTAGCGGCAATGACAATCCCAGGTAAATAATAACTGTTGTTTCCAACTCTACCGATTTTATTGGCAGCAGTGATGCTATTTGCCACAAGGCTTCGGTAGTGATTATTCAAAATTTGTTGCTGTTGCAATTGATGATAATCGATCAGCAGAGGAACAACATTATATTGAACTGGTTGTTGCGCTTGTACTTGTTGTTGTAGTTGAGGTTGAGGGTAATGAAGTTGATGATATTGGCTATTGTGGTTGCCGGTTGGGGTGGCTAATTTTGATAACTTTGAAGTTGGCGAAACATAAGAATCAATGAAGGGAGAATAAAGTGATTCAAATCTTCTTTCTGGAGTTGAATTATATGACGAACCTGAAGAATATGATGTTGGAGTTGAAGACCTTGAGGTGGTGGTTGTAGTAGCAGCAGCAGAGGTATTATTATTATTACTCTCCTCGTCATTAGTTATTGGACAAAACATTACATCATCTTCAAAATCGAAAGATTTCCCATTATCTAAATTATTTCTAGCAATCAAAACTAATCGAATTTGATGATTGTAAGCCATACTAGTTAATATTTCTATGATTAAGATAGAATAATCTTTGTTCTTGTTGAATTGAATTGATCGTTTATTTACAAGAAGAAGAAAATTTTTCCATATATTAATTTATTTTATATGGACAACAACACAAACTAAAAAGAGGGACTTTAGATTAAGTGGTTACTTACAGTAAACTTGCATACAAAAAATAAAAATTTTTTTTTATTTTTTTTTTTTAACTCATCGCCAGACGATGGCGATCGCTCCACACTGCCCCAATATGGTAATCCCCCCTTTAACATAGGTAGAAGGGGGGGGGAGGGGGTGTTCCATATTAATTTGTGGCTTATAATATAATATAATTAATTACTACATCACTTACAGCACATATAAGATCTATTTAAATCTTGACTGTCTCCATTATTATTCATATGATTAGTATTATTATTGTCATTATTTACAAGGTTTTCGTGTCTATTTTATTTTACTTTGTAGTTTCCCAAATTTACAAAATTTTGATCTTGCATGCAATGCATTGTGATGCATCACAATGCAGAACCAAAAATACAGTCAAAACTCCAGCAAATTGACTACCCAACTAATTAATTAATCAAGTTAATTAGTGGGCCAAATTAATTCCGAAATTACAGGATAGTTAGCACCGGCAGTGTGTGATTTCAATTTAGCAACAACTTTTTTGCACATTTAACCCGATTACTAACCTCTTGACTTCCCAATATATCAACTAATAACGGTAATTTCAATCCTGGAACACTACCAGCTAAACAAAATCTTAACGATTGGAATATTTGCTTCTTTGAAACTTCTCCCAGGGCCAGCAATAATTCCTCGATATATTTATTGACTCGTTCTTTTGTTAGTTGCTCTGGATGTTTGTCAAACTCATTAATTAGCCATTCAATGCCCCGTTTGTCTTTTTCGTGATAATTAATAATAAACGCTTTTGAGTCAGGACATTGCCAATCAGGATCAGTAAATAAATAATTATAGTGATCTTGTAGCTCATTAATCGTTGTTAGATTTTGACCTATTGAAACTAAAACTTTCTCTAAATATTCCTTAGTAACGTTAGGATACCTTTTTGATAATGTTTCAAATTGCTCGGTTAAAATCTCTTGGAATTGTTCAGCATTCTTAAGCCGTTCATGAAGATAAACTTTATTGAAATGATATAATTTCTTATCATCGACTTTCGCATTGCCTTTCGTCAACTCATTGATCAGGAATTTCTCAATCAATTCATTCAATCGATAAATTTCTCTAACTTTCTCTCCTGGTTTATCCCTTGCTGGTGCCCAACCAAACAACACACAGAAATTGACCAATGCTTCAGGTAAAATCCCTCGTTTCTTCATTGATAATACATCGTTATCACCACTTCGTTTACTCAATTTCTTCTCAGTGATACTCGTAAGTAATGGGATATGAATGTATCTTGGTGGGCGCCATCCAAAAGCTTGATACATTGCAATATGCTTCGGTGTTGAAGGGACCCATTCTTCTCCACGAATAACATGAGTAATCTCCATTAAATGATCGTCAACAACGTTGGCAAAATGATACGTAGGTAACCCATCTGATTTGATCAATATTGGATCTTCATATCGGACATCGTAATGGTTCACTTGTGGTTGCAAATTGATTTCCCCATGTAACAAATCTTCGAATGGCGGATACTTTGCTGGTGATTTAAATCGGATAGTGAATTCCTGATTGTCACTGCTGAGGCTATCCGATTCTTGCTTTGATATATGATAACAATGTCGGTCATATGAAACCGTCGTAGGCGGTTTCAATCTCTTGGCACTTTCTTTCAAGCCATCTAATCTTTCCTTAGGGCAGAAACATCTATAAGCTAACCCTTTATCCAACAACATTTGTGCGTACTTCTCATAAATCTTGGATCTTTCAGACTGCTTATAAGGGCCATGGGGCCCGCCTTCATTGGGACCCTCATCTATCTTAACCCCACACCATACTAATGTATCATAAATGTTTTTCTCAGCGTCTTTCACAAGTCGCTTTTGATCAGTATCTTCAATTCGAAGGATAAATTTTCCTCCTGTGGACTTTGCAAGTAAATAATTGTAAAGTGCCGTCCGAAGTGATCCCATGTGAAGGTAACCAGTGGGTGATGGTGCGAATCTTGTTCTCGCGGGTTGACTAGGTTGAATTGTCTTTGAAGAAGCATCGGTTGACGTTGTGGTTTCGCCACTGAAAAGAGATTTCTTGGGCTTTAGATGAATTGAGTAGAGCCTGAGGTGTTTCGGAAGGCGAAAACCATATCGGTTAGAGTATTGAATCGCAAGCATTGCATAATAAATGAAACGCAAAATTGTTTGGGCTGCGCATTTAAAAAAATTCATGAAAAAAGAAATCAAAAAATCGAAAAAGCGGAAAAATAGTCTTTTAGTTTTGTCAGAATATCGAATTACGAAGAAAACTTCGAAACAACAATTGGCCGCGTGGTCTAGTGGTATGATTCTCGCTTTGGGTAAAGGCGAGCCTGATAAACTCAGGCAACACCAAGCACAAGTGTGCGAGAGGTCCAGGGTTCAATTCCCTGCTCGGCCCAATTTTTTGCCTCAGTCTCCTTGTGCAGCCAACATCGTCAGTATGTTCGCTGGCTCTACTCACTTAAATGGAATCTTACACCATTCTTAGATAAATCGCCTATTTTTATTTCACCATAAAATTTATTTATTATACAAACTAGAATCAGTATTGGCTATGTAAATGGAGTTACTCCTCCTCATCTTCTCCTGCTTGTCCTACTACTTCTTCGTTTTCTTCTCCCGCTTCATTTAATTTACTAGTCGCAACTGCAACGGCAAATACATTAGTAACATCTTCATCAACGTCAACATCATTATTATTCGACTTCCCCGATTTCCCCTTGTTACCTTCTTCTTCTTGGTTTTTCTCATTCTCTTTCTTCTCATCTTGCTTACTGTTGTTGTTATTATCTTTTCTGAAATCAGTAGCGAAATAATAAGGAACCGTTGGATGCATCAAGTTAGGTGATGGTTGCTGTGATTCCAGCACCGCACTTGAATTGCTATTATTGATTGGTGTACCAATTATTGGGGGTACATATGGATAAACTGGTGGTATTCCATACCCTGGCTGGAACCCAGGTGGAGGTGGAGGTGGATGAAATAATACTTTACCCGAAAATCCATTTGACAGGTTCTCCTTGCTGCTGTCTTTATCACCATCTTTATTAATGTTTTTATTTTCCTTATCTTTTTCAGTTTTAATATTATATTTTTCATTATTTTTTTCATTTATTGCATTTTTATAAAAATGTTCAACGGCAACCAATTGATTTTTCAATGAATTAATTTCATATTCTAATGCTTCAATGTACTCTGCAGATTTCTTCAAAACTAAAGCTTTTGAATCATAACCTGATCTAATAGTTGGAACAACACTTCTTAGTTGTGAGAACCCATCAGTTATTCTTTCTCTTCGCCGTTGTTCAGATCTTATATGAAGATGTTTTCTTAATGGATTATTATTCCCAATATTTACCTTAGTTACCTTCGATGATGTAATATTAGCAACTGCGGTCACAGATTCTGGTATGCCCGAATTCCTTAATGAACTATCAATCACCGAAGAATAATCACTAGCAGGTGACTGCGTTCTGTTACTATCTGTTGGTTGTTGTGAGGCTTGTGCTGCCTGCTGCTGTGCTTGCGGTTGTTGTGGTTGAGTTACACCATTTTCATTTGAAGATATACTATCTATCGAAGGTAGCTGATAGTTACTTGCTCTGGTTGTCGTGTTTGTCATTGTATCTTTTTATTCCAGTGAAATGATAAACTACCTCAAACAAAAATAAGAAAAATAATTATTCGAAAAAAAAAAAAAAAAAAAAAAAATAGAAACCAATGAATTGTACCCCCCCTTCAAGATCGTATTTTAATAGATCAACCACGCTAATTGTGAGACATCCACAACAATTGACAAAGAAAACAATAAAAATTATTCAGGAATGATAGCCGATAATCACTAATTTTTCCAGAATAAGCTAATAGCTTTTTTGGTTTTAAGTAAATTATGGTAATAATATATTATATCCTTATTTTCAATTAGCAAAAAATAAAAAAAATTATATGTGAAAATTTAATTGAAACAAGGTTTGCCCTAAAAAAAAAAACTAGGAAAGCAACAAGCTTCCTCTTTCTGTGAATGTCATATGATCATCGGCACCGTCACGCAACAATCAGCTGAAGATAATAATATCACCCAGATTAAAGAATATATTTTACTCAGTTCAACAATACGTTTTTTAACTAAAACGTTGAAAGGAAGTCCATTTTCTACTTTGAAACGAAGAAACACTGCAAAATAATTAAAAACTATAATAAAGTAAATCATAATATATAATTAAACTTCGTCTTAGCTCTTTTCGTTAGTTTCATTTTATTCATATCATTTAGGTAATCCATTCGACAAGTTAATCATTTTCTCCAATTGTTGATTTCGAATGTTAAATATTTTAACTAAATTCCGAATTTTCTCCACCGATTTGTCAAGATCATCTTCATCTCTTTCTTCCTTTTGTTGTTGTTTGTCTGGATCTTCCGATTCAAGTTTCGCACTTGTGCCTCTAAGTATAATATTCGTAGTATTTTCACTATTATATGGGCCTCTACTAGACACTTTTTGATTCTTTAACTTATCCATGTAATAACATTGCCAATTACTATTCAAGCATTTCACATTAACTACGTTTTCTCCAGTATCATCAAAATCTAATATAACTACCGAATCTTCGGAACTCAACCCATTTCGATTACCGTTAATATTATTATTGTTATTATTATTATTATTTTGAATATCAACATCATCTCCTAGATCATCGGCAAACTTGTACCTCACTTCAGGATATACATTTATTGGTTTCTTGAAAACATCATATGTGACAGCATCTCTCTTTTCAGTTGACGTAATTATGTTATGGTAATCAATCGGGATAAACTCTGGTATCTCTGATGGTTGCCTTATGTCTTGGGTAGCTCCTGATAAATCTTGTAGTACTACATAGAATGGTAATTTCAGTTTCTTCCATTTAGTGACATTTTCTGATGGATTCATTTTGCCTCTCAGCCGGTTTGTAGCGGAGATTTTATTACGGCAGAAAAACACACCCAATTTATGGTTCTTTTAGGGATGAGATCACGTGAAAAAGTAAATAATAAAAAAAAAAAATTTCACACTCATCCAAACCAAAGTCCCATTTCATATAGAGCAAGGATAAAGAAATGGAGTTCAACAGGGAAGCAGACGATGAATTGGAATTTTCCACTTCTAAAAAAATTAAAGTGGCACCGACTTTTGAAGACATGAACCTTAAAGAAGATTTATTAAAAGGGATTTACAATTATGGTTTTGAAGCGCCTTCAGCAATTCAATCCAGAGCTATAATGCAAATCATATCTGGCAGAGACACCATAGCCCAAGCACAATCAGGGACCGGTAAAACTGCAACTTTCTCCATTGGAATGCTAGAAGTATTGGATGTTAAAGTACGAGATTGTCAAGCTTTGGTGCTATCGCCTACTAGAGAGCTTGCAGTTCAAATTCAAAATGTTATCAAATCTTTGGGTGATTACATGACAATCCAGTGTCACGCGTGCATTGGGGGGACTCATGTTGGAGAAGACATTAAGAAATTAAATCGAGGACAACAAATAATTAGTGGGACTCCGGGTAGAGTTTGTGATATGATTAAAAAAAGACATTTAAACACAAGACAAGTTAAAATTTTAGTTTTAGATGAAGCTGATGAATTGCTTTCAAAAGGTTTTAAAACTCAAATTTATGAAATTTATAGATATTTGCCACCAGGCACTCAGGTTGTTGTTGTTAGTGCAACTCTTCCCAAAGATGTTCTTGAAATGACTTCCAAATTTATGACTAATGCAGTTAAGATTTTGGTTAAGCGCGATGAAATTTCATTGGAAGGAATTAAACAATATTATGTGGCGGTGGAAAAAGAAGATTGGAAGTTTGACACATTGTGTGATATATATGATTCATTAACGATAACTCAAGCGGTGATATTTTGTAATACTAAGAAGAAAGTTGACTGGTTAGCTTCCAAAATGAGAGAAGCTAATTTTACGATTGTTTCAATGCATGGTGATATGAAACAAGAAGAAAGAGATAAGATTATGAATAACTTTAGATTGGGGAATTCTAGAGTTTTAATATCTACTGATGTTTGGGCAAGAGGTATTGATGTTCAACAAGTTTCATTGGTGGTAAATTATGATCTCCCCACTGATAGAGAAAATTATATTCATAGAATTGGTCGTTCTGGAAGATTTGGAAGAAAAGGGGTGGCGATTAATTTTGTAACTAATGAAGATAATAGAGAGTTACATGAGATTGAACTGCATTATTCAATAAAAATTGAAGAAATGCCCTCCAATATAGCTGATATAATGTAATAAAATGAACTGTAACTTATATACTATCGTATAATCTAGATCGTGCATGAGATGTTCGGAGGGGAGATGGGCATCTTCTTTTATCAAAAAAAATTGAAAATTTCCACTTTCCTTCATTGTTTGTAATCGATCTGTCAGCGGCTGCTATGAAGAATCAAGTGTTTGATGGCCTGGTATTTTTATTGCTCCCAAAGAGAGTGTCGAAAAGCATCAAGAACTTCAAGAAACATATATATACCAGTAATGGGGCGATAGTGAAGAATGAATTAACAGTACGAAACATCCCACAAATCACCCATATCTTAGTTGACTCAGAAAGATTAGTCAATGCTAAAGCTATAATACAACAATTCAACTTGAAAGAGATTTACCTCGAGAAATTTAACAAAAATAATTCCAAATTTGAAAATTTCACTCTGACATTGCTTGGGATACCCGTGATAAATGAAAATTGGGCTTCTAATTGTATTGATAAGAAAACCATTGTCGATTATAGACCATACTTAATTAAAACAGATGAAGAATTACAAAAGGAGAAAGAGTCAATTATTAATAGTAGTAGTAACAGGGGCAGTCAAGGGTCTTCTTCGAAGAGAGCGATAATTGAAATTCTTGACTCTGATGATGATAAAGTTGAATCACAGCAGCAACAGCTGCAGTCCAACAAGAAGCAGGATACATCTGCGTCCAAGAACCCAATGCTCAGTTCTAATTATATTAAAGAAGTATTAAATGATAGGCTATTGAAGGCAGATAAGATCAAAGGTAATCCGAATTTGCCAATGATGAAATTGCTTAGTGAAATGAGAGAGGAGTATAATTCTCAAGGTGATGATTTCAGGGTTAAGGCATACGATACTGCAATCAATGCTTTAATGTTGAATCATGACTCATTGGTGAATAACAAAAAGCAAGCAGCCAAACTACATGGCATTGGTTCTTCAATTGCAACAAAAATTGAAGAATATTATTTTACTGGTCACATTAAAAAATTGGATGATATGAGAAAAGATCCAGACTTGAAAATTCTTGAAAAGTTTAGTAAAATTCATGGTGTTGGACCTAAAATTGCTAAAGATTGGCTTACCAAATATAATCTAAGAAGCCTCCAAGATATTGTTGATAACCAAGATAAATTAAGATTGAATGAAGCTCAGAAATTTGGAATTCAATATTATGACGACTGGATCAAGATAATACCTAGAAAAATTACTGATATGCATTTTGATTATGCCAACACAATTTGTCAAAATATTGATCCAGCAGTTAAAGTGTATATAATGGGGAGTTATCGAAGAGGGCTTCCCACATCTCATGATATTGATTTCATAATTACAAGGCCAGAATATGAGACAAAAGATTTAAGAAAATCAAAGCTTATAAATAAAATTATTGACAAGTGTAAAGATCTGGGATATATTAATTGTTTTCTATCAATTTCTAAATATAAGTTTCTATGTGGCGCTAAATTAATTGAGTATCCCGAACTAGATCAAAAAACTAAAGAAAGTGAAGATTTCCAAAATGAAAAATCAATTTGTAGAAGGGTTGATTTTTTGTTTGTTCCATGGCAACAAATTGGGGCAGCGTTAATATATTTCACTGGTAATAATGTTTTCAATAGAATGATTCGACAATTGGCAGCCAACAAAGGCTATAATTTGAGTAATCATGGGTTATTCAAAAGGAGCTATAAATTACTTGGATCTGGTAGAAAATTGCATTTTAATAACAAAAAAGGAAAATACGATGAATTTTCTGATGATGAAATTGAAGACATGCAAGATGAATTGAAACTGGCTTATCTTATTGAAAGCTTTGATGAGAGGAAAATATTTGAAATATTAGGGGTACGATGGCATAACCCTGATGAAAGAAATATTGGCGATCTAAGATTATAATATTGCCCATTTTGGCATTCTGCTTTCAAAATGCCAATCATTTCGAAGATTTTCGTAACGCAATGCATGCAAATAAATGATCAATTTATCCAGGTTTTCCAATTCTTCAAATAATTCAGTGTGGCACACTTGACAAACTTGACCCCCTGATTTGTATTTGGCGATTTTGTTATTGTGTTCTGCTTGTAAAGCTTTGTGGTCTTCTTCATCTAAAAATATCACCATGTCTTCGGTGTTGTTGTCCTCGCTTTGTTTAATCTGATTCACTATTTTAAGATCAATTTGATTTCTCACTGGGCTAGTCGTATATGGACCGTAAGCTGGATCATTGACAATTGGATGGTTCAAATTCCTCAAATGCATTCTAATCTGATGAGTTCTGCCAGTTATTGGTTCACATTGTACAATACTCTGATCTATGCTTGAGTCATATTTCAATCTTTTGAACAAAGTTGTTGCATTTCTCAATTGAATTGGTTGACTGGTACAGCTACCTACATGACCGCCATTTAATGAAAACACTGGGTCATTGCAAATAATATCTTGTTCGGGGAATTGACCAACAACTCGGGCAAGGTACTGTTTTTTAACATTTTTCAACGCGAAATCGTTGGAAAATTTGCTTGCAGAGTCGCGTGATTTAGCCAACAATAGTATACCTGACGTTAATTTATCAATTCTGTGAATCGTCCGAAGCAGAGTTAAATTTAATTCTTGCTTTAAAATTTCACTAACCGAGTTAAAAAAATATGAACCAGTTGGGTGCACCGGTATACCGGAAGGCTTGTTTATTATTAATAAATTTGCATCTTCGTAAATTATTTCAAATGAGCCCTCCATTTTTTCGTCATGATAAATATCTCTACCATCGGCCACTGGAGGTTCATGTCGATGATTAGTATGTAGAATGATATCATTTCTTCCTATCTTTGTGTTTTGAAATAACAAACTTGGACCTCTAAGAACTTGTTGATTTTTCACACTATTACTCCTTCTAATCAATTGTAAATTACCCAGCAGCAATGCATCATTGAAATTTCTAGTGGATAATTTAAGTTCATTGATGAAAACATCGGAAATTGATTTACCATACCATCGTCCTTTGCAGTTGGTTTTGTATGTATGGAAATATGGCTCTACGAATCTTAATCCATCCCTGAACACATAATTTGGGGATATTACCTCTGCCATTAATATATCTTATGATTATAGGATTTTCAACGATAGCTAAGCCTCACGATGTACGAAAATATTTTTTTTTTTTTCAGACATACTGCCACATTCAAGTGTGGCAAATGAAAAATATGTCTTTTGCAGAGCATCCCCCGGGTAATAATATTAAGCCTCAATGTCCCAAACATTTTTCCACTTTTAGCCTTCTTAACCCGTTTTGTATATTCAATTAAACAGTTTCTTAATTAGAAACACTTTGCCTGAGTCTCAAAGAATTTTTTGTTGACTAATTTTATTTTTTATTTTATTTTTTTAACTCCAATATCCCCATTTTATATTCAGCAAATAATCTTTTTATTTTTATGAGTGCTTGAGAGCCAATTAAATTATTTCTGTTTTATCCTCACAGTACAATAAGTTAATTTTTTTTTTTTTGACAGTTTTACCAAAATCTTACCTCAGACGTCAGTCAGGATGGCGGCAAACAATGATGACAATGACAAAAAGAATTCTGAATCAGAAAATTCCACTAATTCTTCAAAGACTTTGACTATTTCTAAAGGGAGCCTAAGCGGATCACCTGGTATTTCTAAATTGCCAAGACCAGTTGGCGTGAATAAGCCCACCAAATCATTATCGTCATCAACGATATCAGCCACAATATCTGACGATAAAGGATCAAATGAACCTTTAAAGATCAATCAAGAAGTAAAGAGCGATTCCGAGAAGCCTACCGTGAGGCCGGTTGCAAATAAAGTGTCAACTACAGAATTTGATAAAACAATCGATAAAGTTGTTTCAAAATCAAAGGCTACTAATAGTGTGATAAATAAAGTTGAAAGATTAGAACTGCTGAATACTATTAATCCAATTAAACGACAAAAAATTGAATCAGCCGAATCCCAGCTAAGTTCTGTCTCTAGTCCTGAACTCATCACTAAGGAGAGTGAATTTACAAACAAAAAAGTCGACGACAAGAGCAAAGTGAAACAGGTGAAGGACAATAGTAATAATACATCAAAGGAATTGGGCAAGGCAGAAGCGAAAAAAATAACTCAAGAGAAACCAAAAAGTGAAGATAAGCAAAGTACTGTGGTATTACCTAGTGATAATAGAATTGTGGTTGAAACGGAAACTGTAGACTCTTCACCTCAAGTCACGCTTACGGGATACGACAAATCAACTTTACTTCATGATAAAGAAAGTGATAATAAACTATCTGACAAAGGGGATGATCATCAAATTACAATAAGTGGTAATAATAATAGTGGTAGCGGTAGTAATGGTGGTAACAACAAATTAGACAAAGAGCCATCATCAATAATTATGTCCAAGAGAAGTAAAAGTGGTGATAAAGATGATATTCGAAGTGATGAAAGGAAAGCATCAATTTATGAAAATAGTAAATTCACAACCAATGTCCCAACTAAATTATCGAATTCTGTTACTGCAAGTTCATCTGAAAATAAGGTGAAAGTGTCAACTACCGAAGACCAGATTTCAAAAGAGATTGCTCTTGATTCCAATAATACCACTACGAACATTAACAATGCACCAGAGCTGGTTATCCCAGAAGTTTCAGAGACTGATGAATCTGGATTCAATGAAGAAAAATTTAATAACAATCTCAATCCAAAATTGATGCCTCATACTTCATATAGTAGGTCGTTAAGAAATAAAAGAAGTATATTAATGGATCCTAGCAATGCAAATTCTGCTGCAGGAAATATTCTTCCACAAATTCAATTGGCTAGTAATGTTGTGCCAAATGCTGTTACAAAGCCAATGACCACCGCTGCTAACTCTTCATCAAGTATGGCTGCTGTCACTGGCAACAAATCGAGTAATGTGAATAATACTCCGATTGCTTTCAAAGATGATGACACTTTAAGTATTACTTCGTCTATTAAAAAGGTGAAGAACAAGCCTAAATTGAAGAAAATTTCATCTAGTAGAGCTGATATATTTGAAGCTCAGGTTGAAGGTGCTCTTGTTGATGATCAACATTCTGATGGTAATGAAACTTTTGTTTATGAAAGTAGAGGTCATAGCCGTGATAACAGTACAAATACCATTGAATTAGAACAGGACAATGATCATTATGATAAAACTCTTACTGATACTCAAAGCGTTCATCAACGAAATAATAATAATAATAACAGTAATGATAAAACATCAGCTACCAGAAAGGCTTCAGTTATTAGTACACCATTGCAAGATTTCATTAATGAACAACCGGAAATAAAATCGGATTTTAATTTCCCGAGTACCTCCAAACAACATCAACAACAACAACAACAACAACAGCCACAACCAGAAGAGAATTCTTCAAAGGGGGCTAGAAGCAGTCGACAATATCGATCATATAAGAAGACTAAATTAAGTAATAGAGATGGAGACAATCATAGCATTCAAGAACAACAACCACGTCAATATTATGATTATATGTTTAATGATTTTAGTACATTTAATGATAAAGACAGTCTTATATTTAATCGAAATTCTATTGATCCCGCCTCATCAGTTGCCTCAACTTCTGTTAAAGATTTAGATCTTGATTCCAATTCTGCGTTCATGAGTATTGTTTCAGAGAAAAATTTTGTTGAAGATCAAACGTCAACACATAGCAATAATAACAACTATTATAATCGTGAGAACAAACATAGAAAATCCAAGAAACAAAGGTATGGCAAAGCTAATAATGATCAGTATAATGTAAATGTATCTAGTAGTCATGAAAATACTTCAGATTCAGAATTAGAATATACCACTGATGATTTTGCATATCCAAAATTTACAAGATATAAGAGAGATCCATCTGGTTATTATGATAATATTGGCAATAATAGAAATGTTTCTAATTTAATTCAAAACAAATCAAAGCATTATTTAAGTAGAAACAGTAGTGTCTCTAATTTGGATAAGACGAAGAATCCGGAGAACGACTTTGGCAAAAGGAAGGCTAATAATAATAACAATAATAACAACACTAGTAGCAATATTAATGTTAGGACACCATTAATGAATTACCATGGCCATAAATTTCAAAGATTTAATGAAGGTAGTGCTAGTGTTGTTGGTGGTCACACTGAAGAGGTTTCTCCTACAAAAACTATTATCGCACCTAATGGTAGTGTTAAAACTAGTCATGCCTATAATTCATATAATAATTCACCATTACCAAATCAATTGCGCACTACAATTTCCAAATTGTTTGATCCTCAAGGAACAAATTTGAAACGATATAGTGGAGTTCCTGATGATTTTAACATTGATGACATTGATGATGATAATTATGATAATGATGATGTTAATTATTTTGGATACGACTTGGAAGACGGATCTGAAATTAATGAAAACACTCCATTAAATTTTGAGTATTATAATAGTTATTCAAGAAATCCAAAATTGAGAAATATGAATTCTTTGGAGGATGCTAAAATGAATGCTTATAGACATTCTAGATTATTTTCAAAGGGTAAAGATAATAATATAAAATATTATGGTCCAAATGGTGGTTATTATAGAAGTCAAAGGAAAACTAGTTGTCAAATAATTCAAACAACTTTTTGGGGAATTTTATTGATGGTTACATTTTTAGCTTTAGGATTTTTTTGTGGCTTCTTCTTGGCGTCAACTAAAGATCTAGCTGATGTTAATATTACGAACATTAAACATATTTTACTTAGTGTTGATGAATTAATATTTGATATTGATTGTGAGGGGATTAATCCTGGGTTTACTAGTATTATTGTTAACGACATTGATATTGATTTATTTGTTAAGACTAGGTATTTGGATGATGATGATAGTGATAGTGATTATGAGAAGATGTTTAATTATCAAACATTCTTTATTGGGAATATTAAAGAATTGGAATATCCGTTGCTTTTCTCAAGTAATATGTTTGATCGCAAGAAAGTTGAAGCTACTAGTGAGATAAAATTGATTGATCCTGGAAAGAACAGTTCTGATCCTACATATAAAGATGGCATTGAAGGGACAATGCTTAATTATTATCATGAGGAAAAGGACGAACAAGAATTTGGGATTAGTGAAACTTCAAGACAAAAGAATTGGAAAATTGCTATTAAGTACCCATTTGAATTGATTTTAAGAGGGAAATTCATGTATAAGTTACCGTTTAGTGGTAGCGTTAGGGCAATTGCTGTTCATAAAACGGTAACAGTCGATCCGTCTGGAGAAAGCTAGTCTACTATATAAAATATATTATACTTTTTTTTTTTTGTTGCCAACTATAGCTTTTGTAAGCGTTAGCGTGAAGGCGTGCATGTCATGTATCCTGTTGGTATTTGACTTTAGATTCTGCCATTTTTTTTTCCCTTGTTTTTTGCGGGATCTTTATTTCGTTGGGATGTTGCAAACTTTAGCCAAGATGAGTAAAAAATTCCCAATTGTGAAGACTGCCAGCGAATGGCAAAAGACACTAACCCCCCAGCAATACAATATTCTTGTCTTAAAAGGTACAGAGAGGGCTGGATCATCAGAGTACGTTAATTTTTGGAATAACGGAATTTATAAATGCGCTGCATGTGGCAATGCGATTTATGAAAGCAAAACGAAATTCGACAGTCATTGCGGATGGCCTAGTTTCTATGATGCCATTCCTGGTTCAATTGTCACTTCCAAGGACACGAGTTATGGCATGGAGAGAATTGAAATGATGTGTAGTCAATGTGGAGGACATTTGGGTCATATATTCCAAGGTGAAGGGTATAAAACCCCTACTGATGCCAGACATTGTGTTAATGGTGCAGCGCTAAAATTTAATGAAAAATAAAAATTGATAACAATTTATATATGGGTATATATTTACAAGTTTAGTTTTTCTTTATTGTCCAAATATCCTCACTGGAACCGCCAGCTTTCTTTAGGAGTAACTGCTTCTTGTAGAACTTCTGTATTTCTTCCTGCCGTTTGTTATCATCCCACGAGAGTTGATTCTTCAAGCAGAAACTAAACTTATTTGATTGTTCTTTGCAAGCGTCTAGTTGACCGTATCGATAATAGTTTCTGAGTTGACCGCCAAGGGAGAAACATTCAAATAATTCATCAAACGCAGTAACACAGGACATTTCACTTGGGAATTGCAGGAGCGCGGTTTTCTTGTTGATATCGAGCACATTTTCTTTCCTGGAGTCAATAAATTTTTTGGTTGCTTCGGGTACTGGAGATTCAAGAGCGTCCTTAAATACATTTAAAACATCATCTAAATCGTCCTTGGCCATTATTCTTGTAGTGTATGGAACTGCTATTATACACAGATGAGCTGGAATTTTTTTTCGGCAACGTGATTGGAAAAAAAATTTTCAGCATACATTAAAAGGCATATCAAACATCAAAAAACATTTGTTTATTGCGCAGAACAATGAGCTTCAGTTTTGGATTCGATAACGATGATATAGACGAACATTCAGATTCAGAGCCAGCGGTCTCTAAGTTTCCGGCTGAATCAAAAACCCAGGACAATCCCTTGGATCTCCCACTTGTAGGTGAAACACCACAACTTCTCCAAATAGAAGAAATCTTGAACTCATTAAAAGACGTACCTATCTCATTTGCAAAATTCACAACTCCTAAAGATATCGCGGTGTACAGAAGAGAGCTCTTTGACGTTAAGCACCAATTAATGGTTGAAGACGACACCAGTAATGAAGATAGCAGTGTTTTAATGGGTGAATCAGATTTGCAAAAATACGTTTATGAAGGAGGGTTGAAAACTTGGGAATGTTCAATTGATCTAATTGACAAATTGGCTACCAATGACAGTATTCAAGAATTCAACTCATTTGTAGAATTGGGAAGTGGAACTTCATTACCTACTTGCTTCCTTTTCGCCAATTCACTCAAGCAAAACCAGAGGGCTAACTTTGTTTTGTCAGATTACAATAGGGCAGTATTAAGAATCGTCACGGTGCCGAATTTGATAATTAATTGGTATGTCACCTTATCCAATGAGCAAAGGAATGAAATTTCTAAGAGTTTTAAGATTCAATCAGGGGAATTTGAATTGCAAGTATCGGAGTTGTTGATAAGTAATTTCTTGAACGATTTGAAAATTAGACAGGTATCAATAACGTTGTTGGCTGGCTCGTGGAGTAGGAAGTTTTTAGAATTAGTAGAAGCTAGTGACAAGACATTGGTGTTGTCTTCAGAGACCATATATTCTGGTGACATATCACCAATTCTTGCTGAAATAGTCATTGAATTGATCTCTCAAAACAATGACAGTCTTGCTCTAGTGGCTGCCAAGGATATTTATTTTGGGGTTGGTGGAACAGTAATTGAATTCTTAAACTACTTAGATAGCAAGGCCAATGTCACTTACAGTGTAACTAAAATCAATTCAAAAGGTTTAAATAGATCAATCATTCAGATAAATATATATAATAGTTAAAAAAATTTTCGTGCTTCTTTTTTCATTTTTTTCTTTTAAGTTCACTACTCTAAAACTCTACCAACGGACTTGTTTTCAGAAACATGAATTTCATCCTTTGGAACAGACTTCAACGACTTACCGCCGGTAATCTGCGCAAATAATGCATTCAATTGGCCAGGTGGTGGACCGGTGGTAGTTGGCTGAAGTGGTTCTTGACTTGGTGGTGGCGGTGGTCCAGGTGGTGGTGGTCCAGGCGGTGGTGGCGGACCCGGTGGTGGTGGTGGACCAGGTGGAAAACCATTAGCGTTTAGAGAATTTGGTGGTGGCGGACCAGGTGGTGGTGATGGATGAGGAATTTCATGAATTGGCACACTAGGAGGCTCTGATGGAGGGGGTGGGGGTGGAGGAGGAAATTGCGGTGCACCAATCGGTAAACTTGGTGGAGGATTAATTGGTAATTGAGGCGATGATAAAACAACTTCATCCTTTGCATCTTCAAATGAATCGACAGAGTCAGGAATTGATAAACTGGAAGCGTTAGAATGTGCTGGAGATGGCGGAGCAACAGAAGAAACTTCTTTTGGTGCTTCTTGGATTGCTGGTGGTTGTGGAGGCTGCTGTGGGATTGGTGCAGCCTGTGAAGGAACTTGTGAGGCAACTTGCGGAGCAGCTTGCAATGGAGCCTGTGATGTAGCTTGTTGCGCTCCCGGGAACAACATACTGGCTATTCCACCACCCGATCCTCTAATTGGTAAATCATCTTCAGCTTCATTATCACCAGCACCATCATCGTCATCTCCCCAACCGTCATCACTGTCGAGTGATGGTGCTCGTAAATGTTTCTTTGCTTTAATAGCTTTATTAATATCAAATGATGAATCAACTTCTTTAGCCTTTGGCGGTTCAACAGATTTTGGTGGATCTTCAGTTTTAACATCGACTGGAGGTGGTGGCCGAGAAAACGGATTGTTTGAAGCAAATTTAGGTTTCTCAGCTGGTAATGCAGCACCATTAGGAACGCCATTTAACGGCTGTTGTGGTGGCGGCGCAACCACTGATTTTTGTTCTTTAGGTGATTGTGGTGGTGGTAAACTAGAAGTTCTTGTTGTCGATGATGATCCACCATTACTCTTCGCAAATGGATTAGTACTACTGCCATCATTAAGTGCTACCGGTTCTGGGGTTGATTTCTTCTGTTGTTCCATTTGTTCTCTCAATTTTCGAATTCTTTCAGCAGCTTCACGTCTCTTCTTCTCCTTATTACTATCTTTCTTTAGTTTTCTAAGATTTTCCAATTGCTCTTTCTCCGCTTGTTCTTTCTCTAATCTATCCTTCTCCAATCTTTCTTTTTCAATTCTATCATTCTCCAATTTTATTTGTTTTAATTTTTCTTCCTCTTCTCGTAATGCTTTCAATTCTTCATCGTCTTCTTCGTCTTCATCATCTTCATCCAGGGATTCTTCTTCTGGTTGATCCTTCGCCATAGGTTGACTAACTGGTTGAGAGGCTGGTTGTTTGACAGGTGCGGCCACTGCTTCAACCAATCGCTCCTTCTTTTGTACTACCGGTGGTGGTGGCGCACTTCTAGTTTCTGGTACACTAGAACTACTGCTGTTTACACTGCTACCCAAACCAAATTTTGCCAATTTTTCAGCCATTCTTTTAGCTGCTTGTTCTTTAATGTAAGCTGCTCGTTGATCAGGAGTCATGTTGGCAGTAGTAGATTTCTTAGGAACCGGTGGTGCAACTCTTGGACTGACAGAAGGTGCAGTAGAACGACGATTATTAGATGATAACGGTTGCGGTGGTGTTGGTCCAACAGGAGTACTTGAAAAATTACTTGATGGTGCTGAACTTTGACCATTCTTTAATTCAAAAATGAATGATTGAACTTTATTACTAACACCATCACCTTTTTCCCATTTCTCAAATCCAACTTGATCTTGAGATCCAAATAATGAATGTAACCTGTTAGAAATACCGCCTTCTTGCTCACTAATAACTGATTCAATTTCACTGATAATTTGACCGTTTTGCATACTTTCTTGATTCAATCGATTAATTTCATTGGTTAATAAAATATCGTTAGAATTATATCCACCAGCACCGCTTTTGTTAGTCAATGCAGAAATTCTAGCTCTCAATAATGCCTTTTTGTCGTTTGGATCAACATTTGTCAAAGAATTTGGATTTTTCTTTAACAAATCTGCCTTGAAAAGTTCAATTTTCAATCGATTAATTTCTTTGTCAGCATCTCTAATCTTAGTGATTAAGCCCGGAACTTTCGCAGTCAAGTATTGTAGTTTTTGATTTAATGCATCCTTAGTTTCAAAAGTACCGGAACTAAACAAGTTACTATTATCAGGGATTTTATTAATATCATTTTGAACATCTTTAATTCTATTTTTCAAATTTTCAATTTCAGCTTCATCACTTCTTTGTTTTCTATATCGCTCAACATTTTTCTCATCATCTTTAGCATCCAATGCTTGCAAAATAATTTCCTTTTCATGGATTTCTTTCTTCAATTGAGAAATCAAAACTTCCCCCTTTGCTGTTGATGAGACATTGGTAAAAGTGTTGGACTTTGTAGGTTTCTTATGACGATTGCTTGAACTATATTGAACATCTGAATCATCATTTTTAAATCTAGCAGCATCTTTGCTTCTGCCGAATCCTGCAAAAGAAGAAGAGCCAGCCCCAGTTGATGATCGAAGAGTTTCCTTAACATCATCAATAATTCTCAGTGATTTTGGAATCAAATCTGGCGGTAATCTAATTGGAATTGGATTACCAGCTAATCTATTATAAATAAGTTTCATGGCAACAATGAACTCTTCTCTTGTCAATTTACCACGGTCAGTAATATCAGCCAAAGTCCAAACTTTTTCCAAATCAGGTCTAGCCAAACCAGATTTTGAAAATATCTCAATTGCCGATGGTCCATCTAAATAACCAGAAGGAGCAAATTTCTTGAAAATACCCGAAAACACCAGAATTTCTGATTTAGTTAAAGCTTCTTGATTAACAACGCCAACTTGAGAAGAATTTAATTGAAAATTGGCATTATAATTGTTCCCGATAAATTGATTTTGCATAGCTTGTAACCCTTGAGTAACTATACCAGTTCTTTGAGGAACCAAACCAATTTGGCCAGTTGGTTGAGCAATTAATCCAGTTGGCTGCTGTTGTATACCAGTATACTGCGGTTGGAAACTAGTCATTGGTGGTAGAGCTTGTTGATATCCAGTAATGTTTTGCTGGACCCCAGTGAACTGTGGCTGGAAAGAAGTTGCTGGTGGAAATGATTGTTGCTGAAATCCAGTAACATTTGGCTGAATTCCAGTGAGTTGAGGTTGGAAAGAAGTAGGTGCTTGTTGTTGTTGGAATCCAGTTGGGTTAATTTGCATTAATCCACTACTTGGTTTGTTGTTATTCACCAAGTCTGCAAAAGCATTGTTAGATTTTGGTGGCCCAGAAGTATCAGGAACTGAAAAACTAATTTCATCAACATAACTTTCAACTTCATTTTTAATCTTTTGAGGCAAAACAACTGGCAATTTATCACCATGCAAAACAACATTACATAAATGCAAAGCCAATACAAATTCTGGGAAAAGTAATTGACCAGCTTTATTAGTATCAGCTAAAGCCCAAACTTGACTCAAAGTTTCTGGTGATAATTTAGATTTCAACAAAATTTTACGAGCAGCCTCTGCATTAATTGCTCGTTCACCATTTGGAACACTTTTCAAAAACAATTTTTCATACTTTTGTTGTTGTTCCATAGTGACAAACGACAATCTAGTACTTGGTAATTTCATTTGATTATTAACTGGTTTAGCAGCATACCCTGTTGGCTGAGCAACCAAGAAAGTTTCATTATAAGTTTGGAATCCAGTTGGTTGAGCAACAAGTGGTTGGGTAATTGCAGCTGATTGTTGAAAAGAGGTTGGAGGAATTTGCTGGAACCCAGTTTGTTGCGTAGCAATTGGGAAACTGGTCAAACCAGTTGGTTGAGATTGGAAAGTGGTTTGTTGACCAATGGTTGAACCTGGTTGTTGTTGGAGTGGTTGTTGCACAAATGATGATTGGAATCCAGTTGGCTGAGATTGGAAAGAAGCAGTTGGTTGGAATCCCGTTGGTTGAGTTTGAAAAGTATTAGCACCTTGGAAACCAGATTGAAAAGAAGATTGGAAACCAGTAGGTTGAGTTTGGAAGCCGCTCGATTGACCAAAACCAAGTTGAGGTTGTTGAGGCTGTTGAGGTTGTTGCTGTTGTTGCTGTTGTTGAGGTTGTTGATTTGCAAACTGATTTGGTTGTTGAAAACCATTAGCAAACTGTTGGGATTGGAATCCCCCGTAGCTATTATACGGATACATATTCACAAATGATTTATCGATGAGTCTTGTTTGAAAGATATGATATTTTAATTGCGATAAATCAGTTCAATTTGTCTCTTATTAACAGTTGGTTGGCATTATTTCTCCTATTTTTCACAATCGATCGATTTTGACTGAGGAGGATCCACCAATTCTGGTCATGTGTTGGGCGGTGCGTCTATTAATATGAGGATGCGATGATATTCGTCATCGGTATGATACTGGCGTCAGTATGCATAATATGAAAACTCTTAAACAAAAAACAGCAAAAGATATATAATAGAAAATAGAATGTAATATTCTAATTATAATAACCATGGCAGTCTCGAATCAACTCTATGATTTAAGCAATTTTGATACAATCCTCCTGGAAGATTTCTCACCTGTGAATTATGCTAATGAACTTCTTTTATCTACAAATGATCTATATTTATCTCAACTAGAAGCATTAAATCAAGAAATCAAAGATAATAGTTATTCTACTGATAATGATAGTGAATTAGATTTACTTACGGCTATCAAGAAAATCCAATTCAGTATTAAAGATGTGGACTCAAAGAGTTTGAGTATTTCAAACACGAACTATGATTCATTAATTAATGAATTTGAAAAAATCAATTTATTTCAAACTGATTTTGACAATATGCAATTGAATTTGAATCAATTGAATAAGATTTTGGAAACTTTGAACAAAAATTTTGTTAAAAATTATGAAAATTGTAATAGGATAATTAGAAGATTACAAAACATTCATAAATCATATGGAATAATTAATGATTTGATTTTGTTCCTTGAAATGGTGAGGTTACTAAATGGAAGTTTCAAATCAATTGGGAGTACTGTCGAAGAACCGGCGAAAATGACCAAAGATCAATTAAACGACTTGGATAAGAATTTAAACAGAGTCGCTATGCCATTCTATTCAATAAGCAAAATGTTACAGGGACCTGAAGATGATGATAATCGATCAATATTCAAACAATTAAAAATTATTAGAAATTTCAACGCGATATATAAAATTGAAAAAGTTGATAAAATTAATAACTACTGTTTGGAACTATTGAAAAATGATGAATTTATCATTAGTGTGGATTCTAGTGAAGAGAAAGAGGAAGAAAGTGACAATGATTTATTAACTACAATAATAATCACATTGACAATTTTTAACACTAATGATTCTTTAATTGAAACATTCAGCAAATTTTATAGGCATGAAGTTAGCTATTCGATAAATTTATTAAAGAAAATTCTAATATCTCCTAAAAACTTTGATAATTCAATGACGAAAATATCAACAAAATCAATTAAATTATTAAAAATAACCAAAGTGTTGTCAAAGTTAAATTTACTATCTTATGATTTGGAAGATCCTTTCAAACAATTAATTCATCACAATGACAATGGCAGTATTACCAGCATAACATTAAACATGTTCATTGTTAAGAATTTATCGATTTCATTAAGTAATAGTTCATTGTTCACCAATTTCTATCGAGACTTATCTGTTCATTTTGAAGACATGATCCTGAAGACATTAATAAAAGGTGGTCCAGTTGCCAAAAATTTGAAGTTAAATTATAGATTGATATTGAGTTCAATTACAAAAAGGATGTTAGAGACAAATAGTGATGATTGTCGTGTTGATGAGAAAAGCATTGAACTAATAATGATGAAAAATTCAATTAAAAAGTTAAATGGGTCAACAAAATAATTTAATACAATGTAATTATTCAGTTCTATACTTTGGCTTTGCCTCTGTAGGTTTAGCAGCGTTTGCCATTTTTTTGTTCTTTTTACCACCTCTTTTCTTCTTTTGATTGATAAATTTCTTTTCTCTTTGGGCAATATCTTTCTCTCGTTGAACTCTTTCCTTAATGTTTGCTTGAGCAAGTTTCTTATTTTTTCTGTTCTTTAACCCAAGTCGCTTCTTCTTATTCAATCGCATCACTTCTTTATTGTATTGAGCTAAATCAATTGCTGGTCGATTATTCTTCCATCTAAGATCAATTGCTGATTTTACAATTTCGTTAATCTCAAGGGCAGCCGCTTTGAATTGATCTTTTTCTAAAGTGTCGTATTTGGCAAAATAATAATTCTCTGGTCGACTCTGAGCCTTCATTATAACTTCTGTTTTCTCTGGTTTATCGTCACCATTTGGCTTTTCTTCCTCTAAGGTGACTTTCACCAAGTTTTTCAGACTTTCACTATCACCAAATAAATTGAAGTAAAATTCGCCATTTTCTGGGTCCTTAGTTGATTCTGTTTGTCCCTGTTGGGCTGTCGTATCGACAAATTCGAATTCTAAATCGGGTAGCTGGTAATCATTATCATCTGAGCTTGACATCCTCTTTTTACTATCTGGTAATCACAAGCAAGAAAAAATTCGGAGATATTTTGGCCTGCATAAAAAGTTTTTCATTTTCTACATCAGCGCCAATAAAAAATACGGAGGCAGGGGTAGAACTTACAATTGTCCAGGTATAAAAAAATACACATCTAGTGTAAAAATATATAATAATAATGACAAAATAACACCACCAATATAATAACATAGAAACATAGTGAAGTATAGTGAAATAAAACAAACAAGAAAAGTAAAAATTTTTTAAAAAGGATGTTTAGTACAGTCCATAGGCAAATTTAGTTTAATTTAATTTAATTTATCAACTCCACGTAATTGCTTGGACAAATACCAATTTCTCCATTTTCTCTCTTTGCTTGCCACCATCTCCCTTGGATATCACTAATCATTAAAATTTCACCTTTTTCAAAACTAATTTCATTAACATCATCGGTGTTAGCTTCATAAGCGTATAAAGCTCTAGCTCTATATGGGTAAATGTCTTGATCTTGATCAAATCCTTGGTTAGCATTATTGTATTGATTAGAAGAATTAAATGAAGTTGAATCAATGTTAGAATGAGGTTCACTGAAATTCCCGCCTTCACTGTTATTATTATTAGTACTATTATTATTATTATAACCAGCAGATAAATTCCCGTTTGAATTCGTTTGAGTGGTGCTAAATTTTTGTGAATAATGAGAATTGCTTCTTGATAATGAATTCATATGAGTGTTAGCTTGAGTTTGATCATCATAATCAGAATATTTTTGGTTATTGAAAGGGTTATCATTCAATGAAGCACGATGACTAAATGAATTAGAAATTGGATGAGAAATAATCGAACCATAACCGCCATTATCTGAAGCTAAAGCACTCAAATGAATAGATTTAGCACGACTCAAATTATTAGCACGATTCATTCTTTTTTTATTAAGAGAAAATCCATCAATCCATCTGTTTAGTGGGGAATCACTGTCAGCTCCATAATAAATAAGCCAAATCATATTAATCATGGAGATTAAGATAACTCCAGTAGAAGCAGCAGCTAAGGCTGAACCACTACTATAAACTAGGTTATTAGCAGAATTGGTAGTATAAAAGAAAGCGACTCCAAAACTTGCAGCTAGGAAAACTCTGTAAGTATCAACGAGGTCAAAACAATATAACAAAAATAATACTAAAATAAGTGCAAATTCGTAAGCTAATGACCACCATGAAAATCTTGGGAAAACAAAATTGGTATCATTTTTATTTGTTGTCATGAAAGCTGCACTTCCAATGAGGAAAATTAACCAACTGGCAAATCCAACTGTAAGAGTCCCAAGTGCAAATGGGTCAGTGGTGACGTTAGTTATATCAAATGAATGTTGATAGGAATAAGGGTTCTTTGACATATTCCTTTTTTTTTCCTTTCCTTTAGTAAACAATAAATAAAGCTAAGAGAAATGAAAGCAAATAATGGAAAAGAGAAAAATTAATATAGATATTTAGGGAAAAAGAAAGAAAGCGGAATTTAGATCAAGACTTATTAGGATGTTTTTTTTTTCTCCCTATACTAATTTGAAACTTCACGACTCTTTCATTTGCCTTGAAACGTTGCCAAATTTGGCAAATTATGTAATCAAGTCACATGATTAATGCTCGTAAAGGGGGGACGTGTGGCTTGTGTCGTGGTCAAACGCCCTGCAAATTCCAGTGGCTGATGGGTGCATGCATTCCAACAAAATACAGAGGCAAATATATATATTAAATGAATTCGGATAAGGATATTTATTCAAACAGAATGAATAACGGAAATTCTTTAATTGGTTCCTTTCTGTTCTTCATGTTTTTTGTCATTTTAGGCAACTTATTGATCGTCATTTGTAGTTGAGTGTCACCGGCCGCCATTAAATCTATCGTTTGAAACCAAAATTGCAATGAAAGGGATTTGCTATTATTTCCTATGAATTAAAATTTCTCAATATTGGTATCTCTTGCGAGGATATATTCTAGGAAAAATAAGTGAGAAATAGGATTATTAACAAATGAGAGGTAGTTATGTTAGTAGTATACATCCAATCTATGCAGTCTACATGACATGCTGCTGCTCGCATCGGTGTGCTTACACGAGTTGATATTTGACGAATTGCCATGGACTACACTTATAATGTATCATACATTTGTAATTATTTGCTGTGCTCAATCTGGAACTTGAATATTGGAGGTTTATTTGAATTTCAAATTTGATAATATCTCGTCGTCAGTGGGTGGCAGCCTGCGACTCTTTAAGATGGCATTTACCTTTATCGAAACAATCGATACCAAATAAATTCCAGAGCAACCATCAACAATTACAAGCATAGATAATCATAATATACATTATTTCCTTTATTTATATGCAAAAGACCGGAGTCATAATATACACAACTTTAAAAACATAAACAAAGAAAAATTTAAAAAAAAAAATGTAAAGCTAAAAAAAAACCAATAATACACATCATTATCTCTCTAAAAATCATTTCCCTTCTTTAGTTTTTCTATTATTATCATTTAACCCAAACGAACTGACCATTGGTGATTTCATGCCAGCAGGATCTTGTCCAATACTGAATGAACTAACCATTGGTGACTTCATAGCAAGAGCAGAGTCCAACGATGGAATTCTTCCATTGGTCATTAAATAATGACGACCTCCAGTTGGCTGCAACAAAAATTGACCATGGCCGCCATTACTAGTGCCGCTAATGTTCTGCTCTTCTCTGTCATCGGCAAAATGAGTATTCACCAATGAAGTCGTTACTTGTTGGACACTTGGTGTCTTAACTGACAAAGTTTGGGCTTTAATACTTGGGGTTTTCAACGTTGGTAGCTTCATAGTACTGTTCTCCTTTTTCTGAATCGCCGTTCTCGTGATATTCTTCGTCTCTTCTTCTTCTGCTTGTCCAACTTGTTGGTCTTTAAATTTAGGATCATAATAGCCTGGACTCTTAGCAACTCCGCAACCAATCAAATCCCCCCATTCCATCAACTGGAAAATTAACGTCATATTTGGTGAAATATCCTTAGCAGTATTCTTCACATGAGCGTAAGCATCAGTTAAAATTAATCTTTTCAATTTCATAATATAAGCAATAATTAATGATGCAGATCGACTAACCCCACATTGACAATGTACTAAAACTTTCTTATTATCACTAATAGCTTCTTCAATTATCGTAGTTAATGCTGGGAATTCATTACATAATTTTGAAGTATGACTCCATGGAACATAATAATAGTCGGGTTCATCATTGGATTGTTTAACTCTTTGAAATACAGTTTCGCAGGATTCAATTGGTCTAAACATTTCTCGATTTTCAAAATCTGATAATTTTGAATTTGGAAAAGGATGTTTAATTTCTCTCGCCACATTGAAAATTATGTCAAATTTTTTAATTTCTTCCAAAGTAGGCTCAGAATATAAAAATAGCTTACCATCATAAATATCAGCAGGTCCATCAGGATAAGCATTTAATTTATTTTCATCAAAGTTATCATTCAATGCCAATTTCAGGAAATCTTGTAAAATGGTCTGAGTAGAATAATTTGATTCATTGTTATTTGTATATATCACCGAAGTTAAGTCATTTTCTCCGTAATTTGAACTTTCATCAGAGAGTATTGTTTGTTCACTAGTGGCAGAATTCATATTTTCGTTACTGTTGTTGCTGTAATTTTTATTGTTAGTGCTGCTATAATTGATCATTGGAGAAGTCGGGCTCGATCGAACTTCCAAATTTAATTTACTATTGGCATGGCTATTCGATATTATTGCTGCTGAATTCAAAGATGGTTCATTGGAACTGGGTATTGATAATGATAACATTGTTCTTCTTCTTGTTAGTTTTGGTTGATGACTATTAGATATTTTAACTGATTGATTTGACACCTTTGAGTTCAAATTATTGTAACTTAACATATCTCTCAAAGAACCATCTTTATTCGTTGGTTTTCTAAAAGGAAGATCAGAAGAACTTGTTGGGGAAAATAGACTATCTTGAGCTGCTTGATTATTACTTATTCCATTCAAATTTAGTGATAAATTTTTTGTGTTTCTTAAAGGACCCTTATTCAAATTATTCATAGATTTCCTAGCTAGCAACCTGGGACCTGAAGACCCATCATTTATGTTGAGGCCGCTATTGTGGGCATTATCGTTGGCTGCATTTTCTGACTTGTCATTATTACCGGTGGCGGTGGTGGTGATGCTGGCGTTGGTGACCTTCTCCTTAAATAAGGACGACAGTTTATCCTGATTATTATTCATGGGGAATAAGTTATTTGTAGCAGAAATTGTCAAGGTTGAACGAGATGAGCACATCACAGTGAAGATCTAACTTTGGCCTATACGTTTGTTATTAATAGTGATGTTGGATCAGATTAGTCACAGACTTTCTTTGTCTCTTTATTTCTATTTTTCCCCTCCTATGTACTAAGATTTGAGGAGACTGTCGGTACTATTAGAACTTATTCAAATTTATTTGATGGAGAAAATAAAAAATGAATAATACTTTATTGGATTTTAAATATTGTTTCTGTTCTATACTTAAATATAATTAAATATAATTTTTTTTTTCTCGAAGTTGGTTGATCTAACGCAAGTATCCCTATCAAGTATTTTAAAGAAATGTTCAATGAAGGAATTTAAATTTGAAACGAAACCTCCAAGGAAAAAAAAAAATAAAAAAAAGTAAAAGAAAAAAATCCAGGGGTGGCTGCACAGCTATATCAGCTATATCAATTAGCACTATTGATTAATTTAATATTTTACCACCGACAATATATATATATAATTATTATGGGCAATAAAAAATCATACCAAGGAAGTCTACTGGTATATATATAAATATATTTATAGAACAATAGGAAAACAAAAATAAAACAGAATGGTAGGATGGTAAATTACAACTTGTCGTTACCGGACAGTTAACTGTGTGTTAAAAATAGAAAAGGAGGATACCACCCAAACTTGTTTGCTAACCGCACTTGCTGCCCCTTGGCACCAGCAGCCATAGCCAGCAGGTTTCAATATCGACTGGAATAAACAATTGATAATTCAATTATTGAATAGTTATTTTTTCTCTTACAACATAAGATATACTTTGGCTATCTATGTTTTCGATAATAATGCAGTCATTGTGTATATTTATTTCATTCAAAGTAAATTCTGATAACTAGCCCACGAATAATCAATCGTACGGCAAGTTACTTTGATTTCCTCCTATAGAAAAAAGTAAAAGTTCTTTTGCTTAATTATATTGCCAAAAAGTATTTTTTTTTTTTTTGCTGTTGTTTTTTTCAGTTTTTAGTGTTTTTTTTTTAATGTTATTTCATCTCATTTGATGGTTCTTGCTTATCGGTATGGCGCATCAGCATCTAAACAATATTGAATTTCTTGTTCCCATTTATCACCATTAGCCAATAACTTCTCTTTATTGTACAACAATTCTTCTCTAGTTTCTGTACTATATTCGACATTTGGAGTTTCAACAATAGCATCCACTGGACAACTTTCTTGACAATAACCACAATAAATACATTTTGTCATATCAATATCGTATTTATAAGTTCTTCTTGATCCATCTTCTCTTTCTTCAGCTTCAATAGTAATTGCTTGAGCCGGGCATATAGCTTCACATAATTTACAAGCAATACATCTTTCTTCTCCACTAGGATATCTTCGTAATGCATGCTCTCCTCTAAATCTTGGGGATACCGGACCTTTTTCAAATGGATAATAAATAGTATATGGCGCTCTGAAGTACATTTCTAAACAAATGTACATTCCTCTGAACATTTCAGCAAGTAAAAAATATTTGGTTGCTTTATCTAATGCACTTTCACTATCTTCTTCCCAAGTCTTTGGTCTGGTTTGTCTAAAATCGGCTGGCCATGTACTTTCTAAACTACCACCAGATGGTAAAGAGGCAGTAGCTTCAAAAGGTTTAGCGCCAACAATGGTACTAGATAATAATCTTCTTCCAGTAATTGGCTTAATTGAAGATCTGATCAAGTATCTTGCAAACATGATTATCACCAATTATTGTTCTGACAACTGCTAGTTACTATATTTTTTTTTTATTTTTTTTGTTTTTCAATGTAATAGTTAAAGAAAATAATTCGATTGGAGGATTTCTGGTTATGAAGCACGGGCGGGCCAGACAGCATTGGCTGGGGGGTCGGTGTATACTAACCATTAGAAGCTTATTAGTTTAGTTCTTCAGCCCTGCTGGGTATAGCTTTCAGCTGTCCAAAAGACATCGTTACAAATATACTTTACAATTGTATCAATTAGATAGCCAATAGTATGTCGCGATTTACACTATTGATTTACTTATTGACAACAAAAATTTGTCACTATCTCTCTAGGCTTCGCTTTGAATCAATATATCATTTAAAGGATATATGGATCTTCGAAGAAGCCAAACATATATATACATGAAAACAATATTGGATTACTAAAAGAAAATAAAATGATTAATTGTTCATTTATTGGTATTATTATATTCTTTGGTTAATTAGAGAAGAAAAATATATATATAAGGGTGAAAAATTTTGAAAAAAAAAGATTTTCTTATAAGTCATTCTTAATCCGGGTAGATTCCAATTCGGTGGGCCCTATGTATCCATTTCCAAAATGCGTTTACTTTATTGACACTCAAAGAATGAAATTTATAATCCCCCGGGGATCAATGAACTGGGAGTATTATTGTTTCAACCAGAAGAATCACGGAGTCAGGAATTGGCAACTAACAGAAAATTACTTTCAATGATAGCCTAATTCAAGCATTTACTAGACCAGCACATCGAGGCTAAAATCAATATTTAAGATTTTACAATGATACTCAAGAATTCGATTTGCGAAGACTTTTCATAGACAACAAAGGAACTTAGGAATTGATCTGCTGATAACGTCACGAAAAAAAAAAAGGAATATTGCGGGTGAGTCAAAAAACGACACGAAAATTGGAATTACTTAGAATATGTGGATGAATGATTAAGTCGAAATCTCATAGTTTGCGCAGAGAGGAATTATTTCATAGTGGATACAATCGTTGATCCATTTCCACCACCCGTTTCAGGCGTAAACCGACGTTTACTACTTTAACCAAACATAAACTTATCAGTCTTAATGAGTGTTTGCCGAAACAATTATTTTTGGATGTCTTACTGGGCAATCCATCATCGCACGATAGGTACCAATTTCACAGAGCTTATTGTTAGAGAAACTCGAAGAAATTTATTGTAAAGTTCCAAAATCATATTTTTTTTCATTTATTGCATGGCTGGTTCAATTCCTCTCTGTGATTTCGTTCCAAGGCAACAATTGCCTTAATGATATTTTCAAGGTTCCTTGCATTGGAGAAAATGATTTGAAACCCCACGGGTTTAATTTTTGGAGGTCCCTTTCCCGTTGTCAATGACCAAATCGCTTATGTTTACCTATTGAGTTTATTGAATCATATCGAGCAGATTTTAAGAAATACAGGAAAAATCGAGATGCAATTTCTATTTGTTTGAAGATTGCAATAAATATCCCGAATGTCAATAAAATTGGAGCAATAGAAGCAATTGTAGCTCTTGATGATAAAATGGTTAACAAAAAAAATTAATGGTGCTGTTAATGAAGCCATCATTGGAGAATTTTTACGTGGTGATGAAATTTCAATTTTCAAAATAGTGACCGATATCATTTATTAATTTCCCACCATGAACAAAAAATTGGTAATGGTGCCCTTTTGGGATGAGATCATATGCACCAACCCCCATTATCGATGATCCTAAATTATTAGCTATGTATAGCTGATATGAGAAAAGTTGGATCGTCATTTGTTGGTGTCTTGTTTACTGGTGTTTATATTAACTAAAACCTTAACTATGATAAATGGGAGGATAAAGAACATGAAGAGAAAATTATAGCTACTAAAATTTATCTTGATAAGACTCATCGTGGAACTGATAGTGTCGCGGAAAGAGCTTACTTGTATTTAAGAGATTTTTTAGCTCATTTGTTGTTCGATTTAAGAGAAGAAGAAAGCATGTGGAGAAGTACATCAGATCTCATGTTGCAGAAGTGAATAAGCTGTCTTGTTTGAGAAACCCAGAATTACAAAAGACATCAGTTATGCCTAAGGATCATTGAAACTATCGTTCATTTCTTTCATAAGTAAACTAGTATCAAGAGCAAAAAGTAAAAGAAAAGAAAAAAAAAAAAAGAAAAAAAAACTGTTTGAAAAAAAAAAAATATTTCTTAACCGCTACTAGTCATTCGCCGGATATAATATAGGACCATTCTTATCACGAATTTGTTTCAATCTTGCTAATTTCTCTGTCAATTGATCTACTTCAAAATTTTCAGATGTTGGTGAAATCAATGGTTGTTTTTGGATCGCTGGATGTGGATTATTCAAACTCTCACTACTACTATCTATTGGTTGAGGGATATTTCGAAGTCGATGTAAATTATTAGCAATAGAATTACTAACCAAACTTCGATGATGTTGCTCTTCATTAGTCGATTGAATCTGTCTTCTAAGCTGATCTCGATAATTAGGTAATGAAGGTACAACACTATACTTTCTCTTATCAGTGTTACTTAAATTAACTTCTTTCAACTGCTTGGTATACTTAAATTTATCCACTTTGTAAAACCAATCTTTTTCTTCATTATATTCATACAATGACCAATCCACTCCATAAGTTTTAGGTTCAAGTATATACAATGAATGCAATGGAATATCCAAATCACCAATGTACTTTTTATCAATATTTAAAAAATACCCCAATAAGATCCTTGAAACAACTCGATGGGTAATAAGCAATAAATGATCTTCAGATCTTTCAATTTCTGATATAATTGGTTTCAATCTATTAATAACATCCAAATATGATTCCCCGCCTAATCCTGGATATCTATATCTTAATTTATCCTGAACTCTTGCTTCAAATTCGTCAGGATATTTGCGTTGTATTTCAGGGTACGTCATACCTTCCATCATCCCTGTTCCTAATTCATCAAGCATTCTCATCTCTTTAATGAAAAAATCATTCTCATTGAAAAATTGAGTACTTTGAACAGATCTTTTAAGCATACTAGTCCAAACACAAAATGTGGGTTCAGTTGGTGTAGCTTCATCATTAGCAGGTTGTTGATTCTGATATTCATATTCAATTTTCAATTTAGTCTTAAAAGTCTCAAGCTGTTTCTCACGAAATTGTTCCTTTTGATAACTAATAAATTTCGCCAATGTCTTTGAGAAATTTCTACCACGTCTAGTTAATTCAGAATCTCCTCCTATCTTACCTAATACATTATCCGTACTTTCTCCATGTCTTGTAATACATATCAACCGTTCAGTTAGATTAAAGTTCAACAAAAAATATATCGTTTGACTGGCCAAAAACCCTTGAATGTTATAACTGACGATTTTTTTCCCAACATTAATCATCTTCACATATTGTGTGTTTGGATAAGTTTTTTCTTCATATTCACCAATTGGTTCATAAGCAATTTCATAATTATGCAATCGTTCGGTGAAATCTTTCAATGCCACATCAGGATCCATTTGTTTATAATCTGGACCTTTCAATTTTAATCTAATGTTTTGTTCAATTAATTTAGCGTCATCACATACACTTTCCAAAAATAGAATTTTCAATTGTCCACTGGATCTTCTGTTAATTCTATTGATAATTTTTTGTCTTCTTAATCTTGTGCTATTTGTAGCATCAAATATTCCAACTGATCCTGAACCATTAATAATATAATCCAATAATTGATCCAATGTATCCATTGCCCATTTCTCTCGAATTTCAACACTAGATTTATTCTCGGGAGAGAAAAAACTGGCATTGTGTGAAGTAGTAATTTCATTCTCTTTTTTCGTTGTCGTTTTCTCGTTTTCTGTTTCTGCAACTGTCTGACTTGTTACGTCAGTACTTGAATTTGAATGGCTATTATTTTGACTAGGTATATCTGGTAATGGCTTGGATGATGGTCCAAGATTATGAGTATCAGTGCTTCTTCTGGTATTACCAACATTGAATACTTTACATTCATGTTGTGACCAATTTAAATATCTTGCCAATTTGTTTGTAATGTATGATTTCCCTCTGGCTGGTAAACCAACCATCACGATTATTAATTTCGATCCAATATCTAGCGACGCAATCTTACCATCTGGAGAACTCTTTGACTTGGTTAACCCCGGAACATCCAAAGTGGTTGCTCGGCGCTTAGGTGGTGCTCTATTATTCATCACCGGGAATGATTTTAGCATTTTATTTTTGTCATTATTATTAATATTCGCAGTAGTTAGTGAAGGAGACGCAATGCTGGTTTCCTTTGTTTCTCCGAACTTTTCGTCAACTAAAGTAACATCTCGAAGCTTTGAAGGTTCTTTCAAATGGTGAATCTCCGGGATCTCCTCTTCAGTCTCACTGAGCATTCCCATTGGCGTTATCGAACTTGAATCATTTGCTGATAAAACAGGAGAGTTATGATTAGATGCAAAGGGCGTATCACTCAATGGTCTCTTTTTAAATGCCGGCAAATTTTTACCCAAACTATTATTACTGCTGTTATTACTGTATGGAGTTTTGAATATAGGAATCTTTAAAAGTGGGCGCTTTTCTTCTGTTTGAACTAATTCATCGTCAGATACCAAGGCATCTTCACTGGAATTGAAGCTCAATTCCGGAATTGGTCTGTGATTATTAAGCATATTTGTGTTTGTTTTTGGTGGTGATCAGTAGTACGTCAATATAAATTAACCATACTATATTACAAGGGAGAAAAAAGCAATCAAGCACAAAAAAAAAAATATGACGAGGACACTTTTTTTTGTGAGATAAATGTTTTATTTTGTAGATAGCAGGCATCCATCCATTGGCCGCTTCTTAGTTTGTTGTGGTTGTTTTTGCAAGGGCTCACGGAAGCTGAAGCCACGCCATGTGATCTGCCCCCGCGCAATTTGGAATTTTTTGAAAGCAATCGGATTTCTCGCTAAATTAAATTAAAATTGATCTCAAGTTTTGGGATTCAGTGTCTAATTTGACACCCACTCACTAATTTATTGTAATTCACTATATACACAGTTGTACTCTTCTTGTCTTATTTTCTTCTCTTTGTTACTAATAAGCCAAGAATTTTCAACAAGGGACTGCGCTGTCTACATTCGATATTTTGTTTTTATTCCAGATAATATTATCCTATTCGAGTATTCGTTTGCTGAGGTAAAGATGGGGCTCAATGTTATAAATCATCCTCCAGGTTCCACGGTTTTCATTCCAAACATTTTAGTTCATGGACAGTCATCTGAAAAAAATGGTATCATTCAAGTTAGACACCACGACAATAGCTTTCCACCTCAATCATTTGAAGTCAATGGCGGTGTATTCAAGCTATTGGTTCACTTGGTTCCTGGAGTAAACAATCTCACTTTCACTCAGTATTCAGGCAGTTTCCATAAAGGGTTCCCAGTGTTTGACAAACAATCAAAATATCAACCATTGACTATTAATTATACATTCAATTTCCTTACAATGACTCAAAACCCAGTGATCCATTTATGTTTGTTGGTGGCTAAGGATTCTCCTTACTTGTTTGATTCTCCTCCTGATAGAGTTAGAAGGGAAGGTAATGATCTTAATACTGCCATTCGTAAATTAAGATTTGGTGCGAGATTGATGGAAGCATTTACTGCAGAACAAATGCTCAGAAACGGATTTGGAAACAGATGTTTTAGATTCGAGGAAGAAGTTGTTCCCGACACTCTTTCTGCACAAGAAAATGGTTTAGTGGAACGACCTACTGTTAAAATTAATGTTATCAAAGTTAATAAAACTGTCAGAGAAATTCAAGACCCAGACGTTGCTCAACAAAATCCAAAGGGCAAAAACACTGGTGCATTATTTAGTTGGGCCGGTGATACCATTAAGGGTCTTGGATCATTTGGTGAAAAACATCCAACTGCTGCCTGTATTTATTTGGATGCGCATTGGGACAAAAAGCACAAATTGTTATTAGGTCATGCTGCTCTTGGTGGAGGCGGCGATGATTTACGATTAGCGATATTTGGCTCTCATGGGTTATGGTCTTGGCCAAATAATTATGAAGAATTGTATCATGCATTCAGTGATTGCACTAAGAATGATACCAATTATTGTGTTAATGATTGTAATGAATGTGGTACTAGTTGGGAAGCGCTCAATATTTCTCTTGGTGCTTTTCTTCATGAAATTGGACATGCATTGGGTTGCCCACATCAAGAATCTGGGATTATGCTTCGTTCATATCAAATATTTAATCGGTCTTTTATGACTAAAGAATATCCTTGCACTAGAACAAACAGTAAAGGTTATTCGCCAGTTTTACCAAAGGATGAATGTGGATGGCATAGATTGGATATCATGAGACTCCTTTATCATCCAGCATTTCGATTACCTATCGATTACAAAGATGACTCTATTGATCTTAATGCTTGGGACAATGGTTCGGCACCAAGTTATGGTAGATTGGAAGATGGTAAGATTTTAATCAAGGCAAGTTCTGGGATTTATTTGATCGAATTAATTGTTGGTGAATGGAGTAGAAATCATTTGGAATATTCTCCTAAATTAAGTAAAAATGGACCTGGACCACAAAAGGAAGTGGTCTTAAATTACCAGGATTTGCAGCAATTACTTCCTAACCAATACAGAGGGAAAGATTTAAAAGTTCATGTTCTTGCAGTTGGCTTGAAGGAGAGTACCCTTGATAATCTCTCTCAATTTTTGAATGATGTTATCATTGGTGACTTTGGTTTAGGAAGAGGTCAATTAACTGGTTACAAGACTCAGAAATACGGCGAAGGTCCTGGTGAACAGTTGGGAATTTTCCCATTTGCTGGTGTTGTCAAAGTGAAAGTTTACTTTGGATCTGCGTTAGATGGGATCAGATTTTACTATTCAAACAACAAACAAATCTTATTCGGCCAAGAAAATCAGCAATTTGGAGAATTTTTGTTTGGAAATGGAGAAAAAATCTCGCTGATCAATGTTAGAAGTGGATTTTGGGTTGATGCAGTTCAATTTATTACAACTCAAAAGCGAGTGTCTCCTTGGTATGGTAAAGCGGACGGTGGCAGTGGCCACACTATGGATGCCCCTGCTGGATTCTCATTGGTTGCACTTACTGGAGTTAAAAAGAACTGGATATTTGGAATTCAAGGTATATATGTTAAGGATTGAATTTTGGAATTTTCTTGAATTTACTGTCGCACACCGCTTTGAAGGCGGAGTTAGTAGACGCATCCAGACGCATCCAACCAAGTTTCTCTGGTGGCCCGCGGTTCTGTAACAGTCGGTAACTAAATTTAATTTTTGAACAATTGTTTTGACACGGTAAATTAAATCAAATCTCCTCAACCAGTCAATTCAATTCAATTCAGTGGCAAAATCAATTGGTCAGACCTATTTCTCTTTGATCCACTCTTGAATATCAATTATAATGTCAATTAGAATCTTCAATCGAGCAGATAACAGTACTGTCTGCACCTCAGATATTATAGTTACTGGATCATCATCCCATGCAAGCGGGATCATAGAAGTTATTCATAAGGACAATAGCTTTCCATCACAAGCATTTGAAGTTAATTCCAACTTCTTCAAAGCATTAGTTCATCTGAATAACGGGCCAAATAAGTTGATTTTCAAACACAGATCTGGTTATTTCCAAAATGGTGTTCCAGTTTTCGATAGAATTCCACAATTTGATGAAATTACTGAAAGATTGACGTTGAATTATGAAGAGCCTGGAAGTAATCCACCAGTTCATGTCTGTATCATGGTAGGCAGCAATTCTCAGTTTTCTTTTGATTCACCAAACTATCGAATCAGAAGTGATTCCAATGATATGAGAGTAGCAATCAAAAAGATCAGATTCACGGCGAGGATGATTACGGCATATCTCGAAGAACAGTTTGCAAGAGTCGGGTTCGGTGGCAGAAGTTTCAGATTTGCTGAACAAGAAGATTACGATACTATAACTGTCAAGGAAAGAGATTCAGTTAAAAGAAGAACGGTTAAAGTTCATGTTGTTTCATTAACCCATACAGTGGAAGAAATTCGATACTCCGATAGCGCTGCGACTCTATTAGATTGGTCTTATGAAGCACTTAGAAATTACGGTGATCCTTTCTATCCAGGAGCTCAAACTAAAGCCGTTTGTTTTTTTTTGGATGCACACTGGAATGTTGGTGAACGACGTGTTATGGGAAATCAGAGTGGTGTAGGGGCCCCTTTAGATAAGTCATCCAAAACTGCGATTTTGGGAGCTCAATCAATTTGGACTTTTCCACAGAATTTTGAAGACATTTACAGATCATTTAGTGAGATCTTCCCAGTTGATACTAATCAAATTTCTAATGATCATGGATGTTCAGGAACAGCATGGGAAGCGGCTAATACTGCAATTGGCACGTTTTTACTATCAGTGCTTAGCCTATTTGAAGACAAACCTCTTTCATTTGAAGACCACCAACCTTGGTTTCATCATTTCTCACGATCTTTTATGACTAAGGAATATTACTGTGCGAGAACTGGTCAATCAGGATATGCTCCAGTTTTAGCTAGGGATGAGTTTGAAATCCCTAGAGAGTACCTTGTCAGATACGTATATCATAAAGAATTTAAATTACCTCAAGATTACGATGATGACATATTCCCTCAGGATATCACTAGTGAAGTTGAACCAGCTAAATACTTTGCTATTCGTGGTGATCGAATCTTAATCACTGCAGACTACGGAGTTCAATTAATTGAAATATTCAATGATAGTGGGATTATTGGGCACATTGATTTCCTTCCTAGAAGCTGCGGTGGTCAAGGTACTTTAAGAGAAGTTGCTTATACCATTCAAGAACTTGAATCTCATGTTGGTTCCGGTGGTCGTGTCCCATGGTTCTCGTTGAGAATTTTCTCGATTGGTACTGCTCAAAACACTGTGGCTAATAACGTATCCAGAATCATTCACGATTACGTTGAAGGAATTGGAGATTACGTTGGTTTATCGGGAAGAATCCCATTCTATAATGGGCCAGTGCAAGGTGGTGATGGTGGTCATGAAAGTGGACCATCTTACTTCAATTTTAGAACCACTTGTCTGATTAGAGTGTTTTGTGACGAAGATGCCATTCATGGTATTGAAATTGCAATGAGCCAACCTTATGGTGGTCAGCCAGTGACCATACTTTTTGGTGAACCTAACGCTCAACACTATGATTTCCCTCTTGTTCAAGGAGAAACATTAGCGAAATTGAACATTCGTTGTGGGCTTTGGGTTGACGGTATTCAATTTGTCACCAATACTGGAAGAACCAGTCAATTCTATGGTAGTCCAAGTGGTGGAAGATCAGAATGTTTGGCAGCACCTCCTGGTTATCAAATCATTGGGTTCAGAGGTCGTAACGGGGCATGGTTGGATGCCATTGGAGTTGTTTACGCAAGATTGAATTAAAAACAAAATACATAAAAAAATGAAAAATTAGTTATAATATAATATAATACAATATATTTGTCTGTTAATTTAATTGATAAGCACACTGTAACATAAGATGGCAACAAGAATTGAAAACATAGGGTTGAGAAGATGGCCAAGTTCTAAAGTTTTGTGATTTTGCCTTAGTGGGCCAGGTAATTTAGCCGGTATTGATACTGTTGGAAGTTGATGTTGGTGAACGTTAGAATAATGGCGTAAGCAAAGCGTACCACTGCAAATAATCGCTAGTAGTGATACCAAACATAATTGAAGAAAGACAATTGACATTGATAACTGTTGGTTTTCATGGGTGAACAAAAAAAAGGTGAAAAAAGGAGGAATAAGGTGGCAATTGTGTGTGCTAAAATTTTTAATTTAATTTTTGAGGAAAAAGTTGATCTTCATAGTTTGTGGTGGCATGTTGGAAAAATCAGACGATTTATTTCGTGCACGTATATAAAAGTACGTATCAGCAGCTACTAGATAGTGTCACTGCAAAAGCCCCCAGGAATCAAATTTGTTACATTATTCGCATATTCAGTGTAATGTAATATATTGGTTGATTAAATTAAATTTAGTAAAATGGAGCCCATCCTCTAAATAATAATGCTAAGTTTCTTACATCAGAAGCTTCTTGAATAAGTTGTCTAACCACAGCCTCCACACTCAACCCTCCGGCGGATAACTTCTCTTGCACTGTGGAAACTGCTCTTGAAGCTTCAAAGCCCTCTTCTTCATCTAACTTATTATAAAATTCATCTGTGTGGGTTTTACCTTGCAATTTTTGCCGTCTTAGTGGCGAGATTGTCCATACATACAATGGATCCCATTTCAATATCTCCAAAATCCCATTGATTTGATCCTTTCTAACTCTCAACACTCGAAATGCTTGTTCACAAGATTTTCTGAAAACGCCTTCGACTCCACTGACTCCTAACCCATCAACAATATCTCTGGTTAATCTAAATGGAACTTTCTCAGGAATGGTCAATGCTTTTCCTTGGTCAAATGCAACCCCTAAATCAATGTGAATAGGTTCACCAGTCTGTTTATCCAACAATATGTTATTACAATGGCGATCTCCAAGTCCCAAGACATACCCGATCATTGAACATGTCGCTGTGCCATGACTATAATATATTCGACGTTCAAACCAATCGTAAGGATTCAAAAAATTTCTGAAAAAGAAATCTCTCAACACCGGTTTAATATCAGTGTAAAGTCTCAACTTGAAATTTGCAATTCTCACATCCACTGCAAGATTTTCCCATTGTTGCATCTTCTTTGATGCTTGCGAATGTTTTATGCTATCATACTTAGCATGCAAAGGATAAATTGCATCAATTAAAGGAATTGAGTTAATGACAAATTCAATCAACCCTGCTTGAGGTCCCAATGGTATCACTTTATAAGTTCTAATCTTCAAGTTTCTCTTATTTGTCTCTTTATCGTTTTTTAGTAATTTGTTAACTTGTTCAAACACCTGTTCCATAATAGCATCTTGTCTTAAATCATCGGTGTTACCTTTAAACAAAACTTTACTCGCGAACCCGTCTGATTGATTGACGACAGCAATCTTCGGTCTACTGATACCTGAAGATGCAATATCGACTTTTGATAAAACACCGACAATAACTGGACAACCATTATAATTACCATCTTGTTTCACTCCAATATCTCTGGTTGGTAATACCACTTTGAATTTAGGCAACTGTTTAAGCCAAAATTTCCCCAAATTTAAATTTTCAAGAAGCAATTCCTTTTGGCCCTTCGAAAGATCATAATTAGCTAATTTAACTGATTCATCACAGAAAATATCAATAGTATTCAAATACCTCATACCAAATTCTTTACTCGAACTAAGCATATCTTTCCATAGACTGGTGGCAGCAGCACTTCTCGCTTTCATCATTGTGTCAGGATTACCATAATCAGCTTGCAATCTCAAGCTCTTTAGTATGAAAAGAGTATGATGAGGATGTCGAAAACTGGCATTGCTCAAAATGATTTTTAAAAGTCTCTGAAAATCAGATTTTTCAGTTGATAATCTCGATGAAAGTTGACTGATCCATGTTAAAATCTTATAGTATGAAAATAAAGAATTAGAAATCAATTCATACACAATTTTGGCAATATTATCAACATCGGAGTATTTAAGCCAAAGGGCACAGAATCTATCCACATCAGAATCAATGAATTCATCGCCGTTGATAACACTTTTAAGATAAAAATAAATAGAATATTGAATAAATTTTGTTCTGGTGGCGACAAGTGATTGCAATTCTGCTTCATCAGTTTGAATTTGTCTTTTCAATTTATAAGCGTACCGTCTGGCCTCTTGAGTTGCCAATTTTCCAGCTTCTTCGTAATCTTTCTTCTTACTGGCAATCATTTTTTCATACCTCTTAATATCCTCATCAAAACTCGAATGTTTTAACTGATTGTCACAAAATTCACCAAATGTATGATACATTTGTGTGGCATGGATGGATCCATCATCTTTAACCTGATAATATGGTTCAATGTACTCTGTTATTATTGAAGTTGGAGTTTCCTGTTTAGATTCAAACAACCATTGAACCAAATATGCGTCAATCAATTTTGGGCTAATTAATTGGTGACTAATTGAAATCTCAGAAGATTCAGTTTGTTCAATAACTTCTCGAAGATCTTTCAAAATAACTATGGGAATTGAAGTCTCATTCTGTTGCCACAACGCCGCAGCAGACTCAAATTGAAAAATGTTGTTAATTACCTTAGAAATTTCTTTAGAGTCATCATCACTTGCAAGCTTTCCAATAATACTTTTAATTTTCAATACGGAATTAATGGCCTTCTGGTTATCGCTGTTTAATCTTGCAAATTGGCCATATCTCAGCAACTCAAAGCTTCTAAGAAATTTAGTGAGAGGCGAATCTCCAATCAATGCCAAACTAGTTTCTCTAGCTTCTAATATATCTTCAAATGCGGCAAAATCTTTCTCTTGATACCATCTGGTTTGTATTATCTGATTCAAATACACTAATTGAGCATTCGCTTTGTTTAGGTTTAATACTTCTTCAATATTCCATAAAGTACCCAAAATTTTTAACAAGTTGTTAGCGCTACTAATATCAACCTTTAGTTGGCTCAGATCAAAACCTTTGTCCTTTATCACTTTCAACAACGAACTTTCCAATACTTGCGAACCGTTCTCTGGAGAATGATAAATTTGTCTAAATGTATTGAAGATGATCTCATTTGGCGTCTGACATCCTGTTGTTGGTGCAACTTCCCATTGGTTTAACTTCCAAGCCCATTTGTACATATCATCTTTGTCAATGAGGGTAGAATTAGTAGAAGATTCAAAATAGTCGTTTACTAATCTAGAAATCCCATTCAATCCACTAGACATAAATGAATCAACAATACTCCGAGGATCGGATAATTCATAATTCACTGGCAATGATAAATTGAAATAGGAATCAAAGATTCCACTATTGAACATCACACGCTTCCAAGAATTTGTCTCGTCACGGTTTATACACTCTATTGCATAGTCTAGAGACGGAACAACCGGCAACGAATACTTAATGTCATCTTCATTGATCGAAGTATAAACTTTTTGCAAAACTTTATTAGTTAGTGGGATCTTTGGAGTTTCGCTAATACTGTGAAAGTCCCCTTCAAATGATTCGTAGAACATTAAGGCCGCTTTCCATTGCTCCAACTTAGCAGCTAACATGAACAACTTCACACACCAATTATTATTGAAAACCGAGATAAATTTCTTATTAGCGTACTTGGCAGCGAGTCGAAGTTTAATGCACAATTCTATAAGGAAATTGTCTGAAGCAATTGTTCGCATTTTATCATCCAATAACAAATAACTCTCAATGAACCGAACAATTTCTTTACCACCAGAGCTAGAACTAACACCAATATAAAATATAATAAGATTATCGAGAACTGAACCTGAATATTTTGAATAATTCATTGCAAACATAGCTAATGGCTTAATAAATAAGTAGAATGGCTGGATCTCATTGGCAATGGAAATAAAAAATTGGGTACACCAACCATCAAAATCACTTTTAATTAGATCAAAATGATTGATTATATCACCAATTGGCACACATGCTTTAAGTTTGCTATCACCTGGATATAACGCATAGAACACTGAAGGATCTAATGGCATAAGATACCCAGTAAACTCTCCAAATTGAGTATTAAAATCCCAAATTTTCTCGAAACTATCGGGATCCGTCGAATACAAATAAATTAAAGTTGAAATAGTATTTGAAACCGCTAGCCTAATTTCAGATGGTGGGTCCAGTTTCAAAATATTCTTGAGTTCTCTGAAAACCAACATAAATATTTGTTCCACATTTCCCTTTTGAAATACTCTTTGCATAAACGCTAGCTCTTGCTTTGGTTTCTGTGCTTCAAACAGTTTACCATTTGTGGAATAGAAACTCCCCAAATATCTACCCCTCCAAATTAAGAAATTTTCATTAGCTTCTCCTTTGCTTCCGAAACTAAATAAAATTTTCGAAATTGTTCGACTTGGTATATGATTCTTGGGTATGCATTTCAATTCTGGTTGATATTCAAAAAGTAGCGGCACAAACTCTTCTATCCATCCTTGGTGTTCTGATTGTGCCGTGGTAGTTTTTAGTAGTTGCTCAATGGTATTAATTGTAATGTCCAATATTTGTGCCTTAAATATCTGGTTGACCAAAGTTAAATAGATTCCGAACGTAGTAGTTTCAAGGGAATTTTCATCAATATAATCAACAATCCAATCCCTTAATTTTGTATCCTCTAATTGATCCTTTACTGATAACTTAATTAATTGAGTTGAAACTCTTAGCAAAGTGGTCATAAACCCATCAGATTTGGTTACACTTAAATCGCCAAACAATATAGATAAAATTAATGAAACCTCCAGACATAAAAAACTATCTTCTAGGTATGGAATTATTTTAAAAACAATCAATTCAAATAGCTTAATATTGCTAAATGGAGTAGAAGCCGATGATAGATATATCACTGCTCTCAATTTTCTAAGATTCAGCAATTGTTCGTTGTCACAATTAGAACTTTCAAGGTAATGAATGCAGTTGACTACTATATGATGAGTATTATTGACATTCCAAAATGATGGCTCATTCCCTTTGAGATTAAAATTTGCAATTACCGTCTTTATTACATTTCTGCTAGTTTTTGGAGATATTACCACAGTCTTGGAAGTCAATTTGGGGAAATTTTTATTCTCATATTCATTCGTAGTTTCCAGATTCTCAAAATCCTGTAACGAATCATCACTAGAGAAATCAGTGAAATTAAGAACCTGAAATATTATATATGGCAACCATTTATATCCAGTTGAAGTAAGTTCTTTCTTAAATGTATCAGCTAAGATTGGAAAAATTTCATTTCTGGTTCCATCTTTTGTAAAAGCTAAGGCTATTGTTAAGGGAACGGACTCTGATATTGCATCTTTTAAACTAATATTCTTTGTTTTAGCAATATGATTTAATTTCGCTGATGGTTGTCTCTTCTTGGTTTTATCCGGGTATGATAAGATGAAGGCAATCAATATCGTATAATTATCATTAATAAACTCAATTTCAGACTGGTAATTGAATACTTCATAAGGAAATTCAAGCAAAGGACAGCCTATCATAAACCAAAACAGAAGTAGCTCAGCTCGAAACTTCCAAAACAATCCCCTGAGAGTTGAGCTTCCTTTAATCTCATTCAAGCAGTTGATGATGTAGATTTTACCACTATTAACATTTAAAAACTCAATGAGATTGAATAGACAGGAAATAGTACACTGATATGAGTTTTTAGAAATTGAAGTAATAAAACTGCAGAAAGTGTAGAACTTTTCAAGAGTTTGTTGAGGAACACTAAATGTTCGAAATAATTTATGATAAATATTATACTGAATGCTTGATTTTAGTTCTGTGATTGCACTTGGGAAATAACTTGATATGCAAAGTTTGTAGTAATTGGATCCGCTACCACCAGATAACTTTTTAGCCACTATATTAGTTAGATTGTTAATGTTTAGCGATGAATTCACCCCACTGACAGTATCATCTTTTGCAAGAACATTAATAAATTGTATTAATAATCTCAGAAATGATATAATCCCGTTCTCAGTATTGATCCCGTTTAATTCATCTATTTCAATTAGGTAATTGTAGACATCCAAAAAATCAGATTGTAGCTCTTTGTAGTTAGAGTTGGTACAACATTCAGCTAAAGTAGTCATAAGTTCACAGATAGAACAAATGGTTACTTCACTTCTTGTTAGTGCAGCAACCGATAATAATTTTTCACCAACCATTCTTAAGATTAACCCAAATTTCATAGTGGCACTAATCTCAAAATTACGGTTTGCTAAGTATCTATTAAAGCTAACCAAGCCTTCCAGGATATCATTAGAGTCTAATCCTTGCAAGTAATCTACCACGCTGGCAAACAGATGATGACTACTTCCAACCTTGTAATATTTTGAATAGTTCAGCACAAATGAAAAAATTTGATGGTTCATCGATGATTTCAAACAATTCTTTATAATTACAAAATTATCAGTCAATTTGCTATTAACTTCAATTTCAATCCTTTTAACTTTACCGAATTCATTAAGATCTTCCGAAAACGCAGCATCAAATTGCAGGGCAGAATCGTTGGTATCAGAAAGCTGAGACGTAGAATCATTTTTAATTGTCATTTGATTAATTAATTCTTCGCAACGTAGATTTTCAAAGACCAACTTCAACTTCTTATGATCAGCAACTGCCAATTGAGAACTTTCATTTAATATAGTTAATATCAGAAGCAATTGACGTTTTGAGAGGTTGCTTATATCAAAATTTAAACTTCCCTGGCACTTGTATTCAATTGCTTTCAAATGCTTCTGCATCACCAGATTTTTCTGCCCATTACTAAACACATTTGTCAAATTCAAATTGATTAAGACAAGCGAATCTGCAATGCTAGAGTTATTCTCCAATTGACGGCTACTACTCTCAATTTCTGACTTTAGTTCATCCATTTTCAAATATATTTTGGTTAGCAACTTTTCCAACAAATCTGACATAGTTGATGTGGTACCCAATTGATCTAGTTCTAGATAATCCTTTATTCTGTGACTTTTAGCTATATCAATCAATAAAAACCCTGACCTTAGCTTTTTTAGTCTATTCCAGTAAATAAATGGATAGGTAAATCTAGCATTAAAATTAGAGTAGTTATATTGACTTTCACAATTGCCAAATAATTCATATGATTGAATTCTTAGATTAGAACAGCCACAACTCCATAATAGAATCTTGTCGATGATTAAAAATGGGTTTCTTACCAATGATCCAGGAATTTGATCAATTTTGGATAGTAACCACTTCATTATCCTTTCTCCAATAATTACACTAATCTTCTTATATCTACCAAATGACAGTCCAATGTTAAACCAAAATAATAGACTATGATTAGTTATGGTTGCAGGGCCATTAATTTCTGAAAGATCAACAATAGACTCAATAATTCTGATAGCTGATTCATCGTTTAATAACCTATTCTTAGTGCCGTGGTTGTCCAAAAATTCCAAAATAGTGACAACGGAGGAGCAAGCAATAGAAGATAACTCTGAGGATTTCACCAGTTGAAGCGAAAACTTAAAGACCTGAAAAATAAGTGATTCGTTTAGAACAGATTCAATACCGGGGTGCTCTAGAAATAACTTAACCGTAAGTAAAATCCAGGGAACAAAGTCTGGAACATCTAGTTTTGCCACTATTTTGGAAAAAAATCTTTCACAAGCTATAAGGTCATCTTGCTCACTTATTTTGAGAATTTCTGCATCGCCAAGTTTGAAAGTCAAGATTTGGCAAGCCAACTTCACCTGATCCAATTCCACAACATAAGTTAAAAATGCAAATAGAGTACTGGATTGATCAAGCCCTTCAATAATTGAAAACTCAAATGGTGGTGTCATTGAAGATGATTCTCGTAATGAAACTTTTCGCTTCTTCAAAACTGGAGGAGTTGGAGCAGAATTTTCGGTAATCTTCAACTTGAGTGTGTAGTAAATATCAATAAACCTGCGCACTATTAACTTGGATAGCCAAGCTCTCTCAGTTTTAACGATAGTGTCGATTTCACACACCCGATTATCAAGAAACATAAAATCTAATTTAAACCAATGGCAATTATTGTCATTTAAACCAATTGAATTATCAAAATAATTTATTGACTGAAATGGAAGCTCATATTCTCCGTGCTTTGAATTTATGAACAGTAACTGAAAAAACATGAAAACTTCCCTTAATTGCTTCGCAAGGGTGTTGATATTGTTAGTTGTGTCCAGGAGGTTTCCTTCTAGCTGGGGTAAGTTGTAATAATTTAACACAAAATCCGATGAAAGAAGTAGAAATACAATTATGTGGTCCTTCAATGACGAGTACTTAGAGATGTCTAGTTTTGGTAGAATTGAAAATAATTTAAGGGTTAGCTTTTGCACTAGCTTAGCTTTCTCAATAATGAAATTCAAAATGACAAAGTTCGAAATTTTAAATACCAATGCCAAGTTTAAATATTGCGACTGGACATGACCCAAATAACTCATAATGCATTCAACAATGGATGTAGGTAGATCCACTGATTCATCGATAATTTTCAAACGCAATGATGGTCGCAGAAAAGATGACAAACAGTTGTCAAGACAGGATAAAATTTCATAATTGAATTTGCCGTTTCCCGCAGTGTTTCCATTTTCATGAAACTGACAATTGAGTGCTTTAAGAAAGAACTTTACTAGGTTGGCAAGTTCATCATCGGTAAATTGAGCGACGTACGTAGATTGCGAGGTGATCATGTTTAAAATCTTCCCACCTTCCAAGGAAATTGGTCTGAAGAGCGTCCCCTTGTGAAATACTAGTGTCTGAATTTCCTCTAATGTCAGCTGAGCAATTGAGTACTTTAATGTTTTTAACTTAGCAGAGATAATAATACGGGCCAACTGGATTGATTTTATTAGCCGCAGCTCTGTCGCTCCGGTGGGCGATTTCAAATAAGCAGTCTTTTCTGTTTCTGTCACTGAAAATAAAGTCTCAATTAAGGCAGATGCATGTTTATTCGATATCTTACTAGTGTAAAATGTTGAAGACGAGAATGACTCCAAGTTGTTAAGCGCGTCATTGCGGTCTTTGACTTTTGACGATTGAAGAGCGGCTGAAGTATGTTAGAACTGAATTCAATTCAGAAAAAAAAAAAATAAAAATAAAAAACGAAGATGGCCTTAATACAAGCTTGAACTTACATATTATTCTCTTTATTTCAGATGACATTGTCTTGGCCTTGCTAACATATTATCGTTATTTTCGTCCACCTTTGTTTTGATTCTCATCTTCGTAAAAACAGAGATTGGCACGCATTTATTTTCGATGAAAAATCGTTGTGCTCCAAATTAATGGATCTTAAATTAAGTGCGTTTAGCAATTATGTCGTGTGATTTTGGTCACCGCAAGCTTTTTTTATCGGGACCGGAACGTAAGTTAGTTGATGGCGGAAAAAGACTAAACCTCTCTGGTTACGAGCTCAGCTGGTTTGTCAAACCTGTCATAAAGGGGGCCTGAACGCCCCGTTATTGATTTTTGCCATATACTACAAAATAATATATACAAATTCCACTAAATGGATTAGTCTCTTTAAATAAATTCTGTTGAAAGCGATTAGATTAGGGGGGAAAGCTTGCCTTAGTAGTAGTTAAGTCAGCTACCACACTAGTTCGGTGGCGGCGAATTGACGGTATTATATGTAAGTTTCACTTGGAGAGGGCGGGGCACCAATTCAGTACCTCTTTTTCAGCTGGTTATGAAATTACGCCCAAAAAGATCATTTTCATTAATTAATTATTTAATTACTTAATTCTTCAGTTTTCCTTTTATATTTCTTAATATTTGGAAAATTATTAATATTCCTGGATATTTATTTAATTAAGTCATTTGCGTTGTGTAAATCTTCACCAAAAAGTCTCAATTCTCCAGCCGCGAAAGAAAAAAAGTACACATCACGATTTTTTATCGTCAGAAGTTTTTTATTCAGAAGAAAAAATAGGAAAAAAAAAAAAAAAAGCTGAAATCTAATTTTCGTTTGCACATTATCTATTTTCATCATCAATTACAAATATTATTATTATAACAAAAAAATATAGTAAAGATGGAAGGTTCACCAGCCAATTTAGAAATCTCTCCAGCATTTTTGGAATTTAAACGTGAGTGTGATCTTTCGATTGTCGGCTCTTTTTTGCTCACGATGTGTCAAAGCACTGGGGGGGTCTAATGATTACAATTCGCGCACTCAAGCGACTGGGTGAAGTAATTACATTAAGAACAATTGCTCGTGTTAGTAGAAGCGTGTCATTGTCGTTGAAATGTGAGAGTATCACCCATCTATAGACATATCACAATTACCACCTGATTGATTGAGTGTATGGATTGTATCCGGTTGACGCCCCGAGGCGCTTAAGGAAAATAAAAAAAACTTAGCAACATATTACTAACCATTTTAAACAGCACCTTTCACTAAACAATCAACCGAAATACTTACTTTGATCAATCCAAGTGATCAAGTTCTTGCTTTCAAAGTCAAAACTACCGCTCCTAAATTGTAAGTATATTGTTGTTTTTATTTTTTTTTGTTGTTTATCAGTGTGGCGAAATTTGAAATATATACTGACAAGACATCTAGATATTGTGTTAGACCAAACGCTTCAACCATTGAGCCAGGCCAGAAACTCGAAGTTCAAATAATTTTGCAAGGGTTAAAACAAGAACCTGATGCGTCTTACAAATGTAGGGATAAATTTTTGGTTGTTTCCTTGCCTTGTCCAGTGGAACTCAATGAAAAATCCCCATCTGTGGCTCAGATGTGGCCAACTTTGGAAAAACAGTTCAAATCTGAATCATCATCGAAAAAAATTCGTGTGATTTTCAGAAATTCAGGAACTCTTTCAGGTTCTGGCACTCGCTCTGTTGCTGAAACAAATGCAGTTGCCGCCTCTGCCAAAAATACTACTCCACCGGTACCTACGGCCACTAAAGCAGATCTGTCATTAATTGCTGGTTCAACTAAGGAAGATGCTGGAAATGACAGTGTTTTCTCATCTAACTCTTCGCCAATAGTTAATAAAGTTGTTGCTAATAGTGAATTATCTGAATCTCAAAAGAAGATTGATCAATTGAGTGAAAAGTTGAACAGCAATGCTGCTGCTAGCGAGGAACCTACCAAAGAAGCTCCTGTTGCTAGCAGTACTGCTGTTGCTCAATCTGGTTCAAGTATCCCATTTTCACTTGCTATTGTTGGAGGTATTCTCGCTTTTATCATCGCCTGGCTCTTTTTTTAGGGGAATGAAGTGCTAAAAGGAAAAGAAAAGAAAAGAAAAAAAAAAGTCAATTTCACGTATAATGACTATTCTCATTTTATTTTTTTTTTTTTAATTGCTGAACATCATAAACCAGATGATAATATTAAAGAAATCGGGAGTCATTGAGTTTTAATCATTCGTGGTCTTCACAATTTTCCTTATATATATATATATATACTTATATATGTCTTTTTTTATACTTTACCTCTTTTTATTATTTGGATTGATTTTATTTTATTGTCAGATGAAGCTAATTATGTTTAAAGTTCAATTATCAGTGAGTTGTCTTATTTTTTTTTAACTAGTATATTTACTTTTATTATCATATTGTTAATCTATAGGCTTGTAATTTACATTTATATATTTTTTTCGTATTTATCTGAAAGAAATGTGGTAAGCAAAAGAATTTTAAAAACTACGCTCCTGAGTTGCGAAAAAGAAATAAATATAATTGTATATTTTATATACAGTAATAATGTTCTGAATGTGTCTAAGTTTGTCCTTTAATATATATGTCTTTATTACATATATCTTTTCTCGATTTTTATTTTTCTAATGTCCAGCACCAAGAAATAAAACCGCAAACAAGCACACAATCATCACGACAACTCCCCAAATTGACAAGCCAGCAGCAAGCCATTTAGTAATTATATCTTTTCTTGATATTTCTTTAGCATTGTCAAAGCTACCATTTTCATCATAAATTGGTTGATTGCTTCCAATAAGCTTAAATCCAAATATCCCCGGTAATATGAACGATATCGATGTTGAACCAGTAGCACCTACAAACGCTAACACATGCTCCAAAGATTGAACTTTTATAGCCACCAAGTATGAAAGCAACACTATAATGGAAGTTAAAATTATAAATTTCTTGGTAGGTAACGGAACAACCGTTGCAGCAGGTTGAATAAGGTCACTATCGTCCTCAATTACCGCAGACGCAGCAGCACTGGAAGGAAGTAAAGCAGACTGTTCATGAGAGAAATCTCTTATAGGTTGTGGAGTTCTGGAGTTCAAAGGAGATGAACTAGATGAACTGATTGATAAAGCTCTAAGCATACCTGAAGCAGTTCTAGACATTGATGAACTAAATGAATTTGCTCTAGATTCGATTTCAATTTTTCTAACTTCAATGTAATGTATAATATGATTGATTGATGCTCTAGCAGGATGACATTGCAATGGATAACTCAAAGTAACCAAGATCACAATAGCGATTCTCCCAATAGTTGAGGAAATTGATGGTGGATACATAATAATAATATTCCCTTTAACGTTATCACCAAATGTCAAATAGCCCGTCGTTCCAACAAAAATGTATAAAGTCATTGCGGTACCAATAGCTGAAAATATTACTTTGTTTATGTTTTTATCTGATTTATCCTTTAACTCATTAACTAATGAAAACATATTTTGATGACAAGTATAAGCAAAAACAAATAATGGGAATGCCTTCAACATAGAAGTGGCATCATATGGAGTGAAATATCTCACATCTCCTTTAATGTTATCAGGCATATCATTTTTGAAAAAATGTTCAATAACTAACACTGAAAGATATGCCACTGAAGATAATGCAACCATTGATGCATATCTGAGGGAATCTAATTTTCGAAGAAATGATAACGGAGCAACAACAATCAACATCAAAAATGAAATCCAAAAATTACGCTCCGTTAAATACTGCTTCTGTTCAATTATTTTATCATCAACCAATGATTCAATAATTTTTGGCATCAAATCTCCAATCACCACCAAGTATGAAATCCCCACTCCAAAACATTTGATTGCGATGCCCAAATCAAATATCACTGATAATGAAGGATAAGTTAACTGACTTAATGAAAAAAAAGAAGCATGTCCTGTCCTAATGTATTTACTGCATTTCCCTTGAAGATATAATCCAAACATCGAGCAAGCTGCCGAAAATATTATAACGAATATCCCTATTGCTACCCCGTTAGCTCGTAATCCAAATGGCATGGCTAATAAACCAGCACCAATAATGGTGTTTAATAAATTCACCGAAGCTGATAATGCACTTCCTGACATGTTTATCCTAGCGATACTATTCCGAAAAAGAAGGACAATTAATTTGCTAATTAATTAATTAAAATTTTGATTGTTTATATATCAGGGAATTAAAAATTACAAGAAAAAAAAAAAAAAAAAAAAAAAAAAAAAGAAAAAATGCAAGGTCGTAACAAGTTCTGTTTCACGCTTTTGCGATGGCCACATGAACCCATCGAAACATGGACCAAACTCAACTACTAGCTTTTGGGCCAGTTCTTGCCTGAATTAAAATATTTCATTCTATGTGAGATATATATCGCAACTATATTAAAATTGACTGATTTCACTGAAAAAACTTTGCATCTCTTTCGCATTAGTGATAAATGCAAACAGAAACGCTAACGAATTTGGCAACGTGTCCGAGCGGTTAAGGAGAAAGACTTGAATAAATTTCAGGGTATCTTTTGGGCTTTGCCCGCGCAGGTTCGAGTCCTGCCGTTGTCGTTAAGTTTTTGCACTTTTTATGCTTAAAATAATTTTTAGTCTTCTCAGCAATCCATTAAATTTTTTTATTGGGATGTCTATTGAATTGTTTGGCCTCAATTTGTGACTTTGAAGTAGTTTGGCGGTTCTTCTGCGGGCTGATCCGTAAATAAGAACCTTAAATCCTGTTCGCGAATATAGCAATAATGGAGCACTGAGGAATTGATCCGCCAAGCCTGACCTGTGAGATCACAAAAAGTTGGACACTGTGATCGGGACGGCTCTCCCCTCTATAGACAGAACTTGAACATTCAAAAACAATATCAAATTATCGGGATTACTAGTAATCGGATAGTTCGTTATTTTCGGCTATCATCAATAGCTATATATTATTAATATTGGTTGTGTATGTAATTAAATTATCTACTGTATTAGACAATTGGTACTTTCCGACTAATAATTTTCTTTGATGTCGTCTAAAAGATGGATTTGCTTAGGGGTCCATCCTACCAACTGTTTAGTCTTTTCACTCGAAACATAATTATTTTCGCTGATAAATCGACCAATAAATCCACATTTCTCCATTGCTTCTTCAGCAGAAAAGGATTTGACTTCTAGATTGATAGCTTTTCCAATAGTCTCGGCGATTTCTTTAGTCTCAATTCCCATTTCTTGCACAGCGTGAAGAACGGAACCAGCCGGTGCCTTTTCAGCAGCTAGTCTATATAAAACTGCAGCATCCAATCTATGTACAGCAGGCCAGACATTTTTGCCTTCATCAACATAAAAAGCACGACCAAGACCTTTGGAAAATTTTATCCACATTGGAATGAACGCATGGTCGCCTTTCCCATGAACAGTCGGTGGTAATCTAATAGAAGCAGATCTAATCCCTTTATCCTTCAATGAAAGAACATAGCCTTCATTCTCAACTCTTTTGGAAAACAGGGCCTCTGACATTGGTGGAACTGTGTTTTCATCGGCTAACACCCCCAATGGCTGACGAATTGATAAAGTTCCAGATGTTGAAATAATAGGCTTGTTGGTACCTTCAAGAACTTTAGCAAATGTCTCAAGGGCCTTTCTGTCAACATTGCACGCATGTTCAAAATTAGTGAAATCATGAATAAATCCTAAATGGAGAACCCCGTCAGATTCTTTTGCAGCTTTCCCTAAGATCTCAGTATCCTCGAGATCACCACGAACAACCTCAGCGCCGGCAGCTTTCAATTTTTCAGCAGATTTATCAGATCTGGCAAGAGCAACCACTTCATGACCATGACTGATCAACTCATTGATAACTGCACTTCCAATGAACCCAGAACCTCCAGTAATAAAGTACTTCATGTTTATATTGTTACCAAAAAAAATTTGTAATATTGAAAATATGTCAATTGCAAACCAGCTGGGTTGTTCGTTGATTTTTATATACCTGATTCACCGGTTTTAAAGATTTATATCCTGGCAGTCGTTATTATCGGGATTATGTCAAATTGGTAGTCGGGGCTAAGTATAATCACCGGCGGGGTTAAGTATAGTCACCGACGCATCTCAATAGATTAAACTGGAGTAATTTATCCAAACAATATTTTTTACATGAGAGGCAGATTTGGGATGCCCAAAAGTAAATACATATCCACAGGATATTAAAAATTGAATATAGAAACATGAAACATGTATTTCACATTACGAGCTGCAAAAATAATTTTCTAAGGCGTGTCTGCTTGCGTATCGAAAGATCTTACTGAAATATTGCTGGTCTCTTTTTCCGTTTAGCTTTTCTCAAAATCTCTTTTTTTTTTATTTAGATTTGTTTTTTTAATATAGATTAGTGAGAGTTTTACAAATCTTGCTAACCAAATATCCGTGTATATGAACATTGGAAACTGGTGTGATATTTTACAAAATTTCATTGATGATGCGACCACAGTAGAAAAGCAGTAATCAATTAACCGATTGTCTCACTTGAGTTGCTTATTAGATCTGAAAGTTTCACTAAGCGAAATTCTCAGCTCAACTACGTTTGTATTGAAAGCATTTAAGGTTGCTTGGTTCTTTGATTATGAGGTCTCTCTAGTTTTAACTGTTGAAGTCTTGAAAAATCAAAGACAAATAACTCCGTCCTTATTAGCTCAGTTGGTAGAGCGTTCGGCTTTTAGAGATAAGGAACCGAAATGTCCAGGGTTCGAGCCCCTGATGAGGAGTTTTTTGTATTTTTTGCTAGACACAATAGTATAAATTAAATGACGAATCACAAAATAATTTATTAATTTTATGCCAAATCTACTAAATGTATAAATTTTTTAAAAGTGTATTAAAATAAAATAATAATATATACAGAAATCCATGCACAGCGTCTAATAACCCTTTCTTTTTGCGTCTTTAACGACATCCAATAATTGTTTGAAACCGATCTTGAACATTTTACGATGTCTCTTAGATCTAACCATCAACCTCTTTTTCGAAGGTCTGATATGAAATCTTTGCAGCATTACATCAGCAGCAACCCTGTTTGTGAACGTCTTTATATTTAAACTTTTCATACCTTGAGCAAGCTGCTCAGGGTTTCTGATATTTACTGCGAGTGTTGCTCCTTTAGCACGATTAATTGGTACGTTTGAAGCTCGATTTTTATAATCTGCTCTATCTTGACGAACATTGAGTTCGAATCCTGGCGATTTTGCAAATTGATCTTTTAGCATTTTTTCTGATTTGCTCTCTTTTAGAGAACTATGCTTCAACAAATTGATAAAGCTATCTGTCAATTTAGGATCGCTAGGGTTGGAATAGAATCGAGCGTCCCATCGTATTCCAATATTAGCACGGTTTAATATCGATCTAAACATCGTTATATTGCGCTGGATAATTTAATATTCAATTTCCGTCGAAACAATTTTTCACCCCAAATAAAAAAACATTCTAATTCACGTGACTTGTTTTGATATTTGATAAACGCACCTCAATAGTGAAAAAGAGAGAGAAGCACTATTGCTAAGTACTAATAAATATTTGCTTCATGTGGAGAATTAGTAAGGACCATCACCATTCAAGCGAAATTACAAATGCGAGTGACCCAGACTGATTCCGTCGCATTGCTAAATGAAAGAATCGGTGACATGGGCGTATTGCCCAGTTGCGCGTCCTCAATTAAACTGACAGATGCTGCCAACATGTGCGTCCCGCGACATCGATAATCCTTTGTTGGCAATTTGAAAGTAATATAGCAAATCTAAAAGAAGTATCTCTTCTCGAAGGGATTTGATCTTTATGGTCACTTAATGAGCCCCGACTTGCTTAGTTTGTCTTTCATTCTCTACGATCCAGAACTAAAATATGCGGATCACACTAGTTTATTTAACTCAATTTTTCTATTATATAGGTTGCGCGATTTGTATTTGCTTCTGAAAATGCTAATCTTTTATCCTAATTTATTGTGTGTTTCTTTCAAAATTTTAAGCTGGGCCAGTAGTATCGGAATGCTAAATTTGTCATGCAATAGACAAGATGAGATTTCAATTCAACATTATCGGTGTACTTCCTGGAAATATACTGGAATATCAGTTGGACTATCAGATAGGCTCCTCATATAGTTGTCTACATCGTCATAAATGTGGACTTAGAGTAAGTAGATATAACCGCCACAAGTCATACGTTCAAGAATGCCATGATAAGCTATCTCAAACACCTCTCCACCGAGCGTTTTACCAAACGGACAGCCGACAATTCACACCAAGGCGCTATTATTTGTCTGTATGACAAAAGATTACTTATTTGCTGAATTACTTGAAGTAATCAATGTCAACAAAAATATCCAGTTCGAAAATCTTCAGTCGCATTTTCTATTTCTAGTCTTAGAGCAATGCCCCAACAAGCCTATTGAAAGTAATCTAGATATGTTAACTTTTCAGCGATTACTCTCCAATAATAAGATCCAATGGAGTCTGCTCAGCTTAGGCTGCTGATATTATCACTACCCTATTTCATGGCAGCATTGAATTTCCTCCCTTATACTTGCTTTCAAAATATCCCTCGCACACTAAACCCATATATTTCATTACATTCCTATGGGAACATCATAGTACCCCAAAAAGTAAACAAACGTGAAAAATTCAATTTAATTCAAATTATAGCTTACAATTTTTTTTAATACCCCCTAAAATCTATTGTACACTACATTCATTAAAACTATACAAATGTAAAACAAAAAAACACATCAAGTTTATAATTCTTGAGAAGCTTTTGGTTTGGAAGTTTTCTTTGGCAATAAAGTTTGGTGAATGTTTGGTAACACACCACCTTCAGCAATAGTAACATGACCTAATAATTTGTTCAATTCTTCATCATTTCTGATGGCTAATTGTAAGTGTCTTGGGATAATTCTGGTTTTCTTGTTATCTCTAGCGGCGTTACCAGCCAATTCCAAGATTTCAGCAGCCAAATATTCTAAAACGGCAGTTAAGTAAACTGGAGCACCAGAACCAACTCTTTGAGCATAGTTACCTTTTCTTAATAATCTATGAACTCTACCAACTGGGAAAGTTAAACCAGCTTTAGCAGATCTAGTTTGAGAAGCTTTAGCAGTTGAAGAAGCTTTACCACCTTTACCACCGGACATTGTAATATAATAAAATTAATTAATAAATAAAATAAATGAGAATTAATATTTAGAAAAGAAAATGTGTTTGAAAATATTCGGGGATAGGGCCATATTTAAATATTATTTGCAGTTACATGCACGCCGTGCATGAATGAGAAACTTCTGGTCCGGTCCAGGAGTTACACATTGAGGTGTAGTTCTCAGCACTGCTGCTGCACGCGAAAAACCCATGCTGTATAAAAAATAAATAATATAAATGTATCTCTATCCCTCCATTTTTTTTAATTTTTAATTATTTTTCCTTTTGTTTTTTCTGTTCTTTTTCTTTATCACATTTATATACTTTTGACTTATTATTAACAATGGCCCCAAAAGCTGAAAAGAAACCTGCTGCTAAAGCCCCTGCTGCTAAAAAGCCAGCTGCTAAAAAAACTGCTTCTGCTCCATCAGATGGCAAAAAGAGATCAAAGGCCAGAAAAGAAACCTACAACACATACATCTACAAAGTTTTGAAACAAACCCACCCAGATACTGGTATCTCCAAGAAAGCTATTTCCATCATGAACTCTTTTGTCAGTGATATCTTTGAAAGAATTGCTACTGAAGCTTCCAAATTAGCTGCTTACAACAAAAAATCTACTATTTCTGCTAGAGAAATCCAAACTGCTGTTAGATTGATCTTACCAGGTGAATTGGCTAAACATGCTGTCTCAGAAGGTACTCGTGCTGTCACCAAATACTCTTCATCTGCTTAAGTTTGAGTTTTATTATTATAGGGTTTACGGGTTTTTAAATCTTGGTTTGTACATTAGTAATATATTGTAAATTATAAAACAAATTACATTTGTAGGCAGGATACGTATTAGAATTAAGTATCAAATTTCGTTAATATATAGGTCAATTGAGCAACCTGAACAAAGTAAACAATAGGTACATCCATATTTATAAAAACAAAACAAAATACAATATCATACTATACATTATATATAATAGCTTATATAAGCTATTCCTCTGGTTCACTATCAGTCGCCCCGTCTATTGCATCTGTGTTAATATCAGCAGCAGGGTCATGCGAACCTTCACTCGTAACATCATGGACTCTACTATCTGGTCCTACTATAGGTTGTTGGCCATTACTTTCAGAATTATCATCATGATTTATCATTTGATAACCTGTTCGGCTCATTGTTGCATTGATTTTCTTGGCTCTCAGTTTCGTATCACGGTTATAAATAACACTAGCATTTTGTGCATTTCTAATAACATCTGATAACTTCGCTTGATATATTCTCTTGTTAGGGTTAGGAGGAGTTCTATAAGGAAATGCTTGACTGATTGTTCTCTTTGAACCAGGAACCACAACACCAGCACCACTCAAGAAAGATTCAAGATTAATAGAAGAAGAATTTATGGAAGTTTCATTAAGATTATCAAATGTCTCCGTAGTGTATTTATTCTTAATACGATTAAACTTTTTGTTGAATGCGCTGAAATATTTTTCAAAATCACTATCAATATAATTAGTTCTCCCAAATTGATTAGTCTTCAATAAATAATCATTAGATTCTAAAATATAAGAAATTAAAAAACTTCTGAAATAGTAGTTTGATTTAGCAAATTGGTCAGTAGAATGACTACCCAAGAACTTCTTCACTGTATAATTCAAAAATTTAGAAATTTGAAGAACTTCATCAATATCATCAAACTCATTTTCATCTTCAGTGTCCTCATCCACAGATGTATTTGCAGCAGCGGTGGGAGCAACAGCAGTAACAGGATTTCCTGCAAGCTGATGGCCATTAACTGAATCAATTTCCTGTAATTGGTCATCAATAATATCCAATTGTTGTAATTCATTATTTCTCTTACCGTCATCTTTAGTGAGACCTTTCAATTCTTCTTGTGCTGCTTCAAAACTGCTGATTTCTTCCTTTACTAATTGAACAATATCATCATCAGTTAAATGCTTGTTCAACACAAATTCATTATTTGGAAACAATATATCTTCAATTTTCAATGGGATAAAATCTGATGGATTACTACTAGATCTCAAATATGGCTTTCTCTTTTCCAATTTAATTAAATTCTTCATTTCAAACACTTTCAATATTCTCAAAAGTTTATATTCCTTGGGATAATCTGAAAAGACAATTGGATTGATAGGATTAGCATTGGCGTCAGACGTTAAATTTACAATATTCCACAATGGCAAAATATCACTGTTTTTAAAACAACTAGACACAATATTTTTTTTTGAAAGATTATGTGGATCAGAAGCAGCAACAGCAGAAGAATCACCGTTAGCTTCATCCATGTTTTCAGCCTTGCTCAAATGCTTTTCATAATTATCGTTTTCAACTTTAAAGGTTTCCCAGCTTTCAGTGATAAAATAAATCAATTCACCCTCAGTTACTGAATTTATGATATCAACCAAGGCTTCAGAAGAGAAATCCCCAATTTGTTTATCGAATATACTAACTGTGTCGCCATAACATAGCAACTGTGAGAAATAATATTCAAACAAACTTAATTTAAAATAGCTCTTAAAAATTCTAGAAACCCCCAAGTTAAGAGGTTGAATCTCCAATTTGCCCAATTTCTTAGCATTGCTGTTCAAAAGTACCACATTTTTGGTTCTAAAATTGAAATTTGATTTTCCAGTGGGATCTGGTAGAATTTCAGTTAAACTAGCAACATTTCTATTAAATAATTCAATTGGATACGATAAATAAGAAATGAAATTTGGACTGAAATAAACTAAATTGATATGTTTTAATTTTTCCTTTGGAATAATATGAGCATAAAGTGTATCAACCAACAAAGCAATTTGTCTTCTTGAATCTTGTCTTTCAATTCTCTCATCCCAAGCAAGTAAAAATTCCAAGAAAATTTCGGAAGTAACAGTGACAGAGGGATGCTGATAATAATTTGTAAAATTTTTCAACTTAGCATCTTGTTCAAACAGACTTTTACCAACAATTAAAGGATCCAAGAAATCACTGCCTTCAGCGTTAACACATAATCCAACCACGAGTTCTGTTATATTCAAATCTTCAGTTTCAAAATTTTTAATACCTGGAATATCAGAGGTAAGTCTAAACTCATCAAAATGATACACATCCATAGGTTTAAAATCTTTCAATTCATTCTTTATTCTAGCCTTTTCACCAGTTAGATATTTCGTAGAAAAAATTCGATCTTGATCTTCAAAGAAGTTTTGAATGGTGTTTTTCTTCGCAATATTCTTCTTTTTAAAATGATGCAACCACCCATTGGAACGTTTGGCTTTTGACAAATCGAATTGGGGATCAAATAAAAGAGCAAATTTTTCAAACTTTCTCAATAATAATCTTTCACTAATCTGGTCAATGTTTTTCTCATATAAATTTTGTTCATAATAAATTTCTAAAGCACGAGTGATTTCTGGGTTTTTCAAATTTGGTTTGGTCTTATAAATATTCTTGTATGTGAAACTAACATTCTTATAGTCTTGACGTAATTTGGTCTCCTCTTTCAACCACCGATTACAAGAAGATTTAGTAATTGCAAATTTTTTGAATTTTTGAAAATGGGTAACTGTCTGTTGTTGAGATTTCCTCTCACTGGCATGATACCAGTCAAGCACGTCAATTTTCTGTTGCAAAGTAGCCCTAGGTAATTTTAAATCGCCAGATCGCGCACTATCTGCGCCCACTTGAGATTCGTCATTATTTTCGTCATTGTCATTGTCATTATTATTTTCAGCTTTAATTTTGTCTCGATTATTTTTCTTCGGCTCTGGGAAATCTCTAATGGATTTAACCACTGGTTCAACACTTCGTTCATCTAACGCGTCAGTGGCTGCAGTTTCCGCATAAGCTCCCAATTGGTCGTCTAATGCTCCCTTAACTTGCTTTCTTAATGTTGACACAGCTAGCTGTTGGTGGCTGTGACTGAACACTTGTTGACCCCTTGAAGCTGCTTGAGGATTATGAGGCTTTTGACCATCATACTGGTGGTTATGACTCTGTCCTGATTGTTCAGGTTGTTGAGAAGACTGTTGTTGCTGTGATTGTTGTTGCAGTGATTGGCCACCAGAAGTAAGAAATTGAGAGAATTGAGAAAAATTTTGTAATCGGAATTGATCCAAATTATTTGAATCAAAAGGAGGTTGCTGGTCCATATTGAAAAATTTCTCACTATGTCAAGGGTTACGCGTCAAATGATAAAATAGTAAATGATAGAAAATTGTACTGCTCCTGAATAGGTGTACTCTCCCTGAGAAAAGGAGACAATTAATTGAGAAATGGCAACTATAAACAAGCGAAATGGGAAATTCTTCGATAAAGCGATTACCCGTACGAGGAGGTATCCTATATTTCGAAAAACGGGGGTCAATGCACTGGAGAACATACAATATGCCGCCAGCAATTGGAAATTTGTTACTAATTTATTTATTTAAGTTCATTCATTCAATTAATAATCATCACCCCTAGACACAACTTCTTTAACGTTAGGACGAAGTAAGATAGTGTGTTCCCATTGTGCGGTATAGGCACCTTTCAGTTCCATTAATGGAGGGTAAGCTTCCACTATACCTGCTTTAACCAATTGATTTAATGCAAACAAGTACTTCTCCTCTCCAGTACGATCCAAGTATCGACGGCAGAATGGCAAAGTACCAAAATGCTTATCAATAGTAGCCAATAATTCTTTAGCTTTACTTAGTCTCACAGAAGAGGCGCTAATATCTTTGTTCAATGCATAATGTGAACATTCACCTTCTCCCAACACAAATCCTCTACCATTAATAGAGCCGAAAGTTTCAATCGCGAACACTTCCCCTTCTTCCATCTTAGTAGTATCATCGTTTTTAACTATAGGCACAGTTTTACCGTCATGGATGTGGAAGTCTCCAATGTTATGGCCGTTCAAGTTTCTAATACATTTAACTGGGTACGTCTTGCCATCCAATTCCACTTCATAACTTTCCATAACTTCCTGGATCTGTTCTCCAATATCACACATTCTAACATCAATACCAGCCACTTTGATACCAGTGTTTGTAGCATCTTTCACCGCATTCAAAAGTTGATCATATTTTGGATTGAAAGTATGGGTGAAGGCACAATCAACAATGTGTCCATTGATATGGATCCCAATGTCAACCTTCATAACATCATCATAATCTAGCACAATTTTGTCTCCTGCATTTGGTGTATAGTGGGCAGCACAATCATTCAATGACAAACCAGTAGGGAACCCAATACCTGCAACTTTCGTGTCTTTACTGTCAGCAAAAGTTCTTACAGCATTTTCAATAGTATCTGCTACTTCAGTCATTGTCATTCCCGGTTTGATATTGTTTTTAGCATGGATTCTTGTTCTACGATGAATTTCTGCCCCTTTTCTAAAATCATTCCACTTGGTTTCATCCAATTGTCTATCTAAGTATCTTTTCTCCTCATCAGTGGTTCTGAAATTATTAACATCAACATACTCCAATATTTGACCCTCTGGGTACTTGCCATCAGGATAGAATTGGGTGATAGGTACGACAGACTTCTTCTTCTTCCCACTCTTCTTCTTCTTCTTCTTTTTTTTCTTCTTCTTTTCTACTTCCTCACCTGCTACAGGTTCTTCTTGATCATCAGAATCTTCCACTACTTTTTTTTGTTAGAAAATTACCTTGAGTAAAATATTGTAATAATGGTATCCCTTACCTTCTAAGCTGGCGACTTTCTCTTTCAATTCAACTTGATCTTCACTAGCTGCGGCCATGTTCTTCGTGACTTTGGAGTTAAAACTTTTCGGTCTGCATATTCAAGTTTTTCATTTAAAAACCGAGATTTATCTGCGTGAGCTACATAACCAACATAAGGAATGCATATAAAAAATATTTACAAGCATTTACTGTTATTTCTTTTCGTCCTATTTAAATTCCAATCAACTTTTTGAGTTCGCTTTCAAAGACACTAGCTTTGATTTTACCTTGAGTGGCTCTCATCGCTCGACCCACCAAGTACTGCAACGAATTCAATTTCTTACCTGCTTTCAAGTTTTCCACAATATCCGCATGCTTTGAAATTATTTCATTACAAAGCTCGATAATCTCAGATTGTAGTCCTTCGTCAATAACTGTGGGCGTTTCCAAATCGAATTCTTTAATCAATTCATCTATTGTTCTATCTTTATCATTGTTTTGAACCATATATGCCAACAACAATTTCCCACTACTATTGGTGAGTTTCTTTTCAACATGGATTGCTTTAATTAATTGGATTAATTTGCCCTTAGGTAAAACTTCTTCATTAAACTGTACATCATTCTTTGTTAATTGCCCAATTAACTCATGAAAAATATAATTTCCAGGAATTTTGGCCGGCACATTAAGTTTTGTCACTACTTCTTCAAATACTTTCAAATAATATTCTAACAACCCCGGATAACTATCACTAACCAACAATTTAGCATCTTTCACTCTGAGATTATAAGGTTTTGAAATCAACTGAGCCATAACATCCTCAGGCAAGTCTTTCACAAAATTCTCTTTAACTTTGTTCACCAATTCTTGCGAGAGCAACACAGGTGCTAACTCCTGGTCTGGCATATATCTATAATCAACCGCACTTTCTTTACTTCTAGTTCTTAAGGTTTTCGTTCCATCCCATCCTCTAGTCTCTTGATATATTGATTCCCCTTTCTCAATCGACTTTGATTGCCTTTTATACTCGTACTTTATGGCATCTACAATTGCTGATGTAGATGACAAATTTTTAATTTCAACTCTGTTCCCTCCATTTACACTCACATTGACGTCAACTCTCATGGCACCGGTTTCCAATTCTCCAGTAGAAACATTAAGATGCTTTACTATCGATTGAAACTTCTTTACAAATGCCTTAACTTGATCAACAGTTTGGAAATCGGGATTAGTAACTACCTCAATAAGTGGAACACCAGCTCGATTAAGATCTATCTTTGAATAACCACTGTCAAGCACCAGAGAAGCAGAATCTACATGAATTGATTTCCCTGTATCTTGTTCCATCTGTATTTGATCTAAAGTTATAGTGCCTTCGACGTCGTCAAATTTTTTGTTCAACTTAAGAAACCCTCCTTTGCATATTGGAGCGTATTTTTGAGTAACCTGGTATCCCAATGGCTGATCAGCATAGAAATAATGTTTTCGGTCAAACGTTGATGATAAATTGATGTTGCAATTAAATGCTAAACCTGCAATTACCGTAAGCAACACAGCTTCAGGGTTAAGCACTGGTTGAGAACCAGGCAAACCGGCATCGAAATAGGATACTCTTGAATTTGGTGGAGCATTGAATACATTATCCGAATATGAAAATAATTTTTTTTCAGTCTTCAATTGACAGTGAATTTCTAAACCACACTTTAATTTGTAAGAGTTAACGATCTTTGAGGAACTAGAAAAGTTCCGCACAATTGATGATCTCATCATTAGTCTAACCGATAAGGCAGAACAGTTTTTTTTTTTTTTTTTTGAACCGAAGGTACTGAAATTTTATTTTGATGAATTTATTTTTTTTTAATTCGCTCTGCGCAATCACCTAAATGGGAAGAGTACATCCGCCTACAAGATTTATTATACATTAACAATGGGGATGTTCATTAAAAAATTACAATGGAAAAAAAGATATTTTATGAGAGTAATAATAATCTAAACAACAACACCAGAGTTAGAAGCGATTCTTGGCCATAAATCAGCACATTCTTTACCAACCGGTCCGGTAATAGCAGAACCTTTCATTTCACCTTTTGGATTAACAATAACACCAGCATTATCTTCAAAATATAAGTAGACACCATCCTTTCTTCTCCATGGTTTAGATTGTCTAACAACGATTGCTTGTAAAACTTTCTTTCTTAATTCTGGCTTACCCTTCTTGACGGTAGCAATAACCATATCACCTAATGAAGCAGCTGGCAATCTGTTTAATCTTGCACCAGCACCTTTAACGGCAATAACATACAAGTTTCTAGCACCAGAGTTATCACAACAGTTTAACACAGCACCGACTGGCAAACCGAGCTATAAAAAATGTTAGTATGGATATTACGAAAAAGAACTTTCTTCGATAGAGTTGAAATGGAATGCTTAAGGGAATGCTAAAAGAGCTAATAGCAACGTTTAATGATACATTTGCTGCTAATCGAAAAAGAATCTCATAGTAACGTTTTCTCGTCCTCATAAAATTGTCTCCAAACTCGATTCGATTCGATTAAAAGTAGGATTCATTTAGTTTGTCAGCCATTTCAAATAATAGTATATTCTTGAATAGATCTGGTATTATCTTCACTATCATGTCGATACATTCTCAATATATTTTACGTTCTTTTAGTATGATATTGCTCTTCTTCGTTCAATTCTTAATTGTATCTCTAGTACTTTCCTAAAATCTCTCAATTTGACGAAACTTCCCAATTTCAATCTATCTCAAAATAATATAATTCTTCAATTACATACAGAAATTCTAAACTTGTTACCTGAAGCACCTGAACCAGACATCTTTTATAATACTGTATTACTATAGGTATATATTATTGGTCTATGCAAAATTTCAATTTTGTAAAATCACTTAGTGCTAGTAGAATTTGCAATATTTTCAAGTTACGAGCGATGGCGGAAATCCCCAATGTGACTTTGAAAATCTAAAACTGTCAAACGGACCCGAGAAAAATTCATATGATAATCATGTGATATAATTCTTGTGCCCTATTACATCATGTGATTTTTCTGGGTTCTTTAAGATCCATTTGACACTATCAACGAATATTTCTTTTTTTTTTTTTTTTTTTTTTTTTTTAATTAATACCAAAAACAACAAACAATCACGGCCACAAGACAAACAAATTTATATAGCACTAGCCCTTAGTCTAGATACTTAGTTATTGAACACAGAGAAGCAATATTTTTATTTTATTTACTTGGCTTTTATCATTTCCTGTTAGATAGCTAGAATAAATTATTTGATGTCCACTGTGCGGAGAAGAGCTGATGATGATATCAAGCAATCCGGGCGCGGAATGAGAAGGCGATCGAAGAACACAACGAGCACCAGCGCCGGCGGTGGCAAAGCCAATAGCAACGACGACAACAGTGCTAATCTTAGAAGTAACAATAGGCCTAAGAGGCATATGAGAACTAGAAGCTATGATGATGACGAAGAACCAATTCTTGTTTCACTGCAACCGATTAGGAATGATAGCAATAATTTTGGGAACACGAGGTCAATTAAGAGAAGGAACGCTACTGATAAGCCAGTGATTGTCATAAGTTCGTCAGATGAAGAAGAAGAGTACGATGCATCTGCTAGCAGTGAAGATATCTGGCTGACACAAATTATTGATTCTACAAAGGAAAAGACTAATTCTCAAGGTCAATCATTATCGTTATTTGAGTGTCCAATTTGCTTTGAGAGTCCTGACAAGACGATTGCGTTACCTTGTGGACATTGCTACTGTTTTGATTGTATGTTCCAAGCTTTCAGTCATTCAAGAACTCTGAAGAAAAGTTTGGCACCTTGTGCATTGTGCCGAGCTGAACATCGATTGCCCGAAACAGTGCCGTTAAAATTTAAAGTGAGACCGAGTTAATAGTTATCATTGCTCCATCATTGTCATCATTATAGAAATTTTGTAGGAATGTCAAATTCTTATTTTTATTTTTATTTTTATTTTCATTATTATTTGTATTATAGAGAAATAAAAGAGCCTGGTTTTGGGGTATGGTCTGGAGTGCTACATTTTGTATTACATAATATAGGAATATACTTGAAATTCTTTTTTGCAAATAAGTTGTCAGGTAGCTACCTAACTGAAACCGTACTTGCAACCTTTGGTATTTGATATTGGTTTTTAAAACAATTGGCACTATTGTTACCATTGATTACGAGAAGTAAGACTTCACATGTGACTGACGACTAATTATTGTTGCCTTAAAAACAACTGAAAAAAAAAAAAAAAAAAGGTTTTACAAATCGCGTGCTGCCAAAATCAACAGGAGGGAAAAAAAACACCAAAGAAAAATTTATTCCCCTACTCCCCTACTTTGCATAAACTCATTCCCAATTCGTCGGATCCGCATGAACGCCACAACAAACTTTCAAAATTTGGGTGTGTTCCTTTTTTCAGTGAATTTTTTTTTTCTTTTGGGTTTCTTCTTGATTCAGGGTTTTATTTTATACTCCAGGTTGTATATTTTATCAGCTCCAAGGCAGCTGATTCTTTATATTTTTGTTTCTCTCAGTGGTTTTTATTTTCTCTGTATCTGTATTTTATATATTTATTTTTCTTTCAGCATCATTTCTAATGGGTATTTCTGGTTGGTAAGAATCTTTCATTTTCATTCAGGTAACAAAAGGTAAACATAGCATCAACATCATGAGTTTCTTCTCACATTCAATATTCATATTTGTCATATTCATACAACTTTTCCAGGAATCATTTGCGTTCACTTATTTGGGTTGTTATCAAAATTCTGCGCTCCTGTCAAGTAAGGGAGGATCCTTTCAGTATCAGTCAACCGGCTACTGTCAGAATCAATGTGCTGGATACGCCTATGCTGGTCTAACAAATGGTGACGAGTGTTATTGTTCAAATTCTCTTAGCGGGCTGCAGGTCTCTTCTTCAAACTGTAACATTACTTGCTCAGGATACCCAAGCGACATTTGCGGTGGTAGCGGATATATTTCTGTTTACCTGTCTGATTCATCATCATCATCTTCTTCTTTATCTGGCTCTGGTTCCTCGTCGGCATCTGGTAGCTCATCTTCATTGCGATCCTCTTCATCGTCAACTGCTCGTACATCGGTTGATGTTCCAATTTCATTTTCTCCAACCGATTCTTCTTCTTCGTCAGGTTCTTCAATAACTTCAGCACCAGTGTCGTCTCTGATTTTGTTAACATCTCTGCGTCTTGCCACTCCATCAACAATCGATACCACTTCGATATCGCTTAACACTGAAGGAGGTAGGACTATCACATCGGCAGTTACCATCCACACAGTTGCCAGTTATTCTGATGTGGTTATCACCGAGACTCTAGGGCCAACTGCAACAGCTAGCCCTGCCAATGGCTCTTCAGCATCTCATGGTGGCACTAATAAGAGCAGCAACGGCAACCTCTCAGGGGGAGCAATTGCTGGAATTACAGTTGGTGTTGTTGCAGCAGTTGCTGCTTTCTTAGCGGTGTTATTTTTCATTTGGAGACAACGTAAAAAGGCAATACAATTGGAAAAATCTCATAACCCTGAAATTGCTGCGGCAGTTGTGGCTAATAATTATTCAGCTAAGCCAAATTCTGATAAATATAGTGGGTACCATGATCGATACGCGACAGGTGGCCCAGGTAGTCGCTTTGAATACGATGAAGAACAAGGGTTTGGACCAACTATAGGGTCTACTGGTGATGGCGACCCTGCCAATTTCTCTAGAAATCCATCTTCGCGATTCACTGGTGGTGGTGGTACCGAAGGATTGGGTATTGTCGGTGGCGCGGCTGCTGCTGGGGCTGGTCATTCAAAGGCAGACACTCAAATACCTCGAATATCAGTGGATGAGGACGACGAAATTCAAGTTGATGACGATGGTGCACCAGTTGTTGCAGGTCCTAAGCCAGGTTTGAGAATTATGAATCCAGATAATGAAATCGAAAGTGTTCGCACTGGTAATACCATGGACCCAAAACAATCAAAAACTCACAAGAATAATAAATCTGCTAGTAATATTAGCAATTTCGATACCGAGGATGAAGATAATGACTTGTTCAAAGATAGAGTAAAACTTTAGTTTCATTTTAGAATAGTTTATAAAAGTTCTCGTTTTTTTTTTTAACTTCTTAATAATACACGTTTTGCTTACACACAATCTAAAAACCTCTTTTGTTTTACTTCAATAAATTTCATTCATTTATTAATGTACCCTAACCAAGTCCGATTTATAATTCAATAACATTTTCATTTTCGCCAAAAGTATTTTCACCAGAATACAAGACGTACAAAAATCCATCTTCATCTTTATGTTCCTCATAGACAGAAGACATCAACGCAGCAGTTGGTGGCAAAATATCTTTAATAAAGATGAATATAGCTTTTTCTGGTGGCAATTGAATTCTTTTTCTTATGACATAGACAAATTGTCCAACGGTTAAATCAGCAGGAACCAAATATTTTCTCTTGTCAATTTCTTGGATATCAGATTTTTCAACCTTTTCGCAAATAACTGGAATTCTGTCAGGGAATTTCTTGAGTATTCTCATAGCTTCAACCTTTCTCTTTTCTAAAAAAAACATTGTTAGTAAAAAAAAATCCAAAACAAAGTTCAGGGGGCGTTACACCACTGAGTAAAAAACAATGTCAACACATACCAAGAGAATGTTCATCCTTAAATTGTGATCTCATAATTAGCAATAACTAGTAAGTAACAGTAAAGTAAAGTCTTCTATTCAATTGTTAGAATTATTAACAAAAATATACGCGCCGCCTATCAAAAACAAACAGAATAATATTGATAGATAGCAATCAATAAAGCTCTTAGGAGAGACAAAAAAAAAAAAAATAAAAAAAAAAAAAAACCACTGACGATAAGGTTAAAAGATTATCTAAATCAGAGAATTTGTTTCTTTTTTTCTAGGAAATTTGGAGTATTTATACCTACGAATCTATTTTGTTGTTAATAATAATCGATTTCTTGTTTTCGTTTAATGTGATGATGTGGTGTAGGATAAGTAATCAAAAAACTCGATGGCGTTAAAAGTTGGAGATGAGATGACGCTTTTGGAACACCGTCTGTGGGTCCCGCCATTCACATGTGCTCTCCGGGTGAACCCAGGAGTCAGTTACGTCATTAGGGTAACCCAAAAACGCCATAGAAAAAAAAATTATAATATATATAATCTTCAAGTCATCAGCATCAAAATCCAATCAATTGATTTCATATGAGTGGTGGTGGTAACAGACTTCGAAAATTAGTTACTGCTTCAGTTTCATGTACTGTGGCTAGTGAAGCATATGGTGAATGTATATTGAGAAGCTACAAAAGTGTAACCAAGGATGCCTGTGTCAATGAATTCAGAGTCTTTAAGGATTGTGTGATGAAAAATCTACGAAAATAACCAGCAATCAATGATCCATGAAAAATCATTATTATTACTATTGTTATTACTATTATTACTATTATCATAGTTTATTAGATTACTATATTCCTTTTATTACACCCCCAACTCATGTATATATTTACTTATTGGATCATTAGAAATTGTAAAAAATATCAAGTTTTGAATTTCACTAACTGAAATCACTTGTTTTAATCTTGGATCATTCTGCCACCATTGCTTGATTAAATAAATCATTTCCTTGTTAATGAATTCCGAGTTTTCAGTCTCAATCATCTCTTTCAAACTGTAGTATAATTTATTGTAGGAAATGCCTGATTTGATAAACACATCCACAATTGTTCCTTGGGGGATGTTTTCATTATTCACCAATTTAATAAACTTCTCAATCAACATTGGCACTGGGAAAACATACTCTGAGCTGTTCACCTTTTGACCAATTGAGATAATTGCATTAGATACTAAAATTAATAAATTATCCTGATCTTGTTCTTTCATTTTAGCAAACAATGAGTCCCATTTCTTTGCAATTTCTTCAGAGTTTCTGTAATCACTTTCTTTGTAAATTATTAAACAGAAATCTTCATAGCCTAGTGGCTCGGCAAATTCATTATACAATGAACTAATGTTTAATATCTGATTATTCAATAATCCAATGTTTTCTTGCTTTTGTTCTTCAGTTAAGTCGAAGTCATTTTGTAATTTGCCAATTAATTCCAACTGAATCCCAGCAACATCTAAATTATTTTGAATATTATTCAATAATTCAATGGTTAGTTGTCTCAAGTTAAACTGTTCAACACAATTACAAAACCCATTAGCCTTTGCCAAATATTCAATTCTTTTCTCCAAAGATACTACAAATTTCCCCTGGGTAGCCAATTTATAGAAAACTTCAGCAGCTTCAAAATAATATTGTCTTCTTGAATAATATCTTGACAATAAATATGAAATTTCTGGTGAATCGATAGAACGCTCTTGTAGGTATGACAATATAAATGGGGTGTCAATTTCCAACAATTTCTCTTCTAACCCCTGTTTCACAAACCAATCATAAAATTCATAATGGAACAATTTATCATTATATTTGAAACAGATTGAGTAGCTTTGATTTCTTAATTTGGTACTCTCCAAGACAATCGGTTCATTCGTATTCAAATTGTTATAATTTTTCTTGAAATTTTCATAATTTTCAATTGATTTAACGTCAATTTCAACCAAAATTTCAAATACTAATCTGTATCTTTCAATTTTGGATTTGTAAATACTCTCACTTTCAATATCACTTATCAATTTTCCTTCAAATTTACTAGCAGCTCGGTTTTTGTCGATAATATTAGCAATATCAAGAACAAATTCAATAACTTCTGGATAATAATCTAATTTGATCATGGTACGCACGGCTTCTTTCAAATCTTCAATCGTCAAAGATTCTCCAACTTTTGTAAATAATTTAACTGCAATCTCCAATTCTTGTAATTTACTGTCATTATCTCTTGGACCAATTGAATTTGCCTTTCTAAGATGTTCAAATGCTCTGAATATTATAACATCATTAGCTGAACAGAAAGAACTGCAATGTTTTTGCAAACTATCAGCTAAATAATCAACCGACACACCTTTGCTGATATTTTTATTAATTATTGATGTGAAAACCATCTTAACTGTTTCTTTGGTGTCTTTTGTTAATGAAAATAGATCAACAAATTTCAAATTTGATAATTTCAATTGAGTATCTAATGAAATAAATTTAATAGTGTCCTTGAATGCCACTTTTTGATCTTCAAATCCAATAATAAGACTTTCATCAAACAAGATCAACAAAAATGAAAATGCTTCCTTCATTATTTTCAATAATTCGTAAATTGATTTTAATGCAGAATTTTCAGCTTGAATAGCAGTCTCTTCTTCTCTTGAAATTCCTCGGTTTCCAGTCATTGAACTACCAAAATATGGGATGCGATTACCATAATCATCGAAAAATTTTATTAAAACAACAATAGTGTTTAATAATCCGATAACCTGAGATTTGTCAACGTTAATATTTGATAAATATTGATTAGTTTCTTTCAAGTATTTTTCATTCTTAGTACCATTAGTATTCAATGCATTCTTGTCAACGACAAAGACTTGCTTATACCAGATATCTCTGAAAATTCTCGCAATTAATAATGCCGTACCATAAAACCTTGGACTTAATTTAACATTTTCAATTGAATAATTATGCGAATCCATAGAGACAAGCACAGTTGGCTTTTCGTAGGTTGGTTTATTCTCCAAATTTGTGCCAACATAAAAATTGAACGAATTTAATTTCATTGATTCTGAATATTTATCATTACAGATTATGCTTAATGCAGTTGAACATGTCTCTTGTAGCCCATATCGTTCAACAAACGTCAGTAATTGATCACCCAAAGAAGTGAAAATTGTAGCTGGAGTTCGTTGTTTGAAAATTTCAACCCCTTTATTCGTCAAAGCGGCAAAATGTAAAGGAGTTGAAGTATATTGAGTAGCAAAATAATTGGAGTAACCTTTTGGTGTATTGGTGGCATGCACAGTTGGTGTTAACTGAACAATATCATAAATTATCCCAGAATTTTCTAAAAATGTTGCATTTTCCACATATTCATGATAATAATTTAAAATTCCATAATCTGGAACACTGACGAATAACTTGTTATTTTCCTGGTCACCTTTAGTCTTTTGAATGGCAACAACAAAGATCCCTGGTGAAAGAATTTTACTCTTCGCCGTGGTATTCACCAAAAGTGGTGACTCCTTTTGATATCCAAGTAAATTCGTTGGTTTGCTATCTTTGTTTATATTTGATGAAGAAAACAACAGTGCTGTCGTTGTTGATTGTTGTTGCTGTTGTTGTAATAATAATTGTTGCTGCTGAATTTCTGCCACTGACAATTTTGATGGCGGGAATTTTATATTCTGAAATCTCAAAGCAGCAACTCTACCACCATATAATGCACCGTTCAAATATATTCTGCAACCACCTTGGGTTATCGCCACCATGTATAAATTATCATTTTCATATCTAGTAACCACATTAATACTGACAATATTGAATAAACTTTTAGCTAACAATTTAGCACCTTTGCAATCTGTAGTTCTCAAATCTGTTAAAATTTGTGATGGTTTCAAAACAAATGGACCTTCCAATCCTTCTTTTTTAATCAGATATGCACGAATCACTGATTTGGATGACAACGTATACAATATATCTCTTGACTCATCAATATTTAAAGAGGTGATAATTTCTCCAGGTTCGCCAGTCTCTGAACCAAACAAATTAGTTGATGGCAACAAATAAGACAAATTAGATCTAGTCAAACATTTCTTGTTACATTTCTTATCAAACCATTTATCTTCACTTGAATAATTTAATTCCCATAAATTCAATTCATCGCCATAACCACTGAAGAATATTTGTCCCGTCTTTTCAAATAGTATGAATTGATCTGCGTTGATTGAATTTGCAGATACGGATAAATCAGTGTTATATATTTCTAATTCATTATCTTTCAAAGAAATTGCCAACAAATAGATATTGTAAGCAGTAGATACGAGCAACAAATGTTTCACAGATTCAACAAACACATTAGACTTTGGTTTGATTAATTTTACTGCTAAAATATCATTAGGAATATCATCAATCACGGAATAATTTGAATTATCTAAGTAGTCCCATAAGATTAATTTATTACCATTAATTATCCACGCTCGATTTAATTCATGGAAAAGTCCAAGATTCATACTACTAGTGGTACCCTCGAGTAATTCCAAAACTTTATCAGGTATGCTGGACATCGATACCCTTTCAAATGAATTAAATGGACCCAACCCGTTCACGCTTTTATTATAAAAATAATTCACCGGATTTGACAAATGAGTAGCTTCATCTAAAATTGGAGTTGATTTATCATGATCCAATATGCCTTGAACATATCTAGATGCTAATTGAATGGGATTCAAATTAGATATTCCTAAAACCTTGGTGTTTACCTCATACTTTGTTGGTTTGTCTGGTTGCGTTTCAATTGTATTGGTTCGGAAACTAGGAAATCTTCGATTACCACTGTTGGCTTCATCGGAAGGCTGGCCAAAATAAACACTAGTCACTGAAGGTGTTAGCATTTGTGCAATTAATCAGCTGAAAATTCGCGTCTACACTTACTTTCCTAAATGAGCTCGTTTGTTTATGTCTTTCCGGTTATTGTTGATAATTTTTTTTTCAACTCACTAACCAAGTTTTTCAGTAAAGATCAGGGTAACACTATGCGTATTCTGTTTCCAGATCTTGCAGGGAAATTTTTCTAGGTGTGGCTAGCGAATCTTCAAGCGGTTTTGATAATTTTTCCTTATTTCCGCTGAGCACGGAGATAGTGGGGTGATGCGAAATATTTTTTTTTGTTTGCAAATATAAAAGGACGGTATATAATTTAGAAGCTGCTTCGCCGATAAACTAATGTAAACAAAGGAGACAGATAATTTTGTTGGGTATCCTTTTTATTATTTTATATAAAAGAAGCAGCAGCTGAAATGGAAAGCACAACATCGAGTACCAACTCGGAAAATATAGGAAAACAAATAGCTCAAGAAAATCAGACAGAGGACCACCTTATGAGATGTGAGTCATGGAGTCCTGATGAACAGAGAATTCAAGAATTGAAAAGATATTCCTCAAAGGACAAGAAAGTTGATTATGAAGTTGAATTTCGGACGGATGACCCAGAAAATGTGGTCGCTAGAATGTCTTATGCTGACAAAATCATGATTTCATTTCTCTTATCGTCAGCCGCGTTCTGCACTACTATAATTTCATCAGTTTGGTCATTAGCAATCCCCAACATCATGAAACATTTCCATGTTTCTCGAGAAGTTGCGGTTCTAGGGATTACATTTTATATCTTTGGATTAGCATCGGGGCCAGTTTTTCTTTCGCCAATATCCGAGTTTTACGGACGTAAAGTTGTTTATTTATCAGGTCTAGCACTTTGCTTTGCTTTTCAATTAATTACTTCATTCTCGAATAACTATGGCGCAATTATTTTCAGTAGATTCATGGCAAGTTTCTTTGGATCGGCGTTCTTATCTGTGGGATCAGGGACTTTCTCCGATATTTTCAATAAGAGAGATATCTTCCTTCCCTATCAAATGTTTGTTATTACACCATTCTTAGCGCCGACGATTGGTGCCCTCATTTCAGGATTCATTAATGAGTATTCTAATTTTCGTTGGTGTTTCCACTCAATGTTGATTTTCACCGGGGTGATGGTGGTAACCATTTATTTTTCCATTCCAGAAACTTATAAACCATACTTGTTAACAAGAAAGGCAAGAAGAATAAGAAATCAAACAGGATGCGACAAATATTATGCTCCACTTGAGAAGGTCCCCCAGACATTATTAGAAACAATTTTCTTGTCCTGTAAAAGACCATTCGCGTTATTATTTCGAGATCCAATGATGTTTTGCTTATGTTTTTACACAGGTTACGTTTTAGCTATTGTGTACATGTTTTTCGTTAGCATACCTTACGTCTTTGAAACAGTTTATGATTTTACCATTGCTCAACAAGGGTTGGCATTTTTGGGATTAGCAGTGGGGATTCTCGTTACCATGCCATTAAACATTTATGCTCAGAAGATCTATGATAGAATGGTTGCTGCCAATGATGGAGTTTCAACTCCTGAAATGAGACTCACTCCATTGAAGTATGGAGTCTTCTTTATTCCTACTGGATTAATGATTTTGGCTTGGACAAGTTATAAGCATGTTCATTGGATGGGACCAATTATTGGATCTGCAGTTTTTGGAGGTGGAGTGACTTTAGTTTTTACAGGAGTTTTCAGCTACACAGTTGATGGGTATCGACTTTATTCGGCTTCAGCGATGGCTGCTAATGTGTTTGTGAGATGTCTAATGGCTGGAATTTTCCCATTATTTGGATACTACGTGTATCACGGCTTAGGGGTCAATTGGGCCAGTTTCTTGATGTCTATGATTTCGCTTGTAATGTTGCCAATGCCATTCGTGTTTTACAAATATGGACCATATTTAAGAAGCAAATCGCCATACGCATGGTCTGACGATTAATAGACAATTTCAGAATTTATAGAAATAGATTTTTGGTTTTAAGTTATTGTACGGACCATACCGTTAAACCATTTAAACTCACTTTGAACTACATAAATTACACAAGAAACCCATACGATAATAAGTAATTCGACAGTTCAATGCTGGCAAAAACAAGCGAGTATAAAAATGAAAAAATGCGCTAAATAGGAACGAATTTCATAATTGATAAATTCATGAATGAGGGACATATATATATATATTGAAACATAAATTTGAAATAAAAAAGGGGGCAGAACTGTTGTTGTAAAAATAACCTTAGCCTCAAGACAAGGAGTTACAACTTAAAACTTTTGTTTGTACGATGTCAATCCGAATACATTATCAATAATGTGATTTTGCCTGTCATTCCTCTTAACCGAATAGCGGATGCTTCTATGGACTCGACATTTCTGTTATTCTGCACATTCTTACGCAAACTTTGCAGACCAGGATAGTGGTTCTACGAATAATTTGTAAGATTCACATTAATTATTGCTAGATCAAAGTATTCAAATAAAGTTAAAATGTCGTTACTTGATTTAAGCTTTAATATATAGTGGATTTCTTAGAAAATTACACACGAATCCCAAATTTCTGGTCTATAATTATACCGTATTGAATTTTCAACCGCACGAGTTAGATGATAATCATTGGATTCATCATATATTCTAGGAAAAACCAAAATTAAGGCCCCCTAAAATAATATTGGATCACATTGCTATGTATTTTTCTCAAAAATGGTAATTTTCACGGAATTTTGTTTTTTTGTGTTTTTTTGGTGCTAAAAATAAAAATAACATTTTATGAATTAGATAAAATAAAAGAATATCTTACCTCGAAGGTGGTTTCGTGGTCTAGTTGGTTATGGCATCTGCTTAACACGCAGAACGTCCCCAGTTCGATCCTGGGCGAAATCATTTTTTCCTAACTTTATTTTTTTTTTTTCATTTTGCTGAAAGTTTTCACGTGCATCGCATCGAGCTATAATAAATTTTTTTTTTCTCTATAAAAAAAATTTTTCTTTTTTATACCCTAGAAAGTTGAATAGGAATATAATAGATTATGACAGATTACTTGGAAGTGATAAGTCGAGATCCTAGTGAATTAATCACTCTAGCATTTCAACATGATAACATTAGCACCAGTTTATCTCAAAGTATAAAGACAATTTTGGATCCTGTAATCAAAGCAAATGCAAAAGACAGTCCATCAATATTGGATCAGATATACGTTGACGGGCTCGATTCTAGCCAGGTTTGGGAACAATCAAAATTAGTCATTGATAAAAATATTGAAGAATTGATGCTTAATGAAATACCACGCTATCAGCAGCATCAGAAGCAGAGGCCGGAGAGTGGCAGTGATGAGGAAGACGAGGGCAGCGACCAAGAAGCGGATGCTGAAGATAGCGAGGACGAAATTGTGCAGAAGGATACTATAATGGAAGAGGATGAGAATGAAGGCGAAGAAGAGCACGAAGAAGAGGAGGAAGCTGATATTGATGAAGAAGATGAGCATTTGGAAAATGTGAAAAGTATTCTTGAGGATGAAAACGATGATGAAGACGAAGACGAAGAAGATGTAGAAAATGAAGGTCAGGCTAATGGTTTTGGATTAAATGATGAATTCTTTTCATTGGATGACTTCAACAAACAGGTGATTGCCGCAGAAAACCAAGATTCTGGATCAGATTCTGAAGAGATTGACTATTTTGGAGAAGTTTCAGATGGCTCCGACGAAGAAGCAGAATATTATGATGATTTCTTTGACAAGCCAAACCGCGATAAGGGAGGTTCTTCCAAAGACACTAATGGTAAAGGTAAAATTGAATTAGGAGAAGAGGCTGAATTTGATGATGATGATTATGACAATGCAATGAAGAGCACAATGTTAGATTTATTTGAAGACGAAGTTGACGATAAACCAAAAGAGAACTTGTCCTCGTTTGAAAAACAACAAAGACAAATCCAAAAGCAAATTGCAGAATTGGAAAGGGAAGCTGTTGAAGAAAAGAAATGGACAATGAAGGGGGAATCATCAGTAAAGAACCGACCTGCGGATTCATTATTAGATGAAGAATTAGAATTTGACAGAAATGCGAAACCTGCTCCAATGATAACTCAAGAAGTCACAGAATCAATTGAAGATTTAATTCGAAGAAGAATCGCGAATGATCAATTTGATGATTTACCAAGACGATTAATTACTGAGAGTAAATTCAAAATCAAACCAGAATTTAATATTGAAGAAATCGGGAAAAAATCTCAAAAATCGTTGGCGGAAATTTATGAAGATGAAAACGTTAATGGGATGACGGCAGAATCTAAGATTCGTGATCAATTGAAATCTGCTCATGATGAAGTTATTGAATTGTATCAACAATTATCATTCAAATTAGATACATTATGTTCAGCACATTACATTCCAAAACCTCAAAGTAAACAATTGGAAATTAAAGTCGACACTTCCACGATTAGCATGGAAGAGTCTCAACCATTGTCAATGGCCAGCGGTTCAGCATTGGCACCACAAGAAATTTATAAAGTTAAACCTGGGTTTGATGGAACCACTGTGGTGTTGGGTAACGGGTTGATCAAATCTAGGGATGAACTTACAAAAGAACAAAAGAAAAAATTACGAAAGACTAAATCCAAAGGGATTAATAAAAAGATGCAATCAAAGAAAAATGCAACTATGGAAGCTCTTAAGATGGGTAATGTTTCAATAATTGATTCTAAGGGTCAAAAGAAAGATTTACAAGGTAACCTTATTAAAAACCAAGAATCCAAAAGCGTTAAATTTAAATTGTAAATAAAATAAAACAAAATAAATAAATGACAGACAAAAATAAATTATTGAGTCTTTTTTTGCAAATTTAATGGTTTTTCTAATGCTCGATAACTGACTTGTAAGGAACTAACCCAACTTAACCCATGGATCAAAACCCACAATAAGAATAAACTGACAATTGTAGCACTAAGAATTCCTGGACTGAAAAACAGATAAGTGTCAAATAAACTCCCGCCAGTGACTCTGATCTCTTGGAAATCACCACTGTCAGTATTGTTATTGTTGTTGCCTTCACTTTTTTCATGTTCTTGAATTGTAACGTAACCGCCTTCTTGTTCAGCTTCTTCAATGAGTTTATTAAAAGTTTCATCCAACTCTTGCGTGAGCTTATCAATATCGACAGCAATATCTTCACTACTAATTTCTCTGTTAATTAACCCTTTTTTCCCAATAGTAACTTCTTCTTTTTGGTTTCTTGGAACAAATTGCACCAACACGTTGGTGTCATCACTCAAGCTAGCAATCTTTTCAAGCACAACGCCAATTGATGCAACGGCAATATCACTTGGGACATTTGCCTTAGCGGATTCAACTCCACTAGCCAAAAATTTTTTGAATTGCTCATTTTTGACAACAATATCGTGGTCTTCCTTGTCCAAACTCAACACAATCAACCCTTCATTCTGTAAGGAGGCAAAATCAACGTATCGAGGAAGTGAGCCATGCGATGAACTTCGAAGGTATACTGGACCAGTATTGATAAATGCGAATGCCGTGGTGACAATTAATAATAACCCAATCAAAAATTTCATTCGTGCTTATCAGTCAATACTTTTAAAACTCCATCAACCTAATTAACTGAAATCTCATTTTTCTTTAAAATGTGGTAGGTGCAGAAATTTACCCGGTCAATCACCAGCCAGGGCAAGAAAATCCCTACTCAATAGTAGGAGGGAGGGACCGAAAATGGTTTACAGCCTAAATTGAAGAACAAAATAACATCAAAATTCTTAAAACAAAATATATGGAAAAAAATGATATGAATTAAGAAACACGAAGAAATTAATGACAGAAAACATCATTGTGGCGAGAGAAAGACTAACGAGAACAGAACCGGTCATACTGAGCATCGTCCCACCTGGTTTCCAAGTAGGAAGTGAATTTGTCAAATTCGCACCACCCGTCAGCTCTTTGCTCACAAAAGTCTGGGATATTCTTCGACAATGAGATTGTGTGATCGTTCAACATCATGTGGATATATTTCGTAAAACCTCCATTTTGAGCCAATGTTTCTCTAGTTGGGTCAATCGGAGCCTCACATTCAATGACTTCAAACACCACTTGGGCTGCGAATGGCACGATCTTTGATAGCTTGAAGTTGACTTTGTCTTGGGATGGACCTTTACCGGTGAACGTCGTATCAAATTCGTTGGTGATTCCCAAGGCGTGCAAGATGTCAACGATGGTAGAGTCATGAGAGAAATCAAAGTAAACTGGTTGATTTAATGGGAAATACTCTGGGTTTGAATTCAATGTAGAATTTTGTGAAGCGATATGATCAGGGTTGAATGGTTGACCCAAAAGACGGTTTTTGAACTCTTCGACCCAACCAATCCCACTAGCTTTTGAAACGTCAGTCGAATAATGCGCAAGGTACCAACTCCAGTCCATAGTGTACTCGTAATTCTCCCATTCGTCTTCAGTGAATAAAGAGCAGAATTTCGAGTAACCTAAATTATTAGTCTCATAGGTACATAATTCTTGCAATTTGTAAGCGTCACGGTAGTCTAATTTAATGTTATTGAGATTACCATTGATTCGATTGACAGCATCAGCTAAATATTGTTTCTTGAATTTGCTGACGCCACTAGCATCGATTGATTGTTTAGGACAATGAGGAGCTAAAGTGTTGTTGAATCCTGACCCTTCGATGATTAATTCAAGGTTAGCGAAATCTTGCCATTTTAGCCCGAAGAATCCATTCAAGAAATATAACGCTGAGTTAGTCATTCTAGATTGACTAGTTGATCGTGCAACAATTTTGGCTGCTTGTCCCTTCAAGACATCAGCTACTAACCCGCCGTATCTGAAGAAAGTTCTAACCCCTTTATCGAATAGCTGTTGATTACCTAGACTGGTTAAAATTCCTAAACCTTGAGTATACTCCCAATCATTCATGAATTCTAATTCTCCCTTGGCGCTTATCTTTTGCTGTTGTAATTTCTTAATAGTACTCAGACCTTGGAGGGAAATAGGATACCTCGTCCCATGTCTAGACAACAAGTGGACTTGAGATATTTTACATTGAGGTGGCATACCATACTCGAAGACGCCCCAACCATCACCGACATAATATGGACTTATAGTTCCCCATAAATGCTGAATGTCACCATTGGATCCAGTTTCTATAGGTTGTGGTAAAGTGTATGATTCAGTTGGAGTCCCAGTCTTTTGCGGATAATCGTTAGTCTGAGCTAAGAAAGGTGGACTCCCAGTTGCAGTTTTACCATAATATCCCACATCAGTAGGGAAGGTAGCACTGGCTTCTCTTAGTGCCAACTGCTGTGGAATTTTAGCACAATAACAGACGCCAACAAGTAAAGAAAGTGATAAACGCATTTGGTTCGCTGTAGCGTTTGCTTTGCCAAACAGAAGAATCCCTTGGGTGGACACTCGGTATTATTTATGTTGACATTTTCTGTTTTTCCTTTCTTTTTTTTTTTGCGATGGCGCATATATAGTTCGTGCCGTATAACCTCAAGGGTAATCCTTACGGGGATTTGATAAAAATAACTATCAGCTAGCTAAACAGTTTATTAAGGGCCTCGTTTTACGACTAGGTATTCGCCGCTGCCGTCAAGAACGTATCCGTTCATGTTGCCAACTGCTTCATCAGCATCCTCATTAGTTTCAAACTCAACTATTGCAATGGCTTTGCCATCAGATCCACGTTTTTTAGAGATTGCCTTGATGTTGCCAAATGGGATAAATAATCCTCTTAATTGATCCTCGTTGATCGCCAGAGGTATATTAGCTGCGAGTTAGTTGGAGCTGCCACTATTTCTTTTGATTTTTATTTCTTTTTTTGTTTTGATTTCGGTGTTTACATACAAGCTGTAATTGACATTGTCGATCCAACGACGCGAAGATCATGTATGAAATTTCAAATTTCTGAATTTCAAATTTTAGGTAGGAAAATCTCGAGGTCACTTGCTATTTTCATTACACTGGCCTCAACGACTTACAAAATATCTTACAAAATATCAAAACAAAATGCGTAGATTAAAAAAGTTATTCCAATTCCATTATATCAATACCATCACTAACCAATTTTTTAGCCCATTGTCTAGCGATAACTGACACTTTCATGTACTTTCTTGATGCATATTTTTTAAAAAATTCTTCGTGAATGATTGGCGAAACCAAATATTTTATAATCATCCGACAAATTTTCGTTAAATCTTCCTCGGTATAACCTCCACTATAATGAACTAAATTGTTATCCCAATCACCTCTATTAAAAATTTTTCTCGCTATGTACATTGCAGCAGCAGCAGTCATTGAAGGTAAAATCCCAATAAAATTATGATCCATTATAGAAATTTCCATCAAATATTTAGCCAAAGTTCTGGTTGGTACTTCATAATCATCAGCTTTACTGATTCTTCTTAAAAAATTCATTGGGTTTGGATACGATATATTAAATTCCAAGATTTCCAAAACTGCTTTTTCAGCTTCTAAAATTTCTAATTCGGTGTAACCACCATCAGTAACAACCGCATAATTTTTCACGGAAGGGGAATAAACTTCTTCATACTTAGCGGCAATGAAAAGGCAACTAGTAGCCAATAATTGAAATTTATCAATTTCCACCGATTCAATCGATAAAAATCTATCCATCAAATTAATAGCCAAATATAAAGTTTCTGGCAATAATCTAAATCTCATATGAATTTCCACGATCCAATCCACTAATATAGATCTCATCTTCGGTTGTAAATTTTTTTGCCAAGTCAAATATTTTGAATCTGGTAAAGTTGTCTTTTCTAGTTTATACAAATATTCAAATATTTCCACAACGTATTCGCTAACCATCAATGGGTCATCGATGTCTTCTTTATCTAAATCGTCCCATGTATAATCAATCTTGGCTCTTTTGTCCTGTTGATGATCATTTAACATGTCAGTAGCAGATCTTTTCAATGAGGCAGGCTGGGTTGCCTGCAGCTGTTGTTTCTCTTCAATGTCAGTGTAGATATCGCGTTTATTACTGGCAGTTGTTGAACGAGTCTTACTTTGACGACGACTGTCAACCTTGCTTGATGTTGTATTGTTATTATTTTTGCTCGTGTTATTAGTGTTCCCATTATTGTTTAAATTTGTTAACGCGCTTCTTCGTCTAGATTTTTCATTCAAACGTTTAGAGTCCAAAGTCTTTGCTCTTGGAATTAGAGAATTCGTGTTAATAGAGTTTTCGTCTCGTTGTGTAAGGTTTTTTCCCTAAAAAAGATACTGTTAGTATTTAGAAGTCGGTCGCGATAAACAAAATCTTGTGGTGTCGAAACATACCGGCATTATTGTTATTATTATTATTTTGTAGTGTTCTTTCTTTTATATCTATTGGCAAAAGTAATCTAGCAAAATATATATTTATAAGATGAAATAACAATAAAAAATTAAAAGAATATTATTAAAAACGAATTCTTTTGCAATGCTTTTTTTTTTTTTTGAAACAAGGATATCTTCATATAACTGAGATAATGAAAAAAAAAAATAAACACCAAAGAAAAAGCGAGAATGAAATACAAGCAAACAAAAGAGAATGAAATTAAGTGACTAAACAACAAATAACGGATTTAAAAAAAAAAAGATATTAATGAAAGATGAAAGGGAATAAAATACTATTTTTGATGATTGTTGTTGTGTATAAGTAACATACAAAAACGAAAGAAAAGAGGAAAGAAGAAGAAAAAAAAAGTTAGAAAAGAATCGCGCGTAAGTTTTGGAAATGCAAGCAATTTTTTTTTTTTTTTTTTTTTTTGCTTTGAGTTCCGGTATTTTTTTTATCTTACTTACCCAAACAAGTTCAAAGAAAAACACAGTCTGTGGCGAAAAGTACCGGTAATACGGGGAATACAGTGGAGAGATTTCTCAGCAGAACGCGGTTTTGGCTTTAAAGCATATCCCATTTGTACAGGTGAAGATCGTCAGTTGGTAAACAAATAAACAATCACCAAAAACGGCAATTGAAAAACAAAAACAAATTTGGAAAAATAAACAAATGAATAAATACATTCTATGCCAATTAGGAAAACAAAATATTAATAAATCCCTGAAAACAAATGATTGATCGGCAACCACTTGACTATTATTTAATCTTCATTCATATATATATATATATACATTTCAGTTTTTTTTTTTTTTTTTTTTTTTTTGACCAAATCCCTTTCTGTGTTGGCGTGGCGGCTACGGGTCTTTATTATTTATTCCCCGTACGTAAGTTTCCCGCCCAGCGAACGAAAAAACGTAGCCCCCCTAAATATTTCTCGTAAAAGCTACGCCAGCTCATCTCATATTATCTCATCGAATTATAATTAATCAACACTCAGATACAATCTATATATCAAAGCAACCAATTATGGAGCACAAAATCATCGACCATATGAACAGGGACCATCGATTAGCGCTCGAAGATTACCTTGCCGTGTTTGGTGATGTCAAAGTATCTCATGCAACAAATATTAGAATGAAATCAATAGAAGTCAGCAATTTCGTTTTGCAATTCAATTACGAAGGAATTGACAGCTCAATTGAAAAACTCATTCCTTTGGAACCGCCAATAAAAACCTTGGGAGACGCTAGAACAAGATTAGTCGAAATGGCAAATTCAGCAGCGGCTAAAAGAGGCTACTCTCCTAAGCAGATTACAGAGATCTTGTATCCTACCAAACTTGAAGAATTTGCATTGTTGGCAGCTGTGTTTTTCATGATCTTCACATACTATAATCAAGAATATGCCTATACTAACCTCATACCGTTTTTGTCATTTACGAGACCATGGATTGCCGCGATATTCTATGGGACGATAATTATCCACGTTCTTGAATCAGCGCTAATATTATGGCCACTATTGACGAAATATCGGGTTCCTGTTGATTATAGAATTGAATGGATGGTATGCTGTATGTTCGAAGGGTTCGTGGCGATCAAGAGATTCAAGACATTGCAATAAAAATAATTTCACTCTTTGTGAACAGCGCCCACAGAATTTTTTTTGCTTCTACGATTCCCACGTTTTATCACATACATATGTCATCATGTAAATATCTCTGTATAAAAAAAAAAAAAAAAAAAAAGAATAACACTTTCCAGCTCTCCAATTTAATTTAATTTAATTTAGTTACCACCAAAATGATTTTCCGTGATCCTTCAAATCTGTCAACGTTTATATTTTCGAGTATTTCAATAATCGTCACCATGAGTTTCTTATTCGTTTTCCTTCTTCAATCGCTAATTCAACCTCCTCCGTCGTCGCCGTCATTCCGTCCCTCGCCTCAAGAACCGCTGGCAAGATTCTTCCATAACTTCCACTCAAATAAATGCGATCCAAGTTCCTCAACCGTGGCCAATTTGACAAGAGACAAGAACGTGATCCAAGTCCATAGCCATAACGACTACTGGAGGACAAGACCTGTCCTTGACGCCCTCTCATATGGCTTCAACTCAATAGAGGCCGACATTTGGCTAACCGACAATAACAGCAACAGCAGCGAACTATTAGTTGGCCATAATCAAGTGTATGCCACGAAAACCCTTGAACAATCGTATCTTCATCCAATCTATAAATTGCTAAGCGAAGTGAATTGCCGCCCTACCACCAAACTTAATGGGCTTTTTTACAATGAACCAGAGACTACAACTTACTTATACATTGACATTAAGACCGAGGCATTACCGACCTACAAAGCACTCATCCATTCATTGTCATCTTCGTCTGAACTCACTAAATTTCTTTCATTTTTCAATTTCCAAACGAATAAAGTCGAGATGGCCCCCTTGACCGTGATTATCACTGGCAATATCCCCGAGGAATTTATCCTCCAAGAACAGCTTAATGATCCATTCAATTTGAATAAGCGAGTGGCATTTATTGATGGCCAGCTCCATAGCTTGCTATACAACAATACATTGTCATTGATCAGTTCGACCTCTTTAAAGAAGCTTATCGATGGTGAAGCTGGTATAGAAGGGCTAACCAGTGAGCAATTGGAAAGTGTGAATAAAAGTATTAGCATCGCACATGACAAGGGAATCAAAACAAGAATTTGGGAGATACCAAACTGGCCAAAATTTAAACGAAATATCATCTGGAGACAACTAATATCAGTTGGATTAGATTACCTTAATGTTGATGACTTGGAAGATGCTAGAAATTTTTAGACACGCGAAAATGGAAATGGTGTATATTAATTCAATAAATAAATAAAATTAAAAAAGAAGAAATTTTTATTACAAAAAATGAGTGCTTTCATTACCAATAATAACTCACAAATCAACTTTTTGCTCAATCAATTTTTGATAAGCTTTATTTCTCGTCACCGCTGAATATTCTGGTAAAACAATACAACCCAGTTGCATGGCTATAATTTTTTATTAGCAGAATCAAAGGATCTCTTTTCTACAATATAGCCCTCCAGGCTCCTGTATATTTCTTTGGAGGAAAAGACATGGACTTCCCCAATACATCACGTTGTGTACTCATAGGGCGCACCCACTATTTTTGACATATGATTTATTTCTGCTGTAATCCAGACAGCAACATTATTGCATTTACCATTGTATTGTGCACTTTTTTGTACTTATATTCCATACATCACTTATTTATATTTACTTGAGAGGAAACCGTCCCCAATTTATATATTGTTATCAACTTAACCATTCTTTCAAATCCGCCAGTTTAGCATGCATTTGTTTTGTTGGACGATCTTGAATCTACCGGTACTGCATTTCTTTGGTCTACATCGTCCTTCTTGCTGGGTTGACCATCATTTGAGTTAGTCGGGCCAATTGATGAGCTCCAGTTCATGTACTTGTCCTTTGTGGAGATTGATATTAGGTTTGTCAACGGATACTATGATACAGGGCCTGCTCTTATTAACTTGATTGGGATCAAAGTCATTGATATTGTGCTACGATTAGCCATTCCTTTGAGTTAAAAGAATCAAAAACAGCTTTGGATATCATTCCTTAAGTAGCTTATTATTCTATTCTTTGAGAAATCGCAAAATCGAACTAGCGTAAATAGTTCGAGTTTCTTTATTTCCCATTTCATTTTCACACTAACTCAATCAAGAACTTATTTTTAAGGTCCTTTTGGATCGGATAAGTACCTGTGACGCTGTGCCTTCTGCAGTTCACCTTGAACACGGTTCAACACATCACCTTCGTACTCTGCAGAATCACTACCGTAGACATACTCATGTCCGCTTTCCAAAGCATACCAAGCCCTATATGCAACTTCATGAACATCATCTTTTTTACCAGAACCTATGACAGTTTCAGCAAGCCCAGCATTGATGAAGAAATCAGTCTCTGTTGCGCCGGGCATCAAAAGAGTCATCTGGATATTGTGGCCTTTTACCTCATTTCTAATTGCCCAAAAAAAAGAGTTGACAAAGGCCTTACTAGCCCCATAAACTGCTTCATAAGGAACAGGAGTCGTTCCAGAAACCGAAGACACCATCAAGATTCTCCCGTGGCCTCTCTTGATGAACTTTGCCAAGAAAATTTTTGTCATGTGAACAATAGAATCGACATTAAGACGAATTACTTGCAATTCTTTTTCTAAGTTTGTTTGAGTGACAAAATCACCACCCAAACCTTGACCAGCATTAAGCACCATAGTATCAACATCCCAGGCGTTCTTCTCCACTAGTGAGCTGATTCTTTTAATGTCCTCGTAATCGCTCAAGTCTGCTGAAATGGTATGCACTACGCATCCAGAACCTGCCAACTCTTCATGCAATTCATTCAATTTGTTAATATCTCTAGCAACAGCAACAATGTTATAATTGTTTTTGGCGAAAATTCTGGAGATGGACAAACCAATTCCTTTTGAGGCACCTGTAATCAAAACAAGCTTTTTTTGTTGCTCCATTGTTATTAAATCTTAATAAAGCCAAACCCTGTTTACCTAACTCTTAAGTTATTTATCTATTAATACCTAACCTGTTTCAAACTTGAGTTATGGAATTAGTTGATGGCATTCTCTCATTATATATTTATGGTTGCTTACTAATTGTTGATTACTAATCATGTAAAATATGAAGTGATTGTCCAATTTCTGTCCCAATCATGCAAAACTAAAAGACCATTTACTGCTGCTACTGCACAGTGGACCCTTTTATTTTCCTATAGTACTAAATGTGGTGAAATTTTCATAGTACTGGGAAAGTTAATTCATATTATTGACCGATATTAGATGGGTAGCAAAATGAAAAATAGTTTGGTAACCAATAATTACGTTTATTGGGAGTCTTCCTTAAGGCTTCTCGCAGTTCTGTACTCTGCGCCACTAACAGTCTGCCGGTTTGAAATTTCAAGCAGAGAGAATATATATGCAGCTATCAACAAAACTTGATAGAATGTAGTGATTTAAATGAAATTTCTCAACACTGTATACGTTATGTCATTCATTTCATGTATATATTATTAACTATATATACCAAAAACATTGTCCACTAATCATCACCATGGGAAAGGATACGTAATATATTCAAAAACAAATTAAGAATATCCAAGTATAATGAAATAGCACCAAATACTTCTTCTTCTGGATGTAATTTCTTCATTATCAATTGGGTGTCAATTATAATGTAAACTGAAAACACAATCGAAGCAATTATGCTGTAAATATAATCCATAGTTGACGAATAGCTTAAAAACATTCCAAAGAATCCAAAAGTAACCAATGCCAACAAAAAATAAAACATAATCCCTTGTAAACTGGTAAAATCCCATTTAGTTTGAAATGCAAACAAAGTCAACCCAATAAATATAACACTAGTCAATAGCAACGCATTAATAACCAACTGTGTATCATATAATGAAGTTACGACCCCCACGCTATAAGCTTCACAGATAGTAAAGCCTCCAAGTAAAATTAAATTGTATGGGTATTGTCTGCTCTTGAAAAACGCTGCAATCATGAAACCAACAGCACCAATCAATGCTACAAACATCAACCACATATTGGACAAGGCAAATGATTTAACTGAATCACTGTAATTAATGACAAACCCAACGGCAAAAGTAGCAATCAATTGTAATGTTAACAAAGTGTACACTTTTCTAATAAAGATCTGACGAACGCTTAATTCACATCCAGCGACATTAGTATCATATTTAAAATCATCTGGGATATTGTCTTCGTTAACTGAAGTCGATGGATCTCCCAAGAGACCTTCACCATAACTAGGTGGTTCGTTTAATGGTTGATAAGCTTGACTCATTCCGTAAATTTGTTAAATTGATATGATACAAGCAACAAAGAATGTTATATGAATAATAAAATTTGCTTGATACCATAGGGAGGCTGTAACAGATTGAGATGACGCTTTCAAGAGGTTGCGGAGCCCCGCGCATCCCGTGCACCCCTTGCTTCATTTTCTTCAACATACATAAAACGGTCTACAGAAGTTATTTGAAAAGCAAGAAAGTGTAAATAAATAACATCTAGGAAAGAAGTGTACGAAATACAAAATTTGCAAAACCCTATAAGCAGCAGCTAATGTAGTAGCTTTAATACGAACATTTCTCACAGATTTAGTGATATGCTAAGCTGAATAGTACCAAAGCTCACCTCTCTATTACCTTTCCATTATGATATTTCAAATAATGGAACGCATCTAGAACCGAAAGCCATGAATCCTGAAGCGTCATGAAGAAACGACAACATAATGTCTACCCAAGATTGTTGTGCTGGCAACTGTTAAGGTGATGGAACAACTGGGATTGTTCTATCAATCAACTGCTCTGTGGGTTTTCCTTAAAAGTGTTGATAATCAGTGAATTAGCATAATGGAACAACGCCATTTGATTTTGAAGATTCAATAATAGTACTGTCACTACCTGAAGAAGTGCTTTGGAAGTTAATGTTATAAGAAATTGAACTTCATCATTAGAATCCAAATCAATAACCTCTATTGACGGAGTAATAATTTTTTTAGCTGAGATGAAAATGCCTTATTTTCAACAACTGGATTATCGTTTTCTTTATTGGAATCTCGATTTGAATTGTTTGCTTTGGCGACAATTATAATGTTATTGCCAGGAATATCAATGCATTTAAGGGGGTATTAATATTCTCATTTTCATTACCAACAGGATCAATATTTTCGTTATTTAACGTTGCTTCAAAATTGCTCGGAAGTTGACGTGCAACAATTGAACTAGCAGACTCATTATTGAAAAAATTTTTTCCTTGATATCTTTACTTATTGCTTGGTAATGCCTTGCAGCGTATTTGACAGATTATCATTATTCTCACGCCACGAGTCTTTGTTCTTTGGAATTTTCATCGAAAAGGTCATCCATATCACTATCACTTTCATTCGAATTAGCTGCAACGCTGTTACATACATTGGATTGAGATTGAGTTATTGAGGCTGTATTGGTCGCATTGTTCTTTCAGTTGACTGATTTTTCTTTGTTTACTTGCGGAGTCGTTTTGATGTTTGAGGCCTTTTCTTTTTAACTATAATCAACCTTTGGTCTTTTAGGATCAAAAAACCCCATGGCATCGTCCGGAAATCTCTTTCTGGAAATTTGCATTCGGGCTATTTCTTCCCATAAAAAAACTAAATCAATTTCTTATTAATAAATATACAATCGCAATTAGCTATTAATATTTTTATTAATCTTATAAAATCTCTATTGAAATGTTTTATCGTGGATAATATGGGAACAAGACCTGGAGAAGTCTTATCATTGTGCTGCCGAGCTGTTCCTCTGGGATACCAACAATTGCTGGCTTAAACCAAGAAGTGCCAAAACTGTGGTTGTAATAAAAATGAAAATGAAATCACCACGTAATTTCCAGCATTTTATCTAAATAATGGCATTATTATTTCAGAGAGATAACCGGCATGACAGCTTTCTAGAAATTTGTTGGAGTTGAACAAAGACTCAAAGAGAATTTACTCACGCTGGCAATAGTTGACGATTCGATTTTCGACGGAATATAATGGAAAAAGAAAACAAGAATAATCCTGCTTGAATAATATTGGCAGCTTTGTTTAGAAAAGAATGAAAAATGGATAAATAACAATAATCAAGTTCATAAACACATTAAGAATATCCAAATACAATGCAATTGCAGCGGAAATTTCTTCTTCTGGATGCAATTTTCTCATAATTACTTGAGTGTCAACGACTATTCCAAATGAAAACACCAGAGCACCAAGTACACTATACATGTATTCCATAAAGCTTGAATAATTCAAAATTATTCCAAAGATACCAAAGGTAGTAGTGGCAACTAAAGAGATGGATACTGCACCCACTCTGCTAGCAAAATCATGCTTTGTCTGCATCGCAAATATTGTTAATCCTAAGAATAATGTGGCAGTTAATAGCACTGCGTGAAGCAAAACTTTTGTTTCATAAAACGAACTGGCGACACCAATAGTATATGATTCACATAATGTGAAAGTAGAAAGAAAAATCAAATTGTAAGGATGACTTTTACGATTGAAATATGATGCAATCATGAAAACAACCGATCCTATCAGCGATAGAACAAATAACCAAAAGTGTTGAAGAACAAAAGCTCTCATTGAATTGAAATAATTGATTGAAAATCCAATAATGCAAATCACAGCCAACTGAATGAATAATAGTGAGTATGCTTTTCTGATAAATAATTGCCTTATTGATAATTCGCAGCCAGCAACATTAGTAGCGTACTTGAAGTCATCTGGAATTTTCTTGTCCATAACGGAAGATGCGTCACTTAAAGCATCGAAATAATTTGGAGGGTCCATTTCTTGGTATAATTGCAAGTTCATTTTCTTTAAAAAGAAAAAAAATTAAAAAAATCAACAAAATGTTCAAAACTAGAATTGTTATAACATTTATATCACAAAATATAATCAAAAAAATTTCCTTTGGAAATCGTCTCACAATGGTAATTAAATTTGTTTTAAAACTTTACCGTGATTCTTTTCGCTTAATGCAATGTTCTGTAAGAATCTTTTAGCACATCTCCCTCAAATATGGTTTATTATCCCCGATGCAGGACGGCCTTAATTTTAACCATGGAAAATTTACCGGTATTGCACTAGTGCTCACGTGGCAAACATCATTTTCCAATTTGGGATTGTTAATTTACATCACTCTGAATTTAGAAAGGAAAAAAAATTATTATCTTCTGGACGGTCCGGGGGTTTTATCTTTAGGCTAGTTTAACCACAAAGGCTATTCACATTACCAATTAAGATGAGCTCTCATAAATCAAAAGGCGTAAGTAAACCAAGGATAAATCATTCTCTGTCGTCTGACCGTAGGTTGGCAGCAGGAAGAGCAGCAGCAAGCTATCTTCATTCTACTGTCCAATCTCAAAATATTCAACTTGCAAATATTGGCTCTACCGCATCTACGCTGAATAGTGTTAATAACAACAACAACAGTTCACCTAGTGGATACAATTACATCAGCACTGATTCTCCAAAGAAAGATGAAAAGATAAAAACTGTTAAAAGGAAAGTAGGCAATCAGAAATGGGATGATCCTACATTATTAGAATGGGACCCTAAACATTTCAGATTGTTTGTGGGTAACTTGGGCAGTGATGCTAATGATGAGATGTTATTAATGGCGTTTGTTAAGTACCCTTCATTAACTAAAGTTAAAGTTCCAATTGATCATCGAACTAAAGTGAATAAAGGATATGGTTTTGTTGCGTTCTCTGATCCTGAAGATTATTTCAAGGCATTTAAAGAAATGAATGGTAAATACATTGGTTTGCATCCAGTACAATTGAAACGTGCTCAAACGGAAATTAAACCAGTCGTAAAGAAGAATTACAACAAAAAGAAAAGAAGAAATTAAGAAAAAAGAAAATGCATCGCCAAAAATGGATATCTATCTATTTGTTCATATATACAGGATGGAGACGTTAACCGCTATTTGCATGAAGACAGCATCATTTTTTAATGACATTTGCTGCCGATTTCTTCCATGACTTTCCCTTTGGTAATTGCTTTCTTGATTCTAGCTTCTTTGCTATAGCCTTGATGTCTTGCTTCATTAATTTAGCTTGTTCCTTGAATTGCCAGCCCATCCCTTGTTCTGCTTTCAATTTACCAATGTCTTGCTTCAATTTCTGATTGATTGCACCAAATTTATCATCGTAGGAAATTCCCAAGTCAGCTTCTTCTATAGTTTCTTTACCAAATAAATAATCGAATAATCTTCCATCACCCCAAAAAAAACCTTTTCTGTCAACAATCCATGGAATCTTCTTGTCACCTTCTTTCAACATGAAAAAGAATGATCCTTTGTCCAATGTAAGATAGAAACCTTTGTTCGTAAAAATTTTAGCTTTGTAACTTCTAGTGAAAAACTCGAGTGGGATAGTATGAACTGGTGTAGGTCTACCAGGAATCAATGGATGACTGGTGAATTTAACAAATTCTTTAGGGTTAGTGGCGGTCTTTGGAATATACCACATTTGTCTGATCAATCTAGTTGGAAGTATAATGAAAAATGCAGCAATACCAGCTGGAATTGCAAAAATCCCCAAAGTGATGGCATTTCTTGCCATGTACATTGCGAAACTATGCGCCGGTGGTTGATTTTCTTCGTTGGTGCTATAAATTCTGAAAGCTTCAGAGAGCGCCCACTCCAAGAAAATTAAACCATAAACCAAACAAACCAAGGCAAAGCAGCCACAAAATACGAAATACAATCTATGAGATTCGGATTCATATATTATCTCCGGTTCCTTTTTAGACTCAAGAGTTTTCACCATAATTCTCAAATCTGATCCGACCTTAGGGACTCCTGGTCGAGGGAGTAATGCTGGAATTGCCTCTCTAGCAAATGGGAACTTTGGAATACGGTCAGCAAGATCATTAGATTGAGGAGTCTCACCAGGAATATGACTTTTCACTTGGGATTCTATTATCTTGCTAACAATTTCTTGATCTTTTTGGATGGTATTTGGCTTGCTGAAATCTGGTTTATTCTTGGGCGTCAATGAAGCATTGAATCTAACAATTGATATCCCCAAAGTTCTGTTATTCAAGAGTGAAACCCTACTACTTCGTATAATAGGAGCTGCTCTTGCTGCCCTTACCCTTGATAAAAGTCCAATGGTATTAATCATTCTATAGAAACTCTCAAAGTTTGATCTGAATGGTTGATGTTGAAATCGTCTCACATACATATATATTTTATTTTTTCAATAGAGTGAAATTTTACCCTTAATCGAGATATACATCCGGGTAGCTATATCTCATGCATGATTTTGAATTTTTCTTTTCTTTACTTTTTTTTTTTTCTTTTCTCCAACTGAAGTTGTTCATGATCGATTCTCGCTCCTTCCCACTTTTTTATTCCTTTTTTTTTTTTTTTTTTTTTTCTGAATTTTTTAATTTTCAGTTTGCTTTTTTTTTTCCTGAATATTTTTTTGACAGGAGATCTGTTGCTGGACAGCCTCAGTTATCAAATAAACAGTTGTGCTATCAGAGTCGAATATACAACTTATCTTTTGGTATATCCACAAAAGGTTTACTCTGATATATGGGTATTATCAATTAAAATATAATACCCTCACTTACTCCTTGTTACGTCGATGTGTGATTAGACTTTTCCCTCAAATTCTTTTATCTCATACAAAACAAGAAATTTTCAAGTGCCTGCTTTAACCGCCTACGCCGTTTTTATTTTTGCCACCCCCTGATTACAAGTTATAACAGTTGCAAGTACTGCTACAACTTCTTTCTAATCGCCTTTTTCTATTAATTTATTGGTTTTATTCTCGTTTTTAGTATAATATTGACTAACCAACTTTTAATGATGGCGGCAACTTTACATATCGTACAATCTAATTTTAAAAATAAGCGCCAGGCAATTGATATTGCTTCAATTAAGGAGTTTAATAATAATGCTAGAAAGAAGCAAAAACTTAATGACATATACCCTTCGCCTACCGTATCCTCACCTGAATCCACAACCACTGATATTGATACCACTTTAGATGACAATAATTCATCTCCCAGTATTCGCAAAGCCGCTTCACTCAGAAAAAAATTGAAAAAAAATTTGAGAATTATAGCCAACAAAGAGCGACAGAAACTGAATAAAAAGCAGAAACAGCAAGAAGATAAAGACTCACTAGAATCAAATCATGATTATATAACGCTCTGTTCTACTCTAAGTTTATTGTATGCCCAAAAGGAGAAGGTTCAAACTGACATAGTGAAATTACAAAATCTTAAGCAATCATTAAAAATTGACCCGAGCGGATTGCAAGATATATTTATGGGCCAAATACAATTACCTTCTCGAAATCAAATTATCAAATGCCCTCTTGTTGACTTCACAAAATATAAATTGGCGTTTCAAGATGAGCAGGACTTAATTAATGAAGAACTCAATAAAAAAAATTGTGATGGAATATTCCAGGTGAGCCGCACGTTTGTTTAATTCAATATATATACATACATATTAATTTTCTTTTCCTATAAATAATAACATCTATAGCGTCTTTTCCCAAATTATGATATATTTGCTGCTGTTATTAGTTATCTTGTTATTTTGATGGTGTAGGCGAGCAACATTCTCGAACCGTTGCTATTTTTTGGGTTTGGTAGGTTCGGGTAATTTAAGCTTGCAACGTCAGATTCTTAGTAACTAGTGAGAACTAAAAATTCCATCTGGCGCTTGTCTCTAATTTTAAATCTGTTACGTATCAGCCGGGAAATATGGAATTGCAAACTGATAAGAGTAAAATATGGTATTTTCCTCCCGATTCAGAGGAAGATACTCCTAGATATGCTATTCTGAGTTTAGAAGAGAGTTCTAAAATTTATGATGAGATCAAACCACTTACGAAAGATGATATCTTAAAGATCCAACCGTTACGAGTCAATTCTGATAAAATGCAAGTGAATCTCAGAAATAGCTCTTTGGGGATAGTGGACTTCGATAACGATGAAGCTGAAGATCATTTAACTAATTTTGTCGCTCAATGGAAAAATGGGTTAAAATTTTTGGAAATTGCAGAGAGTCAGAATCAGGCACAATTAGCTCAGTTGAAACAGATACGTCAGAAAGAAGAGAAGAAAAAACAGAGACTTCAGCTATTCAAGTTTTTATGCTCGAATCTACACAATTATATTAAACCAAATGATATCAATGTGAGAATAATAACTTGGAATTTACAGGGAAATTCAAGGGCTTTTGAAACTGAAAGAGAAAATTTTAAAAAATTATTAGATGCCAGTGCAACACCATATGATTACACTAAGGATGTAGATATTTATGTGATAAACTTACAAGAGACGATACCTTTAACTGGTCTTAATTTCTATTCATCACCAGTGATAGTCAGTGAATGGTCAAATTTTATACTTGGTATATTGAATGAGAAAATCAGTAAGTCTAGTTCAGTGAGAAGCCTGTTGCATAGTTCCGATCAAATATTGACTCAAGAGAAAGATTCTTTGAGATATGAATATCTTGCCGATAATAGGTTAGTTGGGTTATCAACTATTATAATTGTAAGGAAATATTTGAAGAAGCAGATATCTCACATTGATGTGGCTACAACTGGAACTGGATTTTTAAATGTATTTGGAAACAAGGGTGCCATTTTAATTAAATTCACTTTTAGTTATGATAAAGATATTCTATCTTATATTAGCGATGAAAGCAATGAATTAACGGAAGAAGAAAGAGAAGATGTTATACATGGGTATCAGTTTGTTATTGTTAATTCTCACTTACTGGCTGGTGATCAAAACATATCAAAAAGAAAGAGAGAACTCAATGCAATAGAGAAAAACTTGAATTTGAAAAGCTTTTTCAAGGATGAATCATATTTCTTAACTAATCCAATATTAACTAGTGATTATTACGCCAGTAATGAAATCGATACATTCAAATTCACTTATGATCAAGAGACAATTAGGGATAACAAGATCATCAGTCTAGAAGATTTGTCGAAATCAAAAAATGATAGTCAAGTCAGTTTTCAGGAAGTTCCATTAAAGAAAGATGAACAAACTGCTGCTGGTACTGCTGCTTCTTCTTTGAAAGTGGCCTCACCAAAATTGAAGGAAACCTCTAAATTACCATCACCAATTATATCCAAGTTGACTTCTCCTATACATAAGGAGTTTGTGTCATCACCTGCCCTCTCAACGGATGCACCAACTATTAGAACTGGAGTTAGTAATAAAGAGTTGGCGTTATATGAAGATTGTTTTATTTTTTTCGGAGGTGATATGAATTTTGGATTGATTTGTAACGATGATGAAATTGATGATATTAAAGAATTAACATTTAAGAACCAGGTGGATAAATTAGTTGAAAAGGATTCATTATCTATTGAAAAATCAAATTTGAATTTATTATCCGGTTTCAAAGAAGCATCGATCAAATTCATGCCTACTTATAAATGTAAACTGAAGCTGCCAAGACATCCAATTGCAGAGGACCCTGATGATCCAACTCCTGACAACTCTAACATTGATATTGAGGATTTATCTATTGATGATTCTGGACCAGAAGAAGATAGTCCATATGATTTTGAAAGAGTGCCAGCTTATTGCGATCGAGTTTTTTACAGTGAATTTAATATCTTCAATGATGGTCAATTAGAAGAAGGACATATCAAAGTTAATCAATACAACAGCTACTCAGACATAAATTGCAGCGACCACAAACCAGTGTTCTTGGATGTGACATTGGAACAGCTAAATGTAATTGATTACGACGAGAGATACAAATTAATGAAAGACTTTTTGAAAAGTATTGATCTTAAAGAGAATGCAAATAAACCAACTGCTGATGTGTCACCAATGGAGATCAAAGAATCTGATTTGAGAATCCTTCATAAACCAAAAGAATTTGAATTTTTCATTACTAATAAGGGCAAACGACGGTTCTCTTGGGAAATTATCAATATGGATAACTTCTTATCGGTGGAGGCTGCAGATTCTTCAAACAATAGCGACAAGAATTATTTAAGTCAACAGATTGTCGAAATCTCCCCTACACAGGGAATAATACCTGCTACTGGGGTTCAAAAAGTGAAAGTCAAAGTGAATTCATTATCAGTTGGAACGAAAAGGATAAATATATCGTTGATTCTTCGTGTTGTTGGCGCCAAAGATTTTTTCATTACCATTGAACTAGCCACAAAAGTTTCAATTTTTGGAGAATCTTTAGATCTTTTGAATAACGTTAAAGGATTTGGATCATCCTCAGGGATTCCTCCATCAATTTATGAATTAGTGAATTACCTAAGTAACAATCTCCGAGAGGATATGTTTAGCGAATTATATGATGGCAAGAAGGAATTAATATTGAACCATTTGGATGTTATTGTGAGAGACCAACTAGAAGCAAACAATTTGGATCAAGATTATTTAAATCATATTAACAAATTTGATGATGAAAATTCTTGTTGTAAAGCAGTTGTTAGAACGTTGTTGCTATTATTGAATAATCTTGATGGAGGAATCATTCCAAAGGAATTTAGTGGATTTATTCTAGATGAGATTACGTTGCCATCGGTATTTAGTTTGAACGTTAACAAATACGAGCTTCAGTCAGACATTACTACAAAGATCTTAGAGTATTTGCCTGGATTACGGGCAAATGTATTCATGTACATTACTTCATTTTTGACTTTATATTTTAATCAATTTAAAAATGCAGATAAGAATCACTTAGTTTCATTGTTCGAAGAATCATTAATTTGCTTGCCTAGTGGTGCCAGCCGAGCAATGAAGAGTAAACGAAGAGAAGTTTTGAAAGTGCTTATATGATAACAATAAAAAAAAAAAATTGCAAAAAAAAAGAAAAATGAAAATGCAAAATTATCTATGCTAAAATACACATGTTTATTTTTAATCAAACACAACTACCTCAAGTAATTTCCCACAATCAAATCCCTCACCTGTAGATAAATCAAGAATTTTCACACCTTGCAAACTGAAAATCCCCTTTTCAATAGCAATCAAATTAATTTCAGTTTCAAAAACTTGATAATGTTGAAATGGTCCAATTCGCACATGATTGTTCAAACAAATAATCCCCGTTGGCGTCAATTTAGTTTGGTTGAATAGCTTAGTCAAATTAATATTAGAATCACTGACGTTAACATAAGGATAAATGATTTGATTCGAATGAATTTTATTATAGACGGAATCAAAGCCACCTAATTCACCACTTCCCCCACCTAATCTTGGAGTAGCCGCTTTCTCTGTAATATTAGTAGTCAAGAAAGAATGATTGTTGTTCTCCTTAGGTTGAATGAGTAAAGATAAATCTAATAATTTATGCGATTTATTAATCGCCTGGATTTTCCATTTGAATATTTGTCCAACTTTAACATTTGTAGTACCATGGAAAGAGAAGATAAGTCCATTAAGCAGAGACTTTGAAGTTCTTGGAATATTGACAGTTAAAGACGTTGAAGTTGATCGTGATTGGTTTCGAAGTCTTTCATGCACAGCGTTTGGTGAACTGTTATCACTATTGATCCCTAATGAAACTGTGGCAGAATTGAACATTGGCGAAGATAACACACTCAGGAGTTCAGGTATAGCGGAGTCAGCACTAACTGACGATATGAAAGTATTGTTATTATTATTATTGTTGTTGTTGGAGCCACCACTGCTCTTGCGACCTCCATTGGAAAAATTTCTGGCATTCTGTTTAACCATTGGTTGAGATTTAAGTGCGGTGTTAGTGGGTGGGGCAATTATACTGAAATTAACAGTAGTTGTCCATCTAGTAGTAATCTTTGAAGTACCGATACCTCCACCTTTTGGATGTGGCTGAGAAATCAAAGTCACCATTATCGGTTTTTGAGTTAAATTTTCACTACTGGTATTATTCAACAACTCATAAGTAAAATTTAAACTATCTCCATAGTTTATTTCAATTGGAAATTTTTGCAATGTTGGAGGTATCACTGGTTTAATTGAGCCATTAGGAAACTCAATGTCGATCTCTAATAAGTGCAAACTAGTGTTGATCTTACTTAATTCTTTTGAAGATTCAATTTCCAACGTTGTCAATAAAATATCATTTCTCCCAGCAGCTTTTGTCCATTTCAAAACCATATTCAATACTGGATAAACAGGTAACAAGATTTTGGCATTCAAACTTATAGTTGATTCGACATCATCAAATGATACAATTGATGATCTCTTCTTATCAGTGGCCGGTGTTTGTAGAGAGGTTTGTTGTTGATGTTGTTGCTTGTCGATTAAATGAGAAGAGCCAAGAACTGGAGTAGTTTGAGTCTGCAATGCACTGAATTTAACTTGAGGTTCAAGGCCTTGGAATAGGTTCGAGTCTTGAACTGGCTTATAAATTTGTTTCAAGGTTAATTCATCAGTACTCTGATTTTCGTTCAACATAATTTTGTTACTGCTTGCACTGTTCAATTGAGATTTTTGAATGATCTTTTGATAATTTGAAAAAGTTAACAAGATTGACATGATGATTTCTGGGTTATTGACTTTCCATTTAGGGTATGAAATTGGTAAACAGAATTTCCAGATGGTGACATGTTCTTCCGATTCATTGATCCTATCATTGAAAAGACAATCTCGGTAATTAAAATTGAAAGTTCTAATTTGAAGTTGTTGAATATTTGATCTATTACCGTTGGATGGATGTACAGATAGATCTATAGAGATGAACGCGTCTTTCAAAGTCTCCAAATAAATTTGTAATTCTTGTTCATTTAACTTTTCTTCATTGGTTAGAACAATGTAACCAGTGATTGATTCATCAAAGAAAGCATTTTGACGATTGTTGGATTCGTCCAACAACAGCATGAACTGAATTAATGATTCAGATTCATGCTCCTCGATGTTAAATGTCGGCAAGTATACTTTCAAGTCCATGGTATCACTCGTTGAGTAGGAGTAGTAATAGTAGTTGTAGTATTTGGAGATCTCGGAAACTTAAGTTGTAGGTAAAGTATATCGAACAATTGTTCTTTAAATCTGGAAAACTTAATCAACCGCACAACGCGCAGTGAGACGAGACGGGAATAGGGGGTGTGATTCATATTTTTGATATAGGGGGTGCAGGAACGAAAATTACTATTACATAATCTTGTAGTAAGCTCACGTGAGAGTTTTTCTAAGATTTTCGATTTTGATGTTGAATTCTTTAAGAAATTTTAATTTCTTCGAAAGTTTCTCTTTTTTTCTTTTCGATTTTTTTAACATTTGATTTGATTGAGTAATCACTTCTATATTTTATTTTATTTTATTTTTTATTAAAGAAATTTGTCATGTCTCATTATACTCCATCAAACACTGACTGGGATTCAGTAACTGTCATTGGTAAAAATGTTAAAAGAGGTGCTGGTGGTCCAAAGCAATCAGTGGCCAGAAGTCAAAGTGAAATCAACGCCGCCAGAAGAACCGGGGGACTTGTTTCTGTGGAGAAAAAATATGGTACTTCTAACAGAAATAACGGCACTGAAGGTCAACGTTTAGCTAAAATTGATAGAGAAAATGAAGTTGCTCCACCAAAGAAAATTGAAGCCAACGTAGGTAAAGCAATTTCAAAGGCAAGATCAGAAAAGAAAATGACCCAGAAGGATTTAGCAACTAAAGTGAATGAAAAGCCAAATATTATAAATGACTATGAAGCTGGTAGAGCTGTTCCAAATCAGCAATTATTGGGTAAATTAGAAAGAGCTTTAGGTGTCAAATTGAGAGGTAAGAACATAGGTGAACCATTATTTGCAAAAAAGAAATAATCAACCAACCCAACCTGATGTTTACGATATATTGAAATAAAAGTCCAAAAATTTTTTTTTCTATTTTTTTTTTTTTTTAATTAATGATTTATTTATAAAAACATGTTGTTGAATTGTAAGATTATTTACAGGTACTTTATACATAAATACTTTGTCCCAATTCGTTATAACCGACTTTACGGTCTCTCTTGTTGTCTCTGTTTGATCTCCCGTACCTAATCCCGACTTCTCCAACTTTAGCATTCTTAAATCTAAAGATCACCTTTTCGTGCTTTTGCACCGCTGCTGTAAATCCTACCTTGGTTGCAGCTTTTGAACTTTTTGCATTTGAAAGATCATGCCCTCGAGAAAGTTTCTCCAAAGTGACTGCTGCTGGTTCTAAGCCAAGAGCATTCGCAGCATCAACTGGTCCAAATGGTTCATTTTCAGCAATAGTTAAGAATCTTGACTTCAAAGTCTTCGATGGTGCAGGAATTTCTGTCAAGTTGTCGGGACTGTCAGCTTGATTATATAATGGCAACATATTATACATTGTGTCAGCCATTTCCTTTATCAGCGCGGTGACTTTGTTCTAATTTTATGTTAGTAAAACTGAAGAATTCAACACTTATGTCTTTCGATGAATATAATTTTTCAGTGATACGGAATTGAAACCATGTAGTTGTCTTAAAGACTAATCGAATTTTTAATTAATCTCATCATTTAAACTAAACATCGGAATACTAAAAATTACTTACCTCCTTTTCCCATTGATCTTCAACTTTATGCAATGCTGCTATGGCCTCAATTCTAGGAACATTAATATCAAATTTAAATGCAACCTCTTGAACAGTCTTCTCTTCTTCTCCCAACGCTTTCAAAATTTTCTCCTTCAATTCATCAGATATGAAAAAATTTGTTCGGCAATGCGGATTCATTGGGAAAGGTCTCAATCTTCTATTTGGATGTACATTTTGTTTCGTGTCGTCGGAAGATTGGCCAAATTCTTTTAAAGGATTCCCTCTCTCCACATCTGGCTTGATATAATTTGGCACATGATTTGTTGGAGGATAGTAATATTTGTTCAAATAGTACTCTCCTTTGATATTTCGTGGCCCTAAAAACTGCTGCATTAAATATCTAAAGTTTGATTGATGTAGCTTTGGATGAGTGTTGCTCAACGTTTTTGCACCTCTAGGATATTGGTATCTTCTAGAACTAGCCGCACGCTTGAAAGTCTTAGAGCAGATAACTGCTTCTGAACTTCCAAAATTTGTTCTCCTACTGAAGCTAAACATGCCTTTCATATATATATTCTTTTCTTTTCTTTTTTTTTTTTGTTGTGTATCTGGTTTGTCGAAAAATAGGAATTCACCTATAATTTTTCACAATCTTAAAAAAAAAATGAACGAAAAAAATTGACTGGACGAAAAAAATTAAATGTACATTTTGTTACCCGTCCATTAGGTTTCTGAAAATCTACACATTCGGCCAGAATAGACCATGGCAAACTACAGAGTTTTGAAGCAGGGAAAGTAAACATTAAATTGATCCGGCTCAGTTTCTTCTCCTGGAATTTGAATTTCTTCCAGTTTCATTCACAATGGGAGAGTTACCGCATATTGTTCTTTAGCATATCTTTTCAACCGTTCCTATCTTGTCCTCTCTCGCATTGTCGATTTGATGCGAATGAAGAGTCAATAATCTTGAAGATGTCTTCATCAGCTGTAATTCTCATGATCTTCCCTTCTTCTAAATTCGCTGTGACTGGAAGCTTCATAATTCTTTTAATGAATATTTGGAAAAAGCAGATTGCCAATGGTTGAATGAAAATTTCTCTCTTGTTGGCAAATAATTGCGTTTGACGCTTCTCAATTTGCTTGATATAGTGACTGACATTTCAAGTTGTGCAGCATTAAAAAATAGATGTAGTGCTGTCCTTTAAATACAAACAGTCAAGAGTCTGAAAGAATTTTATCCAAAACAAAATGATTCAATAATTACTGCTCCCGCAATTATATCCTAATTCAAGATGGTAGAGATAAAAATGAATAGACCCATAAACAGTGACAAAAAAAGAAATGATTTCGCCCAGGATCGAACTGGGGACGTTCTGCGTGTTAAGCAGATGCCATAACCAACTAGACCACGAAACCAATTTCTTGTACAAATAATTTGTACAAACTATTATACCGGAAGCAGAGTTTCTGAAAATTTTACTATGGATCAATGTGTAAATCATTGATTCATATAAGTTTTTTAGTTCCAAATAGTCTATAAAGAATACTTTCAGCTTATCATATCTCTCGAGCGTTGACCTAAAGCCAAAGAATTTAAAAACCCACAGAAATGTGGTTACCAAGTAATAAATCAGGTGACTAAATCGGGCCTTGTTAAATTTTCACCTTGAAGAATAATATCAACGGATTCTCTTGCTGCAGTTCAAATTGGTTATATTCATTGTAAAATGGGAGAATTTAACTCCAGGGTATTCAGATCAAAGGCTCAACAGACTCAATATGATAAGACATTAACTGGTAGATACCAGAAAGCCATGAAAAGAAACTCATTTTTATATTTTGGATTGCCATTTTTAACTTTGATGGCATTGGGATCAGTTGCACTTAGTAATTTCACTGCCGTTAGATATGAGAGAAGAGATAGAAAAGTGCAAGAAATCGACGATGAAGAGAACTTGAAAATAGTAAAAAATAGACGAAAAGTAGATGTGAAGGAAGAATACTATCGACTTCAACATATGGCTGAAGAAGATTGGGAACCTAAGAGAGTTCCGAGAATGAAAGGCGAATCTGAAAATGTATTTTAAAAGACTTTTAAAAATTATTTATTTCTTTTTTTTTACTAATGACGTTATGAAGGGAACAGTTTGTAAATAGAGTTCCTAGTTTATATGATATATATATTTATTTATTTAATAGTTTTGCATGGTTAATACAATTGTCTCATAGTAAGCAGGGGTTTAGTGATAATACTGTCTCGGGTAACCTGTCGTGTTTATAGTCTGCAAGCCCCTCGTCATCTGAATTGCAAAATTTCAAAGGTCCCTAAATTCAATCAAAATCTATTTGTTGTTACTGACAAGCGGACAACATGTCTATATTTTCAGAGGAAAAATTAGCAGCCAAATTCAAGAAGTTAAACGAGACACAAGCGTCTATAGTTGGATTATCTCAATGGACTTTATTTCATTTCCGCAATGCAGATAAAATTGCAAAAACTTGGGCAAAATCGTTACAGCAATTGGGGCCAGACAAAACTTTAGCAATGATATATTTAGCCAACGATATCATTCAGCAGGCAAGATCTCGAAAAAAGAAGGAATTTCTTGACGAATTTAGCAAAATTCTCCCAGACGTGTTACCAAATGCTTATAAATCTGTGAAGTCGCCAATACAGGCCAAAATAAAACGATCAGTGAATGTTTGGAAAGAGAGAAATATTCTTGAAGACTCTCTAGTGAGAAGAATACTACATGAATTCGAAAAAATTGAAAGTGGTGGAAGTAGATCGAGTCATATGAAGTCATCAGTTTCAGGTAATCATGATAACAACATGAGCTCTATGAAGTTTGCGACTCCAGAACTTAAATCATTGAATGACGAGTTTCTGAAAATTAATACAAGCCAGGATAAAATTTCCAAGAATATAGGTAGCTTCAATAAAGGATACGATACTCTATTTTCAGAAGATAGTAATTTACCATCGCCAAGTATATTTCTTAATCAAATTCAAGATTTATTGAAAAGTTTCAACAGTATAAAGTCGAGTTATGAAAACTCTGTTACTGATAGAAAAAAAATCATCAGTATCCTCGAAAGATTTTTAATGAAAGAAAAGGACAGTTTGACCGCAATTGACACGTTTGAGAAATTTGATAAGAAACATTCATTTGAATCTAAGTTACAGAAAATAAATGAAACAAAGAAGGATTTGGAGGAGATGATATTAGAAGATGCGTCCAATGAAGAGGAGAATAGTGAAGAGCCAGATGCGCCATCATATAGTCCAACAGGCTCACCAATGCCTCAGATAGACGAGGATGAAGATGATGATGTGATGCCTCAATATGAGCAAAGCGACAGTGATGAAGAAGATAAGACTGAGGAGTCTGAGGAACCGCCACAGAAGAAAATCAAGGCAGATACTACACCTGTTTCTAACAATAATGCTATAACTGATGCATCAAAATTACTAGAAGTACTTAAGTCTATACCTAATTAATGAGCCGCATAAAAGATAAATGAAAGAAAAAAATTGATGTATTCTATGATTCAATATTGTCTAGTAGGAATTCGTCTTCTTCTGACTCTTGTGGTTTCTTGTAATCACTGTTTAAGTGTCTGAAGCTGTACCAGAAGGCAACACCTGCTAATAAGCAAGTTATTGCTAGTCCATTGTAATATGATACCATATATGGATTTGTTGCAAGAGGCGAAATTAGAATTCCAATTAGCGAGCCCCCTGCTGAAGTTAACAAAAATATACTCATAATGAACGATGACATAGATTCAGGTGCTTGAGTGTAGGCATATTCGAGTCCTGTTACTGAAGCTAATATCTCACTAATTGCAATAAAGAAATAAGCAGGTGTCTGGACTGCTACATGGACTTTGTTAGGAATTTTCCCATCATTAGATGCTGTACATTCTAATGGATAACTGTAGCAAGGGCCAGATGAGTAAATTAAATACTGAACCCAAGCTGCGTATGCCATAGCACCTGCTCCAATGTAGAAACCCCAAGTTATTCTTGTAATTGGTTTGAATTGAATACCATATCTTTGCAAAAATGGATACGCCAATCTATCGAATATAGGGATAAACACGATAATTGTTATTGGGTCAATATTTCCCATTATATCATTTGGTATCCCATGAAGCTCCATCTGTGCTGCTTGTGATATGAAATTTGTTAACATTTGCCCATAAACTGCCCAATAAATTATAAAAAATCCAAACACTTTACAAGAACTTAAAGCGATTCTGACTTCATCGACAAAACAATCTTCCCATTCAAAAACTCTGACCCCCGGAATATTTTTGCAGCTGTCAAAGTTAAGTTTATTCCTAAGAGCAATAAACGTTATTCTAAAACAATGAGAAATCGCATTCTTCGAAGGAGGAAGGTGGGTGTACTTTTTTTCTCCTGCCACAAATAAACAAATCCCTATCCAGAAGAATGCAAATGCTAGCAAATAGGCAGACCAAAATCCAACATTAGTTTCTAAAGTTGTAGTCAAGATTGATGAAAGTGAGCCGGTATTCACACATAGATAAAAGATCATAAATACTCTCTGGATTGTGACCTTAGGATCAACAATAACATTCCTGCTACCTGCCAAAGTCCTGACATATGGCTTGAAACGTGGCACGCAGTCAGCAATTAGAGGCGAGACGTTAGCCTTGACTCCACCAGTCCCAATGCCAATCATTATAATGGCAAATAGAAATCCACCAAATGCATATCCTTTCTCAATCATTTTGGGGAAAGATGTAACCAATAGTACTGCTATCCCCAAAACATAGATGTATGAAAAAATCTTTATAGTTTTAAACTTCCCCCAATAAGTATCAGCAACCCAAGCTCCAAATATTGGACAAAGATAGCACCAAAATTGAAAGAAATAGCTTAAAGCTGTTGCTCCCTGATTTCCCAAGTTCAATGCGCCTCGTATTCTATCATTCTGCGAATATTGCATATAATTCATAAATGGCCCACTTAATCCATAATATGAAAATCTCTCACATAGTTCCACAGTTGCAATTAACCAACACGCCAGTCCTAAGGGAATATTCTCAGGCACTCGTCGCAATGGAGAAGCCTCTATTGACTTAGACTCTTGGTCGGTTGATCTAATGCTGTTGTGATTCCTGTCATCTGGATCTAGATCATGTAATTCAATGGCCGGCAGCATGGTTGAATACCTCCTCAGACAAACAAATTGTGAATTTTCCTAGACACACTAGAGAAAATTGAGTATTAAAAATAGTCCTATCAAAAGGAGATATCCATGAAATTATTAAGTATCTCCAATAGTGTGTCAGAGTAGCGACCAGCTTGTTTCGAATATTTCAGCTATGCAGCGCTTATGTAATCCCGATGATGCCAAAGTTGCCTGAAATGTAGAAAAAAAAATTTTTTTTTGGAAAAATTTCGTAAATCAGAATCCTCACATTGAAAAGATGAGTCTGTTTACGACGAAACAAATAATCTGTGATTTAATAGTAGGGGCAATATTACTTAGTTGTAATCAGCTTGGCGGAAGAACCACATTGACTTTGCTTGGGGCTACCTTGTATGTCTTGTACAGAGTCTCTAAATCAAGTGAGGAACCAAAGAAATACAAATATGTTAAGATAGATGGAAAGTTACAGTTAATCGAGAAGGATGCCAACCAGTCCATCGAGAAGAGCGGAAGGGGAAAAAAGTCTCCTGTTCCGGTTAATTTCACTACTGCTTTTGGAAATGAAACAAATGGTACCAAATCACTTCGAAAAAAGAAAGGACCGAAAATTATCAAGAAAAACGCCCTAATCAGAAATGGGCCAAAGATTGTTAGAAATGCGGCCAACTTGGTCGATTCTAATATTTTCATCTTCTACTCGTCGTTAACAGGATCTTCTGAAAGAACGGCCAAATATTTATTCAATAAATTAATTGCCGATGACAGTTTCACTAACAATCCAACTTTGATTAATATGGATGAAGACATTGATGATTTAGATGATTATTTTGTTAATGTTCCAAAGGATACTAGAAATATTTTATATTTATTGGTGCTACCATCGTATGAAATTGATTCTCCAATTGATTTTTTCTTACAGACTTTGGAGGAAAACTCAACTGACTTTAGAATTGACAGTTATCCATTACGCGATAAAATAATAGGATATTCAGTGATCGGAATTGGCGATAAGGAACATTATCCTGGTAGCAAATTCTGCTACCAAGCTGTCAAAGCTGACAAATATTTGAATAAATTGGGTGGTAGAAGAATTTTCCCGCTAGGTAAATTTTGCATTAAGAATGACAAAGATGAAAAGATAAAAGAATGGTGTGATTTATACGCTGATTCTTTAAAGGACAACGATGCCATGATTTTGGATGAAAATGAAGATAACAGTGACGAGGAACATGATGCTGTAAGTAGCTCTACTTTAGTTGATATTGAAGAAATGGGCAATATGATGGATAAATATAGTGATGAAGATGAATCTGAAACTGAAGAAAAAGAAGTCAAACAAATGGTGGCTAAGGATTCGCCCACCTATAAGTCATTAACAAAACAAGGTTACACTGTGGTGGGATCACATTCGGGGGTTAAAATTTGTCGATGGACAAAATCTGCGTTAAGAAATAGAGGTTCATGTTATAAGTTTGCATTTTATGGGATTAGATCACATTTGTGTATGGAAACCACACCGTCTTTATCTTGTTCAAACAAGTGTGTTTTCTGTTGGAGACATGGTACTAACCCAGTGGGAACTAATTGGAGATGGCAAGTTGATGGTCCAGAAGAAATTTTGAAAGGTGCGTTAGAGGGCCATTACAAGAAAATCAAACAAATGAGAGGGGTTCCTGGGATTAATAGTGAAAGATTCCAAGAGGCTTTCACTGTGAGGCATTGCGCACTTTCATTAGTTGGTGAACCAATTTTCTATCCACATATTAATGAATTTGTTGGCATGCTTCATGAGAAACACATCTCAAGTTTCTTAGTTTGTAATGCTCAGCATCCAGAACAACTTAAGAATCTAAGAAAAGTCACTCAATTATATGTTTCTATTGATGCCCCAACTAGAACTGATTTGAAGAAAGTTGATCGGCCATTGTTTAAGGATTTCTGGGAAAGATTGATCTCATGTTTGGATATTTTGAATACTGTTCAAAAACATCAAAGAACTGTCTTCAGATTAACTTTAGTGAAAGGGTTTAATATGGATGAAGTAAATGGTTATGCTGATTTAATTGAGCGGGCTAATCCATCATTGATTGAAATCAAAGGTGCAACATTCTGTGGTTCTTCAAGTGGTAACGGGAATCCATTGACTATGCAGAACATTCCATTTTATGAAGAATGTAAGAATTTTGTTATTGCATTGAATGAAGAATTGGTTAGAAGAAACTTGCCTTATGATATTGCTGCAGAACATGCACATTCGTGCTGTATTTTAATGGCCCAGTTGAAGTTCAAAGTTAATGGGAAATGGTTCACCCATATCAATTATGATAAATTTTTTGAATTATTGGAAACTAAAGGTGATGATTTTGACGAAATGGATTACATTAATGGCACTCCTCAATGGGCTTATTGGGGCTCTGAAGAAGCTGGATTCAATCCCCAAGATGTGCGATACAATAGAAAGGAAGAAAAATTGAAGAAAAAAATATTACGAGACCAAAATCAAACGAGTAACTAAATATCGCTAGTTAATTAATTTAATATAAAAAAAAAGGCTATATATATGGTAAATAATAATTTCAATTGTTCTTGTTTCTTTTGAATAAAGATCCAACGCTAGTAAAACTAAGTTTCTTAACCCTAAATAAATAGTAGCAACACAACATAGCAAAAAGGTTAAAGAACACATAGACCCAGAAAAATCCAAAGTTTCTCCACAAATTATTCTCGTCAACATCCAATTGGTGAAGATACTGTATACCAGTGGAAAACTTGCAGTAGACACAATTATCTTGAGCTAGTGGATCGATCAAGTAGCCGCCATGTTTCTCAATATAACCTTGAGCAAATCCCAGACAAGTTTGACCTGATGGTGGTTGGAATGAAGCATATTCATTTTTAGCACAGGTAACGTTCACCTCACGCAAAGAAATAATCAAAAAATTTTGAATGAAATAGGTTAATGGAGAAACCTTCCACATAAAAGTCCAAAACCCCGGCATTAAACTTGGTGGTTGAACAACACCGCAAAATGAAAGCATCATTGCCAAAGCCAATGAAACTAAAACAGCAGCAGTTGGAACATTCGGGGAAGCATAAATAATCCAAAGACCAAATGAAATAAAGTAAAGCTGATACATTATCACATAAAACAAATAGTACTGACCAACATCAGTAGAATCATAGTTTCGATGAATCGGATAATAAAATGCAATTAAGAAAATTGTTCCAAAGACTAAATGATAAGGCAATTCACTAACAAATTGAGAAATTAGCAATGCAGACCAATGATAAGTATTTGACTTTGATTCACGAACTTCAAAGATCTCACGCGATGCCAAAGCTCGAGCTTGAATTTGATTAACCAACGGAGCCATAAGAACAATAGACAAGAATATTGAAAACATGGCATTTTGCATTCCAATAATGGAATTACCAACATTCCAAAATGTGAAACCAATGAATAAACCAGCCATAATCATAGTAGATAACTTGGCCATAATATAGGTCGGATCACGATAGAAAGTCTTTGTGGTTCTAGCAATAACCAATGCCAATTGATAATAATAAGGCGTAACAAATACTTTTTCCAAATACGCACATTCTTCAGAAGAAGTCAATTCATTCTTTTCATTACCCACAGGAGTTTGATCCTTTGACGAAGAATTTACCATAAAATATTCAACTTCTCTAGCGGTGCTATCGCATTCTGGTGATTGTCTCCAAATATTCCCCCAGTTCTCTTTAACTTTTGCCGTAGCACCAGCACCAATAACTTCCAAAATATATTCAGCAGGATTCTCAAAATCTTCACAATGCCTGCCACCATTAGTTTCAAAATAATCCAAAAGAATTCTGGAATGGCTACCAATATCACCAAAGTAAACAGTTTCACCTCCCTTTTGTAACAACAACAATCTATCAAATTGTTCAAATAAAACGGCAGATGGTTGATGAATAGTGCACAAGATTGCTTGACCAGCATTTGCTAACCTTCTCAAAAGCTGAACAATTGACCAAGCCGATTGTGAATCCAACCCAGAAGTTGGTTCATCCAAAAACAATAATAGAGCAGGTTTAGCAACTAATTCAATACCGATTGATAATTTTTTTCTTTGTTCAACATTTAAACCAAAACCCGGATTACCAACAACTGCATCAGCATAGGGAGTCATATCCAAAATTTTAATAATTTTCTCAACATATTCAAATTTTTCTTCATCTGGTACACTTCTTGGTCTTCGAAGTTGAGCAGCAAATCTCAATGATTCTCTAACCGACAATTCAGCAATATGAACATCTTGTTGTTGAACATAACCAGTCGTTCTTTGAAATGAAGCATTCAATGGATTCCCATTTACCAAAATATCACCAATAATTACCCCAGTGTCAACTCTTTGAGATAAAGTATTCAAAAGGGTAGTCTTACCAGCACCTGATTCTCCCATAAGTGCTGTAAGAGTACCAGGCTTGACATAGCCATTAACATCATTCAACAATCTTCTCGTTGCACCATCTTTTAAATTAATATCATAATTAATATGCTGCCATATGAACACGTTGTCGCTACCCAAATCTTGGAAAGCATCCTCAACCTCTCTAGCTACTTCAGGAGACAATTGATGAGATACTATAATCAGACCTTCTTCATCATTATTTTCATTTTTTTCAATATCATTTGCACGAACGACTTCCACGATTTTCTTTGTATCTTTGTTTTTCTTGAAAAGCAATACATCGTAACCAGAAATATCGGAAGACATAAACTCTGATGCAATTGCCCCGACGGCAGTGAAAAAAATGAAAAATCCAACACCAATACCAAAATTTCTCCATAAGTGACTGTACTTATAAGTGAAAGCATTGGAAATATAATCATCACCTAGAACATAATCTTGACCGGTTTTGGAACCAACAAATGCGCAAACTTGATTAACTTGACTAACATCTTCGTAACCTGGACCAGATGGGATCAAACTGCCTTCACAAGGCATGTTTACATTATGAAACTCAGAAATCAATAATGCTTCAAAATTATATCTAACTGGATTCAAATAATTAATCCATTTAAACCAAGGATGCATTGATGGTAATTGAATCATAAAAGTACTATACATGATAGTAGCCAAAATGACAATCCCAGATATTGATTGAGCGATTGGTTCAAAAGTATTCATAGCAGCAATCATTTGAAACAAACTATTCATTGTCACCGAGGTTAAATTAATGAAAAGATAGAAGATGAAAAAGTGACCAGCAGTTCGTTTCAAATTTGACAAAAAGAACATAATAATAGCAAAAGCAGTGATACCAATAATTTTGAAAAGTTCATCAACGAAATTTGCAGCTAAAAATTCAGTAGAAAGATGATAAAATGAGTAAGCTTTCTGTTTAATGAGAATTGGTCGCTTGTGGTAAGCATTGCCAAGGGCGGCAAGTCCAACCAATGAATAATACAAGCAAGCAAAAAACAGAATTCCACCTTTAGAGAAAGCACCAATTGTTGTCCTTGGAGTGTTCCAATATAATGAACCAACAATCAAAGCTTGAATAACATCAGCAATAAGTTGAGTGACAATATATGAAGGATCACCAAGTGTGATTTGAATACTTCTAATAATATTGAGTTTCAATTGAGTCAAATAACTAGCAGTGTATCTAGACTTTGATTTCCTTTTATCAAACGCAGATGAACTTAGAAATACTTCTCGAACTCTGCTTTCATCAATTGATTTTTCATAATTTTCAATTTCTCTCATCAATTGTTCATACTCTGGCGATTGGATCCAATATTTTTCAAATTCCGCAGCAGTCTTTGGTACTTGCTTTTCAAAGCCAGGCTTTGGAAATCTACCTTGAGGATCAGTAATCGCAGTTAAAAATTCCGCAGTGACTTGTCTCTTTGGACAGCTAAATCCCATGTTTTCAAAATAAGCCTTAGCATTTTCCGTTGACCCAAAGTAAATTTGTCTACCTTCATACAACACAAGAACTTTATCAAAAGTTTCATAGATGTTTTCACTAGCCTGATAAATTGTGACAAAATTAGTTGAATTCAATAAATTGGTCATAATTCTGATAGCCTGAGCATATTCCAAAGCAGTTGACGCATCCAAACCTCTAGTTGCATTATCCCAAAATGTAACTTTGCTATCAGCAGCCAATGCTTCAGCAATTGAAACTCTTTTTCTTTCGCCACCTGATATACCACGAACGAATTCATTACCAACTTTGGTCTTATAAGTGTGTCTCAATCCGAAAATAGTAGCTAACATTTCAGTTTTGAAATTAACATAATGATCGATTGATGCATTTTCAGACACAGAAGTAACTCTCACTCTAGGAGCTTTACAACCAATGGCAAATTTCAAAGTTTGCTCAACATTCAAATGAGGGAAATGAACATCCAATTCTGGATTATAAATGACATCATTCTTGAAATGCTTAAACATTTCTTCTTTTGGAATACCATCAAAGACAATCGCACCTTCGGTTCCAACGTATTGATCAACTTCACCGCTCAAGGTTTTCAACAATGTGGAACATCCAGCACCTGGTCTTCCTATAACTAAACACATTTCACCAGCTCGAACAAACCCATTAATATTGGAGACAATTTTTCTCGTACGCTTAGTACCACGGTACTTAATACTATTGTAAATGTTGTTTGGAATGTTAAGGACCAGGCCGACAGTTTGAGTGAAAGTGGCAGTCATGTCATTACCAATAGTGGTAACATTTTTGAAGATAACACCGGTGGACCTTTGCTTAATACCTGCACGGTTGGCATTACTCAACAATGACTTCAATAGAATGTTCAAATCAAAATCATTTGGGTCAACTGTGAATTTATCAGTAGATTTGACTCTTGATAATCTCAACGCGATATCCTTTAATCTTTTCAAGACGTTATTAGGGTCATCATGGTCAATGTTTGTAGCAACTCTAACGACACTTTCAATTTCTTTAATATCATCATCCTCATAATCCTCATTGTTACTATCAACCAATACGCTTTGACTAACGTTCTCGTTAACTGTTGTGGTAAATTTTTCATGGAAATTTGTATTTCGAACTTGATTAAAATCTTCAGTATCAGAAGATTGAGGATTACTGTTCGTTGTCATGTTGAAAAACGTGTAGTCAGCGATTCTCAATGAAACCAGATCACCAAACAAGGAAAAAAGGAACAATTATAAATAGCAGTACCAAAAAGAGGGAAATAGTAAACAGCAATAAAGGGAAAAAAAATAAGAAGAAAAGATGAAGGAAAGAACTTCTAACTGATTTGCCTTTGCATTGTCTTTTCAGCGACTTTCAGTAGATTTTTATTAAAAATATTTCGGGGATAGCCCAGTAAATGGGTTTCCAACAGTTGACGGACCGAGCTAGTATTGGCTCAGCCGTGCATCTCCGCAAATCGCATCAACCGCGCGACATGCGTCCGTTTGCTTTCAGGAGATAGTTTGATTTCTGGCCAAACAATCTGTATGGCTGACGATTACTAACAAAAATCTGAATTTTTCCTTCATTAAACTATAATTTTGAATTATCCACCAACTATCGGAGATAAACCCGTTAACCCCAAGACACCCACAATCCTAGCCACAGTAATTCATCTTGCTCATTCAAATTAATAAATTTTAATTTAACCTAATTTGCTGTTTAACTGGAGATGACGTTTTTTTGTTTGCTTTCAAACTAATACCGTTTAGGGAAGTGCCTCATTTTTCGGGAGCTTTTTATATCCGAAACATGGCTGTCATATCATGTGATACCGTAGAGTATGCCTATGTCACTGCAAACCTCCAATACTTTCAGAGATACTAATCTCGAATTACGTTATTCGTCTTAACATAGGAAATCAACAAAATGGGGATGGGGATGGGGATGGGGAAATTTCCAGTTAATTTTTTTGGACTCTACCTACCTATTAGAATGGTAACTAACGATTCCGCAGTCTTGGATTTTTGAAATCCTAGTATTGCTAACGAATTGTTAACAACTATGGCGATGCAATGGCACACTGTTTGTCAGTGTCAATCACGCCAAGTGGTGTTGGTGTATTCCGAGAGTAAATTGCTAATGTTGACATTGGTAAGACTAAGTCCAGGCCAACTGGAGTTTTAACTGGACCCCCACCATTATGATTTCCATTTTTAATGATAGTTTGGTTTTTTCTAATCCTGTATTGAGCTTAAATTTGAAGAAATACGTCATACCCCATTTGAAAAACTTGGACTTTCGGTGCCTCAAGCTTCTGGCTGGGTTGTGAGCCACAAACTGTGAGCCCCAAACTGTGAGCCGACTTTTTTCATGTCCATGTTAGAATAACAAACTAAAATACTTCATAAATAATCCGTGATAGTTTAGTGGCTAGAATTTCCGCTTGTCGCGTGGAGGACCGGGGTTCAATTCCCCGTCGCGGAGTTTTTTTTGCAGTAGCATTGCTTTATATATATGACAATGTTATTTTATTTTTTTTTTAAATATACAAGATTACAATCAAAATAAAAAGAAAAAGTACACCTTTATTCACTTAATATCCAAAAGAGTTAAATATTATGTTAGTTAAACTGTTGCAGCCTATAAACCAACTGATTAACCATGATGGCAAATATTTGCCAATCAAATCATAAGATCTGGCACCTCTTCCAATATATGCAATCTTCAAATCTTTCTTATAAGTTGCTTTCTTTCTATTGTTAATGTCACTATACATCAAGTCAAATATGGTGTAATTCAATTCTCTTAAATTTGTTCCCCTCAAATTTGGTGAAGGACCACTCAACAAACAAATATGTTTAAAATTTTTACCATAAATTGCCTTCATTTGATCATCCCATCCAAGTATTTGATTATGTAATGAGGCTTTCATTTTCTCCACAGTTTCTTTGTTATTTGAATGATTGAATAAATTTATTGCACCAAGACGTAAATTTATCACCTCAATGTTCAACAGTTCATCGTTTATGGCTTCTCTAGCCAATGATTCAAATATTGAATTCAATGAATTGATCGCCACAGTCTCAGGAGAATGGAATGGTAAATTTATTGATGAAATTAAATTTGGAGTCAAGAGAATCAATTTAGTAGCCATAACATTAAATACCTTGTCATCAAATTTGATTGCATTGTTGTTTCTAATGATGTTCAAAAAATTGTTTGAAAATAACACCAATGGTGATAGCACTTTACCAGTTATACAATCTGACCAGCTCTTGAGACCAATGTTCTCTATTGGCCCCACCGGATAATATAAATCTGGAATAACAAGTACTCCAATCAATTTAAGTGAATGTGGAGTAGCCCCGGGAAATGGAGTCACCGGGTTATTTAATGCTTTATTGAAAGACTGGATTTGAAACTTGAGAGTATCTTCATTTCTTGAATTCACCTTGAAAGGTCTTATATCTTCTGAATGTTCATTTTCAATGTAACTAATGTCCTTTTCATTGATCGCCGTGATATAAATAATAAAACCTCGCTTTTCCAAATCATTACCTACGATTCTCACTAATGGCTCTAATGGAGAACCTATTATAATCACAACATTAGATCTTGCGCCATTTGACAATTTCTTCGCTCTTCTTTTCTTATCAGTTTTGATGTATTTTTTGTTATTTCTTATCATCACAAGATTCTCATCTTTCATCCAATAATATTTATAAAACAATCCAGCGGATATTGAACCACCAACTATAAACCCTATAAGTTTCCTATTGTTATGAATAAATTTCTCTAAATTGCTCGCAAATGTTTCTTCGGGTTCTGGTGGGGCTGGCACCTCGCTGAACGGCAATTTATCTTTATATAAATCAAACACATAATCTGAAACCTTGTTGAAATAATCAAAAGTATTGGTCACTGCTTCTGAGTTCACAAGATCTCTAGCGGTATTGTAAATCTGATGTTGGCAATTGTGAGCCCACAGTATTGTTTTATCAACTGGATCCATCTCTGCTTCTCGATGAGATCATCTCCCGTTGCCTTCAAAAAAAAAAAAAAAAAAAAAAAAAAAAAAAAAAAAAAAAAAAAAAAATATATATATATATATATATATCTCTACATATTTATGCCTGCGAAAATTTGTATGGGGGAAGCCATGTGACATGTGGTTGAGGAAAGCTCGGCAATTGCCTCGTGATACTAAAAGTCAGAATTGCCATTCAATGGGGAGTTTGTATGCAATCCCAGAGGAACCCTTGTCTAGCGGTCAATTTTCACGAGGGTATAAGTGACCTTCAGCGGAAAAGGAGGCGGAAACTTGCTTTCAGCAACAAAGAAAAGTCGCGAGTAAGGTCTAAATTCTTTTTTTATATATTTTTGAAATATTTTTTTCCAGTGCTATAATTTGTTATTATTTTTAATTTTATTAATTATTAATTATTAATTTGAAAATGGGTATTAAGATCAATAACCCAGTTCCAAGAAGTTTGAAGAACGAATCGAAGTAAGTATCGAATGGTACCCCCTTTATCGAAGCAAGCAAAATATGAACTAACAGGCAAAAAGAAAAGCGGCAAGAATATTGGCTTCTTTCATTAAACCTAACCAATTCATTGGTGCTGATCAAGTTATTCCACCAAGTGTTTTACAAGAAGCCAAAGGGTTGGCAGTTCTCACGGTGCTTAAAGCCGGTTTTTTATTTTCTGGTCGAGCAGGTTCTGGAATTATTGTTGCGAGACTTCCAGATGGATCATGGTCAGCTCCATCAGCAATAATGACTGCGGGGGCTGGTGTTGGTGGTCAAATTGGTGCTGAATTGACTGATTTTGTCTTCATCTTAAATACCACTGCTGCCGTTCAATCATTTGCTCAAATGGGATCAATCACTTTGGGTGGTAATGTATCACTTGCTGCTGGGCCAATTGGAAGAAATGCAGAAGCTGCAGGTACTGCCTCATTGAAATCAGCAGCTGCTATATTTTCATATTCTAAAACTAAAGGTTTATTTGCCGGTGTTTCATTAGAAGGATCAGTTATTGTTGAAAGAAGAGATGCCAACCGGAAATTTTATGGTGGTAATTGTACTGCAAAGACTATTTTATCAGGTAGAGTTGATCCGCCACCGGCAGTTGATCCATTATTTAGAGTGCTTGAATCAAGAGCATTTAGTAAAAGACAATTTGATTATGATTATGAAAATGAAAATGATAGTTATTACAATGATATTCCAACTTCATTTTCCGATGACGAGGATGAGGCCTCAACAAATCAACGTGGTAACAACAATAGCAGCAGTAGGAGTAGAAATCGATTCAATCCAATACCTAGAAGACAAACTGATGCAGGTTATGAACATGGTCGTTACTCAGACGACGAAGATGACCATGATCGTCATCTGGCAACGCATAGTCATCATGAAGACAATACATTTGCAAGAAGAACCACCAGTCCTTCATCTTGGGAAGATGATGTGTTTGATAGAAGTCGTAGGTCAGATAATAATGATAGTGCACCAGATCGACCACATTCTTCAAAACCAACATTTGATGACGATGGTGGTGAAAAAGGCATCGCATTGTTTACATTTGATGCGGAACAAGATGGTGATTTGCCATTTAAAAAAGGGGATACCATTACTATATTGAAGAAAACTGATACTGCTGATGATTGGTGGTCAGGTCTTTGTAATGGTAAAGAAGGTATATTCCCTGCTAATTATATTAAGCTTATTTAGGGTTTCCTGGTTATTGCTGCGGTTGTTGTGGGTTCTACTGTATAAATAGAAAGGCAATATATATTCTTTTGTTTAAGAGTTTATTTTATGTATATATTTTGTGAGATATTATTGAGTTGCTTTCCCAAAAACTGAATATTAATACTTATTCCTAATCTAATCTTCTTCATCAACCATATTCAAGCTTTTAATTGAAGTTTCAAATTGTGATTTGATCAAATCGATATTTTCTTGTTCATTTTCATCGATTTTTAATTCACTGACACCTTCAACAATCAGATCTTCAGCTTTAGCAGCAGATTCTGGTAGTGGTAGTTGTTGAACTCCTTCATCATCTTCATCAATTTTAACGTTGGATTTATTCATCATAGCAGCATCGTCATCACCAGTTTGTGTAATATCAGATTCACCCTCAGCTGCTTCAGTTGCTTCATCTATCTTATTATCATCCAAATATTGTTGTAATTTAGTAACATCTTTACTCCAAAATTTATCAAAGATATATTTACTAATTAACTTAACATTGTGAGTTGAATCAATATGATCAAGTTTTGAAGTCTTGATTAATTCTTGAACAATGGTATTTAGTTCTTCCATATATTTTTCAGCTTCTGGAGTTAATGGACCATCTATATCAGGCAAATTTTCTTTATCACCTATAATCATGTTAGGAAAGATCAATTGAGGAATACCATCAGCTGAATAAGTAATTGGAATCATAAGAGGTGGTGGTGGCGGTGGTTGTTGTTGATGTTGTTGTTGATGTTGATGTTGTTGTTGTTGACCTTGACTTTGATCTCGAGAACCACCTTTCAAATACATTGGTGGATAACTATAAGGAAAGCCTTGAGCTCTTCTAGCAAATGGGGAAATAAATTGCCCTGAAGATTCAGGAATCCAGATAGCAGCTCTTAATCTTCTATCATTAATAGAAACATTCTTGTTTAATTCAACAATAGCTCTAGCAGCTTGAAACTCAGTATCTAATTCAATATAAGCAACTAATGAATTAGGGTCTTCAGTTGCAGTTTCCAACATAAAATTTTTAATTGAACCGAATTTTGAGCAAATATCAGTCAAAATATTTTGAGGCGAACCCATTGGAATATTTTTAACACAAACAATGTTTTTCTCATAATGAGGTTGAGGTGATTTTTTTTTTGCTTCGGTGCAAAAAATTTGTCTATCGGAAATAATACTATTATCAAGACTTTCAATGGCTCTAATAGCATCTCTATTATTAGCAAAAGTAACAAGTGCCCAACTCGAACCTAAAGTAGCAACCCCTTTGACATAAACTGAAACGACTTCACCAAATTTTTTAAACTTTACTGCCAAATTTTCTTCAGAAATATCGATTGGTAAATTTTTAACAAAGACAACAGTTTTCTCACTGGCAGCTTTCAAGTTATTAGAGTATCTTTGCTTATCTCTTTCATCCTTCGCGGTATGAATACCAACAAATAACTTTGACCCTTGGAAAAGTTTACCATTATATTTAGCAACAACAGATCTAGCGTCAGTTTCACTTTTAAATAAAATGAAGCCCTGATTTTTGTCATGATTTAATTTACATGACATAATAACTCCAAATGGTTTAAATGCTTCATAAAATTTTCTAGTTGATAAAGTTTCAGGCAAATTTGAAAAAAAAACATTGGTACCTAAATTATTATTTCTTTTGAATTGATCTCTAACTGAAGGCATAATTCTAATTTCTGAACCCAACAATTCAGTATAATTAAGCGCTTCCATAGCAGCATCAGCAGCAGATGAAGTCTTAAAATTAACATAACCATAACCTAGAGATTTGCCAGTGGTTGTGTTGTAACAAACTTTAACTGAAGCAATTGAACCAAATTTGGAAAAAGTGGTGAGCAAGATGTGCTCATCGACCTTATCACTAAGGTCACCAACGTACAAAGGAGTAGCTTTAGCTAAAGTTTCACCGCCACCAACAACAACTGATTCAGCAGATCTTAAAGAAGAACAATCAAGCTTAGCGCCGCCATAGCCGACAACTGGGCCAAAATTACCGCCACCATACTTCATTTGATTATTAGAAGAATATGAACGAGGATTAAAATTATTAGAATTTGGAAGTTGATACGGATTAGGAGGCCTTGCCGATTTCATTGGGGCGTTTCTTGAATTGTTGCTGTTTGGATAAGAGCGGTTATTGTTACTAAAGTTGTAGCTGTTGTTGTAGCTGTTGTTGTGGCTGTTGTTGCCGTTGTTGTTGTTATTATTATTATTGTTATTGATGTTGCTGTTGTTGTTATCATTCATTTTGCTCAATGGCTCATAAGTGTTACCACCTTTACCAGGAACATTCAATGAAATTGATTTCAAAACTTTAGCGCCGCCTTGCTTGCCGCCGCCTTTACCAGATTTGCCTCTTCTAGCTGATTTCATAATTGATTGGATTGATGAAGAAGTAGCAGAAGTTAAGCTGTTTTGTGGTTGTTTATTTTATTTGTTGACTTTTTTAGGAAAAGAATTTTATTTTTTTTTTAGAGAACAAAAAAGTGAACAAATTTAAAAAGAAAAAATAGGGGAGCGCTGGCTTATATAGGGGTGGTTTATATAGGGGAGGGGGAAATAAGTAATATAATAATTAAAATAAATCTTGGGAAATCCATATCAAAATAGGGCATCGTACCAGTCTCATTTTCACAAAGGTGGTCGGTGAGGTGCATATGTAATCTGATGTAGGCGACGGTAGGGTAGATTGACTGACACCTTAAACTTGCCAAAGAAAAGTCATCGCAAGATCGAAATGAGGGTCTGGAAAAAAAAAAAAGAGTAACCTCCCACAAATGGCTTAACTTGTCTGGCGCGTAGTAACCACTAATTAACTTGTCATACGTTTCGATGTTTGTGGTGGTGTTGGCCGACCGCGTCCAACCGCCCCCATTAAACTGCCGCGTTCAGCCTCATTTCAACCAATTGCAGGAATTCACTCATCCACACCCAATTAAGGAATATTGTGGCTAATTGATATTTGATGCAATCACGTAAGCTATGCGCTAGTGATGACATAAGCGGGCGTCTAAGATGCCAGTACAAATCGGTAACAGTGGATCGATGGATTAGATAGCACCAGTACAATAGTTAATTGTCGCGTCCCGACCCGATACTGATCGATAAAAAATAAAAAAAATATTCGATCGACTCTATTGGCTTTCTTTCCTCTGAACATAAAGTGAGTGAAATTGATCTAATACTTTAGAGTTGTCAGCAAAATGATACTATTCAGACGATCTCTAATTAGGCACTTCACTACAGGAAAGCCAATGTTCAGATTATCGTCACCCCTTTTATCTAAGCTCACTAATAATAATAGTAAATGTGCAGTCAATTTAATCAATAACAATCGAGGATTTTCAAAAGGGTCTAACCCAATTAGATTCCAGTTATCAAATATAAGACAAGGAACAAACAAGGCAACTACGAAAACCGGTGAAATTGTTGAGTTACAGTACTCGTTCTTTCGTGATAGTTTTATTGGCAGAACTTTTAAATCTGGGATTATATTAATTGGTTTCACTGGATTTGCAGTAACGGTTTTAGTCGCGGGATTTTTCATTTATGATGCTACTACTTACTCTCAGCTGGACAATTTAAAGACTTTGAACGTGTCTGAATTGGCATTGAATCCTAGAATTGGCGGACCAGAAAATTTGCCAATCTTGGAAGCTAATTTAGATGATTATGACTCGTCAGATAAAGAGCTGTTGAAATATAAACCAAAATTAGTGATTTTAGGTTCTGGGTGGGGCTCAGTTTCATTATTAAAAACTTTGAAACCAGGAGAATATAATGTTACTTTAGTGTCACCGACAAATTATTTCTTATTCACTCCATTATTACCATCTGCTGCATCAGCAACTTTAACAATCAAATCATTGACCGAATCGATTAGAAAGATCTTACTAAGAGTCAATGGACACTTCTTGGAAGCCACTGCTGAAAAAATTGAATTTGCTCATAGATTAATTAAAGTCTCTGCAAAAGATTGTGATGGTACCGTTCGACAATTTTATATGCCTTATGATAAATTGGTTATTGCAGTTGGTTCTACTTCAAATACTCATGGTGTTAAAGGGTTGAAATACAGTCATCAATTAAAAACCGTGGCTGATACAAGAGCAATTCGTAAGAGAATTACTGAATTGTTAGAAAAAGCTTGTTTGCCTACAGTTTCTGATGATGAAAGAAAAAAATTGTTATCGTTTGTCATTTGTGGTGGCGGTCCAACTGGTGTTGAATTTGCTGCTGAACTTTATGATTTCCTAAATGAAGATTTAACTAAAAATAATTATCCAAGTATCTTAAGACAAGAAATTTCTGTCCATATTATTCAATCTAGACCGACTATTTTGAACACTTATGATCAAGCAATTAGTGATTATGCCACCAAGAGATTTCAAAAGGATTCAATTGATGTTTTAACTAATTCCAGAGTTGAACAGATCTTACCAGATCAAGTTATTTTCAGTCAAAAGAACCCAGAGACAGATGAAATTGAAAATAAATCATTACCATTTGGATTATGTTTATGGTCAACGGGTGTTGCTCAGAATCCATTAGCCAAACAAGTTGTTGAAGATTTAGGACCCAAATATCAAACCAACAAAAGAGCAATTGAAACTGATTCTCATTTGAGAGTGATTGGGGCTCCATTAGGTGATGTTTATGCCATTGGTGATTGCTCTACTGTGAGAAACGATTTAGCTGAGCATACGATTGAATTGATTAGACATTTCATTAACAAGAAACACTTTGGAACTTCGGGCGCGTCCGTTGTTACTTTCAGTGAAGGGAAACCAGTTGTCACCAGCAAGAAATTCCTTAGTGATGAAGAAATCAAATCACTTAAGTTAACATATGAAGAAATTTCTCGATTAGCAGAAGATATCTGCAGTTATATTCCTCAGGCACGTAAACCACTTGAATTCGTTGGGGATTTGCTACCAAAGTATGATGTTGACAACAAAGGTGAATTGGAGTATACTCAATTGGTTGATTTATTAAAAGAAATTAATTCTAAAATCACTTCCTTGCCGGCCACAGCTCAAAGAGCAAGTCAACAGGGGAAATATTTGGGTAAGAAATTTACCAAAATCGCACGACATGCTAGTAACTTAAGATTAAATGAGATTTTAGATGGTGATATCGATAATTCAGTTCATTGTCCATTCAACTACCACCATTTGGGTTCGTTGGCGTACATTGGTAATTCTGCAGTTTTCGATTTAGGCAGCGGTAATTCATTCTTTGGTGGATTGATCGCAATGTATCTATGGAGATCGGTTTATTTTAGTCAATGCGTGAGTTTCAGGACTCAAGTCTTGTTATTCATGGATTGGCTTAAGAGAGGGATGTTTGGTAGGGATAGTATTGGTACATAGAAGTTAAAGCAAGCTAAGCTAAGATTCATGTATTGTATAGAATATTTGACAAAAAGAATAAATCTATCTATATATATGTAAGAGAAATGACTTAAATCTACATAGAGATTATTGATTATCCCAGTTCAAGTTCAATCTTCCTTCAGCTAGTTTATAATGTTTGATTTGTTTAATAACTTCATCAATAGTATCAGCAAATATAACAATTTCCTTTTGCTTTTGACCAATGAAGCCTTCTACAACACAATGTTCAAAAAATGTCTTCAAGCCATCATAGAATCCATTGATATTATAAATAATAACTGGTTTGGAATGGATACCTAGTTGAGACCAAGTAATGACTTCAGTCAATTCTTCCAATGATCCATACCCACCAGGTAAAGTGACAAATGCATCTGCTTCTTGACCCATCAATCTTTTTCTAGTGTGCATGTCTTGAACCACAGTGGTCTTACCAAATTTCCCGCAATCAGCATTGGTTTTTCTTTCTCTTTCAAATAAGGCTTCAGGAATGATCCCATGAGCATAACCACCGTTCCTGACAACTGATCGACAAACAGCACCCATAATTCCTGAATCCCCACCACCGTAAACAAGACCAAATTTTTCTTCAACTAAAGCCTGACCTAGCTTTTCAGCTTGTTCAACATAAATTGAATCCTTACCTGGAGATGATCCACAGAAAACACAGACTTTCTTTTCCGGTTCTGGGATATTGGTGGTAGTAGCACAAGTGATTTTTTTGGTTGTTTCGGTTGTCTCGGTTGTCATCTTCTAAAAAAAGCAAAAAAAAAGAGAAAAATCAAAAGAAGAGAAGGGGAAAAAAATTTCAAATGAGAAGCAGGAAGTTTTATATACAATTGCAAAATTAAGGAGTTGAGGAGAAGAGGTCGTGATAAGTGATTTGTTAATGAGTTGTTGCAGGTTTTGTTGTCGTAATTCTTTCTGTAATGGATATATTTTTCCGGCAGTTTGTTTCTGATTAACGGGTCATGCAGTCGGGTCATATCAAGCAGAACCCTCGGAGACGCACACGTCAATTTACTTTCTTTTTTTTTATCTACACCCAAAAAAGTGAAATGAAATGGCAAAAATATCAAAATTTATTTAAGGGGACGATACTTCATAATTCTTATACTTGGTTTTAATCACACAATATTTCAAATTTCTTCTAGCGTAATGACCGAACACAATTAGTAACAAAATAACAGCAAAGAAAACTGAATTAATAATTCCTAAATACAAAAATGCAACATTCTTGTAAAATAATATAATCTCCGATCCAAACAATGGGATCATCCCACCAATCAAATTTCTAAACACTAAACTCAAAGAGCTAGCTGATGCCGAATTTTGACCATAAACTTCCATAATGTAAATGAAAACTGACTGTTGAGTTAGAAAATACCCAGCGCCATGAAGAATTTGTCCAAGAAATATTTTGTTCAAATTTGAGAAGTATTGATCAGTTGAAAAATTTATGAAACTTGAAGCTGTAACTAATCCACAACCTAATTGTAATGGCACCAATCTTAATTCTGGTAAGACATTTTGATATGAGTTTATTAAAACACTGTAAATGAATGAACAAATGAATAATAGCACACTTCCCAATGATGCCAACCCAATCGTGAAACCAGATCCGACTAATTCTGGAGGGATATTACTATTTGACATAATAATTTGATTTTCAGAATGATATTTTCTAATAATAGATGGGAAGTTTGTAACATGGAGATACATTGAGCCCGAATAATATGAGCTAAGTATTGTCAAGAAAATAACCAAAGGGTCTTGCAAAATTTTGCAAGGTAAAAGTAATTTTTTCATAATATAGTTGATATAACCATTGGAATTTTCAATTGCTAAATTCATTTCTGATTTAATGATTAGATTTTCTGACGGTGAATCTTGTATAGCTATAGGAGCAGAAGTGATAACAGACTCTTCTGATTCATTTTCATCTTGCTTTTTCTCTTCATCATCTTCTCCCTCGTCTTCCTCATCACGTTTCCTTAATTGATCTAAAATCGTTCTTTTAATTGAATTACTTTTATTAATTTTCTTATCAATTTTTTTATTAACCACTGGAAGAAAACTTTCTTTAACAAAGCATACTGATATTAATCCAAATGTACAAATAATTATCCCGGGAATCAAGTTAATATAATTTAATTTTGTTATAATTCCATGTTTAAGGAATACTTTGGCGATGAACCCACCAACCGAGGGACTTGATGAAATTAATGTGGAAACAACTAACAATACATAAGCTCTTTCCTTATCATTAAATAAATCTTTCAAAACAGAAACTGTGACTAACAACCCAGGAGAACCAAGGAACCCCGAAAAAAATCGAAAAACCAAATACCAATTGAAATCATTCACAAATGCTGAAGCAATTGTTACAAACCCACTGATCAACGTTGAAAAACAGACGACATTTTTCCTACCTTCTAATTCTGTTAAAGGTCCACAAAAGATAAGACTAACCCCAGTACCAATTAAAAATAATGTCATTGTTAATATTGCTTTTGTTAGACTAACATTGAATTCTCTTGATGTTTCAACCAGTACACTTCCATTTATTGAAGAATTAATCTGCACACCAACAGTCGTACAAGCGTATAATGCAGTGATCCAAACTTTCTTAATTAATGAAAAATTACGTGGGTTATGCTTAGAAGATGCTTGAACTAAATACAATTTAGGTTTACTGTCCTGTTCATTGATGTGTAGTTCAAAACTGTTGAGAATAACACTTTCAGGTGTTATTCGTGGTGAGCCCAACATATGTAGTCCAGTTCTTTCTTATTTTTATAAAAAAAAAGTTATGTAATGAATAGGATTGCTGATTCTTCCTAATAAATGAAAATGTCTATCAAATGAAATTGGTCGTAGTTTTTCTTCTCTACCTTTGTATGGCATTCAGTTTGTGCGATGTTGGGAACTCGTAGGGGGCATGCATAGACACATGACACTCACGCCATGTTACGTTTGGGGTTTTTTCACCCAATTGGATTGTTGGGGCTGGGCTTTTTCCCAATTGGGAACTCATGTGACCGCATTAGCTCATCGCCCTTTCAGCGGAGGGAAGCTTTCAATTTCTCCTTCCAGCCATAGCAATTTTTTATCTCATTTCATATACAAAACATAACAAAAAAAAGCGCCACAAGAGAACGAAAACAACATTATTCCTTCAATAAAAGACAAAAACCAAGACATTATTTACTAATTGGATTTCTTTTGCTTTATTTTTCTTCTTCTTTTATCGTTCTCTTGTTATCTTTATTTTTTTTTATCTTGATTGCCACCTTTGCCCCCCTTTTTGTTATTAGACAAGATGAAGTTATCAGCCCTTACAAGCTTAGCAGTTGCGTTATTATCTATTGGTGAAGTCGTTGATGCCAAAGTTCATTCAGCTAAAATCTACAAAAGATCTTTGGATGAAGAGTCATTGAAAGGAATTCCTTATGGGTCTTATCTTGATGCTGTTAGATCTAAATACGTCAAACATTTTCAAAAGCTTTATAATGGAGACGCCACAATTTTACAAGCGCAAATTCCACTAGTTGAACCAACTAAAGGTCATGATACTCCATTGACTAATTATTTGAATGCTCAATATTTTACTAGCATTTCATTGGGTACTCCACCACAAGAATTTAAGGTTATTTTGGATACTGGTTCATCAAATTTGTGGGTTCCAAGTACTGAGTGTTCTTCTCTTGCTTGTTTCTTACACTCTAAATTTGACCATTCGTCATCTTCAACTTATAAAGCTAATGGATCGAGTTTTGCTATCAGATATGGTTCAGGTTCATTGGAAGGATTTGTATCTCAAGATACTTTAATTTTGGGAGATTTAACGATTCCAAAGCAAGATTTTGCTGAAGCTACTAATGAACCAGGGTTGGCATTTGCCTTTGGTAAATTTGATGGTATTTTAGGACTTGCATATGATAGCATTTCTGTTAATAAGATTGTTCCACCATTTTATAATGCAATTCAGGAAGGATTGCTTGATGCTCCACAATTTGCATTTTATTTGGGTGATACTGCTAATAATGAAGACGATGGTGGGGTTGCTACATTTGGTGGTGTTGATAAATCTAAATATACTGGAGAAATTACTTGGTTACCAGTGAGAAGAAAAGCATTTTGGGAAGTTTCATTGAATGGGATTGGATTAGGTGATGAATGGGCAGCATTGGATAATCATGGAGCAGCTATTGATACTGGTACTTCATTAATTACTTTACCATCGGGTTTGGCTGAAATTATTAATTCAGAAATTGGTGCTAAGAAATCTTGGTCAGGACAATATACTATTGAATGTTCAACTAGAGATTCATTGCCTGATTTTGCCTTTAATTTGGGTGGTACTAATTTTACTATTAGTCCATATGATTACACTTTGGAAGCTGGTGGTGGCTGTATTTCTGCTTTTACTCCAATGGATTTCCCTGAACCAGTTGGTCCATTGGCTATTGTTGGAGATGCATTCTTGAGAAGGTACTATAGTGTTTATGATTTGGATAAGAATGCTGTTGGGTTGGCTAAGTCCGTTTAGCCGCTCATTTCTCTAATACAAAGACATCTCACTCGTCTGAACTTTATTTTTTTTTTCATAGAAACCAAAAAACAAACTTGCAAAACAAACAGACAAACGAAAAGAAATGAAAAGGATCTGTGTTTTTCTTAAAAGTTTATTAAAAAATAGTAAGAAAATTATATATATTTTAAGGGAATGATAACCATATTATTTAAATTGTAAGTTCCCACAAGGGATTTCATTAATTTGATTATTACTGTTGTTTGTCAATGATATTTTCAGGTAAGGTAAACTTTAGGGAGTTTTTTTTCAAATGATCCATTGAAACAGTATCCTCGAATCCTGGTATCATGGCTTTTAACTTCGAGACCGTTTATGTCATCTAACTGGCTTTATCTAGTTTTTTTTTTTAGATTGATGATAAATGCGGGCCATGTGGCCGGTTTATATCAATGGGGTTACTTCGTTTCATGAATATGAACCCCAAAAATCTTCGGGAATTCTTATGCTTCTACCTGCGTTTGGTGCGCGTAACATCAGAACCAGTCACCGCGAGGTGCAGAAATAGTCTGCATCCACCAAGAATAACTCTGACGGTTACAGCTCTGACGTTTTAAGGACAGGAATTGAAACATAACAAAAGCAAACTAAACGGAGAAGAAAGACATTTGACAGTGAAGCAGGTTAAATGAATTATAATTACATGCATTCAAACAAAAAAAAAAGTATAGCAATAAAAAATGAATAAAACAACTTAATCTATCAAAGATTAAATGAAATGAAAAAACAATTAAAACCAATTAATTCTTATTATAGTTGGCCAATATTTTACTGAAATCTTCAACGAATAAAACCCCATTTAAATCAACAATGAACATTTTGGTGCCATCTTTAGAGAATCTCATTGCTGCACAATTTTTAAAATTTTTAGAGCCATTAACTTTATCTATGACTTCCAATTTATTATCTTTAAACCCATTCCCCAATTGCGCAAGCCAAATTCTCCCATCAGTAGTTAAAAACCCGAGTAAGTGATTAGTAGCATTCACGCAACATTTATGGACATTGCAACCAACCATGTCTAATTTAAGCACCCGTGAAGGTTGAGCGATGATATTTCCATCTTGTTCTGAGTTAATGTTAGTTCTCAAAAGAATAGGTGGAGCATTTGATGAATTAGATCCAATTAACATGTATTTGTTGTCTTTGAACAATTGGAAGTCAGTAATTCCTTCGTATCGTGGACTAGTTTCAGGATTTCTTGAAGTTTTCATCATTAATTTGATATCTGTAGTGGAAGAGACATCAAACACTAAAAATTTTGATTCTTTCTTATGAGTACTTAATGACAATCGTTTGCCATCTTCACTAAATTTAATTTTATCAACAACCCCCTTGTATGGCAACGTAATCAATTTTGTATCTGCTTTCTCAAGATTCAATTCAGGCACAGGTCCACTGATACTGATACTCCCACAAGATTGTGCTGGTCTATGCTCGCGGTGATTATTATTGTTAGTAGATTTCATCAGATCAGTATACATGTTCAACAAGTTATTCAAACTGGGCTTAGATTTCAATTTCCTTAGTAGCCCAGCTTGATGTTGTTGATGGCCGTCAAGTGAAGGGGATTTTTGTAATTGGGCCAAGAGTTCCTGTTGTCTATTAACTTTACCCATTCCAAACGAACGAAACTCAAATGTAATTAATAACATTATACTTCCTCTAGTTTCACGGTTTCTTCCTTGCAATCCACAAGCGATCAAGGTGTTGTTCGGTGAAATATCCACGGATTCAATTTGTAAATCAACGCAGTATTGATAAAACAATTTCCCGTTTTCAAAGATATCATGGACTCTAATTGATCCATCAGTACAAACCAAGACAAGTAGTCGTTCACTCAACACGCAAAACTTGTATTGAACCGGCCGTTTAGAATTATTGATACCAGTATCCCTTTTAAGTTCATCAAAATTACTGCCTGTGTCGCCATTGATTTTTCCACAACATAATAAAACTGGCTCATGGTTAACACCAGTAACGTTATATACTAACCATTTACCTTGACTCATTAGCGCAAATTTGCTACAATCTGGAGAGATCGTACTGCTCATATAATTCAATTTCAGTTGTTTCTTTTGTGGGTTTGGACTAAATGGGTTCTTGAAGAAACCCAGTCTTTCATAATAAGTAGAGTATCTATGTTTGCCTAACCCATGACCACTCCCATTAGTACTATGGCTGTCACTGCTGCTATCAGATACGCTAGAAATTGGGCTTAATTGTAAACTAGAACTGCTTTCCTTGTCGCCTAGTTTTTTCATGTATTCGTTTCGTTCGACTAATTGGAGGTGCACTGGATACTGCTGTAATTTCGCGTCATTGAATGAATTTGTAATTAGATCAGTGATATTATTATTATTATTATTATTATCATATTGGAAGTTCATCATAAGGTAAATAAATAACTATTTTTTATTATTATATTAGAGAAAGGAGCCTGCTAAAGATACAAAAAATCTTTCGTGGTTTTTCGTAGCGTTTTTATTATTGCTTCTATTTTTTGGGTGGCTTAGTCGAAATATTTATAAAAAACGGAGACTGAACTAAAAGAATTGTTAGAATTTTTTAGTGTTATTGATTATGTTTATAAATTACTATAATTACACACTTGATACAACATTAGACGCAAGTAAACCTGACGCGGATCCAAATGAAGCAGGAAAAAAACGAACCAAAAATTTGAAACTCAACCTTGCATAGACCGGTAAAAATTAGATAACCTCCAACTGCTTTTTTTTCTAAATCGTAGATCGTAGATTAGTGCAAACAGCAATAAAAGAAGGGATTACACAAGATATACGGAAACTTGTACGCGCACATATATCGCAAATTATCAATCAATAATATTATAATCACTTGCTGTCTATGAATAATTTACTATTTGTGATTTTCAATTGCAGTCATCTCTTGAACCCATTCATCATTATACCATATATTAGAATTTTGAAATTTTCTCAATGATCCCTTACTACCGTAAATCTTATTAGGGATCCCAATGTCAATTAAATAATGACAGCAATCACCAATTTCAATTTCTCCTAAATTGTATGCATGCAACATCCCTATTATAGGTAATCCAAATGATACAATCCCATTTGACAATATCCTTAAATCAAAATTCTTCTGTCTCTCACTATTGGCTATCAATTCCAAATCATTAGAATTCAATGAAAATTGTCCAGAACCTCCATCTAATCCACTAGGTATATCGATAGATATAACTTGAATGTTATTTTGTTTATTAACCCATTGAATTATATTCAAACAATTGCTTAATTCTTCACCCCATAAATCTGACAAACTAGAATCATACCCCTGTAACCCATCAACAACTAATTCTAATGGCGAATCTAATCCATGAAGTGATTTCTTTAAAGTTTGAAAATTATTGAATACTTTACCACCAAATGAAACAAACAATTTCAATTGATCTTTAACTGAATTATCGAATTCTTCTTTAGCGTCAAAAAATTTCTCATCTCCTTCAGCTGAAGTAGTAGCTCCTGAGTTGTTGTTAGAACTACCAGTAGTAATATCATTATTTAAAACTAACGCAATAACTCGAACGCCTCGATTAGTTAAATGTCTCCCAGTAGCTAAAGCTCTAGCACCAGCTCGATTATTACCAACCAATATCACCACTAATGGTGGCTTATTATGATTCTTACTATTGATTCGACTGGATCCTCCAAGTAATTTGAAAACCAATTTGCAAAAGCCAATTGCGGCAGTTTCAATAAACATATGATTGGTACAGCCAAAATTGTCAATCGATAATCTTTCAATTTCCAATAATTGTAAAGGAGAACTGAATAAGATTGCCTTGTCGTTCAACAAAAATTTAACATCGCCAGAATTACCCAATTTTGGCGAAAAAATAGTTCTCGATTTGGATCTCTCTTTTGGTTCATCAACGATTTGTAAAGTTTTTGGTTTTGCCTGCTGTTGTGGCTCAGCTGGTATCTGTGATTCTGGCTCCGGTTCTCGTTCTGGCTCCGGTTCTCGTTCTGGCTCCTTATCACCTCTTTTCAAAATTGAAATTTTGCCGGTCTTAATGTTCTTCTCAAAATTAAGTTTCTTAGCTTCACTGTTATTAGACAATGAATCCCAATTGTCTTGCCTATCATTAAGAACCATTTCATTGTTATCATAATTCTTCTTAGGACTATCAACTTTATTATGGCCTGCTAATCTATTTGAATAACTAATCTTATCCTTAGATTTCAAATCTCTGAAAACACTAGCTTTATCAAATAATGCTAAATTAGTAGCAAAATCAAAATCTTCAGATTTCTTAATTTCTTGAATGTCATCATCCCAAGTATCTTCTTTAGATGATTGCTGTTGTAGAGTCTGTTGTGGCTGTTGTTGTTGCAGCTTTTTGCTAGAAGCCTTTCTCTTCGATGATGACGATGAATTATCTTGTTTTGCAAAAATAATAGCATCGTCGTTTAATTGTGGAGGTTCATTGTGGTTGTTGCTCTTTGAAGGAGTCTTATGATTCTTCTTTTTTAATGCTTCTTTAGGCAATTCAATAATTGATAAATCATTAATCAATGATCCAGGAATCGTGTACTTCTCAAGCAATTTATTCTTCCCAACGAACTCGGCTAAAATAAGCGTTAGCAAAAAAGCTATGCATTTTCTATTTATTTTAACTTACCATTTGTGATGGTCAACTCCTTGCCAACAACATCACTAACATATCCTCTGATTTTGCTGAAATCATGAAGAACTAATTCAACCTTGTAGCTTTTAAACTCTGACATCCTCGTCGCCGACTTATTAATCACTTTCCAGAATTAGGTCTGGATTATTTTTCTTTTCGTTCGACAATATAAAAGGAAATCGGATCTGGTGCGTCTAGCAATTCTACACTGGGGAATTAATGCTACATGTATGTATATATTGCTCATTAAATTAGGCCAACTTATAACCAGTTTGTTCAATATCTTTGATTAATTCACCAATAAACGCTTTAGTCAATTTAGGATTAATGAATACAATTCTAATAAATTTCTTGGTGTCATCATCAGGAAGCGAAGAATAATCAATCAAATATAACTCTTTTTTATGTAAGGTTTCGACCAAAGGTACTGTCAATTCAGGTTTCTTGAAGACAAAACACACTTGCAAGCACGGAATACTCTCATTAAATCCATTAATTATCTTATAGTCACTATTGTTTGATATTTCCAGTCTGAAGTAATTTGCCATTTCATAAACATAGTCTAATCTCAGTCGAAATCCTTGTTTGCCATAAAAATACCAACTCAAGTAAAACTTAAATGAATCAGCTCGTCTTCCGCAACCTAAAGTCCCATCCGCTAAATCAAAGTTTTCCTCGCTATCATTATCGCCACGACCGTTGTGAAACAAGTAAGGTGCATCGAGCGAATTAGCCTTGAATAATCGTTTGTCATTCAATAACAAGAATGAGCAAGTAGCTGGCACCCCCAACATCTTATGAGGGTTACTAGTAATTGAATTAGCTCCTTCAATCCCATTAAGTTTATATTTCAATTTATCACTAAAGATAAAGTTCCCGCCAAATGATCCATCAACATGACACCATAAATTATGCTCACGGCAAATTTTAACAATAGAGGAGATTGGGTCAAATGAACCAAACACCGTAGTACCAGCCGTGGCAACAACATAAAATGGTGTAAACCCCAATGACTTAGCCCTGATAATTTCTTCTTGCAAGCAGGCAACATCCATTTGCCCATACTGATCAACAGCCACTTTAAAAACTGAATTTTGACCCATCCCACATAAAATTGTTGATTTCACAATGCTGTAATGTGCATGAGTTGATGCGAACACTGCAAATTTGTAATTGCCATTACCACTGATTTTTGTTTCAGGGAATTTTATCACTTTTGCTAAATGCATTGATGTTACGTTTGACCATGATCCACCCGGGAAGGTCAAGCCACCACAATTTTTCGAATCAGGAAAAAATAATTTAGCATATTCCTTGGAAACTTTCTTCTCAATGATTGTGAAAATTGGTGACACGTTGAAAACATGAGAGTTTGTGTTCAATATAGATAAGATCAAATCACTGATTACCCCGATTGGATTCGTCGATGCATATAATTTATCAAGAAATCCCAAGTTCCAAGTACTCACTGAATTGTCCAAGATGAAATCAATTTGCTTGAGAATCTTCGGCAAGTCGTTGCCATAACCGTGTTCTGGTGTGTCGATGGTTTGGGTAGCATGACATAATTCTTGATAAAGTTGTTGAGGATTATGATGAGTGCCCACCGAGGAATTTTTAACGTGATCGATGATTTTCTTGGCGACATTTGTTAATAAGTATTCCAATTGAAAAATTTCTTCTTTATCGCTGATTGACATTTGACTTTAGACTAAAAGATAAAGGAAATTTAAAAAAATGAATAAAAGAGTGAATTGAGATATTTGTTATCTTTCTGAAATTGGAAGGTAAAAGAAAAAATTTTTTTTCTTTTGGGTGACTCTTTTTTTCAAATTCGGAAATTTTCATATGCCTCCTCGCCAAAAACAGTCAAATCGTATGCCAGATTTGACGGCAACGCCACAGTTACATTTCTGAAAAAAGAAGCCCTTATGGCCAAGTTGGTAAGGCGCTACACTAGTAATGTAGCGATCCTCAGTTCGAATCTGAGTGAGGGCACATTTTTTTTCCCCTTCGTTCTGATCAATAAATCTTCGTATTTATTGTAACGACCACGCATATCGTCCTGATGCAGTAGTAATTTCCGTCACTTTTTAAATCGAAAAATTTATTATCATAAGTTTTTTTTGTCAAACAATAAGAGATTCATTCATTTTTATTCAATGTTGCTAATACTCAAGATATCTTTGCTATTTTTAATTCAACCGATAATTTGTTCCCCTGGAGATCAATTAGATGAATTTATCAGATGTGTTGATGGTTGTAAACAGAAAACATGTGGTGAAAAACTTGGTCAAGATCAAACAAACAATGAATTTCTCGGATTGAATTTTATGGAGATGCCATTACCATTACCATTAACATTATTAGCTTGGGATTGTCCCCTGAATTGTGATTATCAATGTCAAGAAATTATAAATATCATTAGAAAACAAGAAGATGAAGAATTATTTCAATTCCATGGTAAATGGTTTTTCATCAGACATTTAAATATTCAAGAACCAGCAAGTTGTATATTTTCAATTTTCAATTTTATTAGTCATTTCTTAGGTTGGAAAATATTAAATATGGAAATTATTAAGTTAAGGAAATTAAATTTGATCAATAATTTAAAATCTATAAACAATCAAATTTGGTTGATACAGAATTATAAAATAATGAATAAAATTACAATGTTAGCTTGGTGTTTTTCAACAATTTTCCATTTAAGAGATTTAGAAATCACTGAAAAATTAGATTATTTCTTTGCTGGAGCAACCGTTCTTTCAGGTTTGTATGTTGTTGTTGTTAGATTATTCAAATTATATGAAAAGCCAAAAGAAATGACAATGTTTAGAAGTTTAATGTTGATTGTTTATTTATCTCATGTGGCTAAATTAACTATGAGTTGGAGTTATACTTATAATATGCAAATTAATATTGTTTGGGCTGTGATTCAATATTTCTTTTGGGGCTGGTTTTCTATTAAAAGTTATATTACATATTCAAAATATTTGAATAGTAAAGATTTTAAAAAAAGACTGGTTTTAAAACAACGAGATTTATCTGGATGGTATTTAACTTATTTGAAATATGAACCAAATTGGGAGAACATCAAATGTTTAATGCCTATAGGATTATCAATTTGGGTGAGTTTGGGTTTAATTTTTGAAGTATTTGATTTTCCTCCATGGAGAGATTTGATTGATGCCCATTCTTTATGGCATTTATTCACAATATTACCAGGGTATTATTGGTATTATTGGATGGTTTGGGATGGAATCAAATTGAAAGAAGGAATAATATAAATCAATATAAAAAAATAGAAAGCAAGGACAAATCGTTAGACTCGTATATTAGTTAAATAGGGAATTCTTTTTTATTCTTTTTTTTCTGTCTATTCTAATTGGGGTATTTCTTGAGGAAATATCATTTGCTGATAATTACCTTTGGGGCATTGGCTCAAATATTGATATTGTGGAGACTGAGAATTATCTTCGCTTTTCACAAAATCTATACCATTTAATAACAACAATTCATTGGTAGTTAAAAATTTTCTATCTCCGCTGTTATCATGGATATGTTGATAGAATTGTTCAACTGGTTCCTGTTGATTATATATTGGAGTTGGTAATTCGTTAGCTAATTCCATAATCATTTTTTGTTCATTTAATATCATTTCATTAATTTTAACTTTCAATTGACTAATATCGTCATTTAGATTTTTCAATAAATTATTTTTTTTCAAAGATTTTTGTTTTAATATTAAATTTGATGAAATAAGTTGAATTTTACAAATTGGCAGTTGATTGAATATTTTCAAGAATAAATTTAATAATGAAGATTCATCCAATAGATCCATTTCATTACTGTGGCCATTGTTATTATTGTTATTATTGTTATTATTATTATTATTATTTGAATTGTAGTGGGACAAAGGTGATCCAATGGTTGAAGAATTCGCTGATGATTGAGAATAGCTTCTACTCATATCAAAACTGCTGGGACTATTAACAATGCTGTTGCTATTGCTACCACTGATACTGTTGTTGCTACTGTTGCTGCTGCTACCACCCCGCACTGTCGATTTCAAATAATTGTAATTCTTCTTAAAACAATTGTTACAACTATAAGGAAATTTATTAATTGAATCACATTTTATCTTATTTTTTCGACATCTTGAACAAGATTTTAATTTTTTCATATCATCATCATCGCTGCAATAATCATTAATTGGTTCAAGCTTTATGCCGGTCAATAAATAAATCAAATAATTCAAATTCTTGGCAGATAAATGATCATAATTCTTCACTAGTTGATAGCTTAACAAAGATTGATAATCTGGATATGATTTCAATTGTTTAACTAGGCCATTGTGAATGGAAATGTTATGATTATTACTGTTTTCTTGATCTAAAATATTTGAAAACTCAATCAAATTTTTAAAGAATAAGTTGAATTTCCCCAAATTTGGAAATTTCAGATTAGAGGTACTTATCAAGTAATGGAACACTCGATAATACAATAACAAATCACTGGTGTTAACATAGGTTTCCAGTTCTTCATCAATTTCAATTGATGATTGCTGATTCATCTTCAATTGAATATTATTGATAGTTGCGTCATTTTGTGAAGCTCTGATATTAGCATTTATATTATTGTTATAGGCAACTGGTGGTACTGCTGCTGCTGTCGTTGGGATGACAGGTTCATCAATTTTGTATAAATAGCTCTCCAATAACTTTAAATCATTACTGACAAGGAACTTGCTCAACAACGATTGATTGCTATTACTATTGTTCACTTGCTGCTGCTGTTGCGGCTGTTGTTGATGACGACGTTGTTGCTGTTGTTGTTGCTGTTGATTATAATAGCTATTATTAGTCTCATTATGTAATTTAGGTAATAAAGGAATCATTTATGTGGATGCAAATCAAAATCAATCTGGAGTTTGTTGAGTATATTTCGTATATTTTAGATATGTATAGATATTTACATTTTTATATATAAACTGAACCAGTTTCTCCTCCAAATGTCAAAAGAATTTTAATTTTCTTTGGTTTAAATCCGAAGTTCGGGGGTTAATAGCGCGGGACCTCGGAGTCCTAGTTACACCATAATGATCCATCAGATTGGTACTTCCTACTCCCAACATCAGCATCAAACCCAACTGAATCGAAACAATATCCAATAATAGTCAATTGTAATGTAATGGCTTCTCAATATTATAGATTATATCTTATCTTTTTATTTATAGCAATCACTCATAGTTTGTGTTATTGTTTTAAATAGAATTAGCTTATCCGTTGTTAGATAACAGCAAACTAAGGTTGCTAAACTTTATTTGCGCCATTTTTCAATTATCTGAGAGAATTAACATGAAATCAAAATCAAAATCAAAAACAAAATCAATTAGTGCGACGCAACAAAAGTTGAACATCTGTAATCAACGGCATATTGAACTCTAGTGAAATAGATCATTGACTATTGGAATCATTAAAAATAAATTGTTTCGCAATGCAAAAAAATCAGTGAACACCCGGGGTCGAACCGGGGACCAATAGATTTGCAATCTACTGCGCTACCACTGCGCCATATCCACTGAATTTTCTCTTGAATGTTTTTTCGATTCCAGATAAATGAATTAAAAAATAGGGCCCCTTCAAGCTTGGCATTGCTTATTTCTTTATTAGTTAACTCTGATTTTTATTAATATTCTTATATTATGCTATTTATTGAAATTTGGATCATTTTTTGGCCGATTCGCCTGCATTTTTTGTTAAGTATATGGCGCTAAATTAGAATGGTCAAGGTCGACTAAGTTCCACCTGCACTCCCCAAAAAGATATAATTTGAGCTAACTATTGTAAATAATTAATTACCATTAATCACGTAGCAATTATTCTTGAATAAAATGCTAATTTTTGGTATAGTTCTTGCCAATTTTGCGCGCCATGCGGATTGATTTCTAGTTACCACGAACACTGCAACTCAACTAGTAGGACCAGAAATTTTCAATCATATACTTCCTATTACATGATCACAATTGCGATTTAAATTGCCTTACATATTATTCTAAATACAATGGTAAACTGATTTAATTTCAATTTATGTATTGCTAACCAATGGTTACCAAGGTTAAATAGCTATTTCTTCCAACGGCAATTCTGTACCTAACAAATCATTCAAACGAGCAATTGTTGCGATTCCATCAACCAATGTTGATCAAATTCTCCTCAAATTAGTAAAGATCCCATATGCAATTTCTTACGAATTTGGTAAATTAGATATCTTTTCGCTACTTAATGCCAACATTATTGACATCATTGTAGAATAAATTTGAATGTTAAAACAATAATTGAAAATTTTAATAAATTTCTTAATTATTTTGACCCTCGCGTCAATGTTACTAGTCAATAAAATTTCAGAAATTACCCAACTAGTTATCAAATTGAATCGACAAACTATAATCAATGCTCTTCAATTCTTTATTTAACAAAATTTCAATTTACTATCGATAAGTATTAGAAGCAACTTCTTGATTAAATTCAATCAAACTCGTTATAAATTGAGAATCAATGACCCAGAATTAAATAAATTTGAAGAATCAAACGCTAAAATTATTCGCGATGTAGTAAAAAAAAAAACGAAACAGAAGAAAAAGATGAAAGAGAAACTTGGGAACAAGAGCTATTTCGTTTTGCCAGCTCCGGAGCCAGTTCAAACTAGTCTCCATGGTAAGGGCTATTTGGTTAGTTAACATTACTGAATTTCGATTACATAAAAAAATCCATTTTCATCTAAACAAAGACAGCAACTAACTTTAGATGCCCAGACACAACAATAAGATGAAATAATCCTGGGGAGTCTGCAATTTTTCAAATTAGATTGAAGATTCCCGGATCTGATTGATCAGAGCTGAATTAAATTATTATTTTATGAAATTGGTTGATCTTCATGTCGATGCAGGTGAGCCTGTGAGTTCACGCGTACTCATGCGATTGAAAGGGATAATTTATTTCACTAACACCACCGAAGTGGGCCATGATTCAGGCTATATTGATAATAATTATCACCGTGGTTTGGTTTCATTTTTTTGATTGGCTCATCATTCCTTCTTTTTTCCTAAATATCATTCATTCGCTTTATCACTGGTTTCATCGGTTGCCGTTCGTTTTTCACTCTTATTCATTCGTTATTATCTTGATATTGTCATTCCCTTTTTAGCCATTCGTTTTTATTATTATTTTGATTCGTTCGTTATGAAAAAATGACAATAGTACTCGATTATCTAAACAAATTCATCCAGTTACTATCAACACTTGTCTCACTTGCGACTACTGTTATCACCATTTTAGTCGACGTCAAATATTTCAAGAACATCTACGGCATTCATACTAGCATCATCTTGTTAATCGTGAGTGAATTTCTCTTTATCATCACAAACTTATTCTGGTCGATATTTGGCTATAGTAAACAAGAGGTATATTTCAATAATACTGTCTCACGGTATTCAAGGCAATCGATATTCACATTATTCTTATTAATTTGTGTAATCATAAGCACTGGTGCTTCGATTGCTCTAATTAATTTATCGCTAATTGGCGGTAAGGAATATTCAATTTTTTTCATCAACAGTTACCAATGGTTAATTGCGTTGTTTCCATTACTTATAATATCAGTGTCATTGAAAGGAATGGTATTTTCTATTAGCGTCGGTAATGTAATAAATTCTTCAATTTTTTTAGCTGGTGGTGACGATTATTTTTTTGAAAAAAATTCACCTCAAAGTCATGATCATCATCATAGTTTTCCTACTCCACCAAACATTGAAGATGTTTCAAATAATGATACCAATGTGAATTCTAATCCTGATTCATCATTAAATGTCAGAAAACCTATGACCAATTCTTCTCCTTCTCAAAGATTCACTTTCCATAGTGCCAATATGACCCCGCCTTTAAGTGTTCAATCATTGATTAACACTAAGATTGATGGTATTGAAGTCGGTGAAGCATTTGAATCAGTCAAAAGTAATGAGAAGCATAAATCAAAACAACTCTCACCAATCCGTGAAAGAACTAAAAATAATAACCAATTTCTAGAGTCCCCAGTTTTCCAGAAAAATGCAAATGAATTACACACCAATAAATCAAGAAAATATCAGAGTCAGTTGTTGTTAGATAATTTCAACCGAGATTTTAACAGTGTATTGAAACAAAATGGTGATATTTCTAATTCTAATAGAGTTAATTCTAATGGAAGTAGAAAATCAGAGATGGATAGTTTCGAAAAATCAAGGCGTGCATTAAGAAATAAAAGAAAAACGCTGGTGTCTTCAGCTACTCCTAAATCACCAATTCCTCCTTCCCCATCATCAGAATTGAAACCTTTGACATTAGCTAAAAATCGTGAATCATTGACTAGCGCATATGACTTAACCGCTGAGAAGTTAGAACTTCCTCCTGGCAAAGAAGTAGATTCTACCCCTGCAAGTTGGGATTCAAATTATGATCCGATAACTCAACAAGATTTACAAGACATCCCTTTAATTCCAACTAATACTTTATGGCCATTTAGCAAGAATTCTTTGAAGTCCCCAACTGATGGGAAATTCCCTAAGCCGCCAGCTACTGCCACACAAACTGCAAAAACTAATACCAACGTTACCTCAACTACCACCGCCGCCATCACCACCACCACAACCATTAATGACAGCAGTGATATTAATAAACCGGAGATGAGAAATATTTCTGAAGAGGAATGGGCAGCTAATGCAGAGATTTGGATGCAACATTACCCACAAGATAATCTTAAATTTGAAACCAGTACAAATCAGCCACAACTTAAACTGGACCGCTTAGATTTGGAGGGAGAGTTAGATAATCAAGCTGACTTTAAGTTTCCACTTGATTCAGATAAAACTGACACTGACGCGATCCGTAATGAGAAGAGGAAATCTTTGTTGAAATCCCATCATCATCGTCCTAGTGTATTGTCATTTAGTTCAGAAACTTCGTCTCCAAAGAAGAAAACTAGAAGCATATCACCATTCAAACGATTAAGCGAACCTAAAAGATCAACTGTGGTGTTTGATGATGATTTTAATTTTGAAATGGAAGTTCAATTAAAGAAAAAGAAAAATTTTAGCATTTCTAGTATCAAATCTACTTTAAATAATCTCCACACCAGATCAGTTTCCCTAATTGAGAGCAGCGATAACAATAACAACAATTCAAAGCCCATCCATTATCATCGGTACTCTAACTCAATTACTAACAATCACTTCAATTGGAAATTTGAAAATCCAATCACTGCTTCCCTGGACAACAGTTTGATTAAACATGAAAACAGTTTAATCAAAGATGTCATTGAACATGAAGACGATTATGAATTCACAAAGAAAAGTGTTAGCACCACTACTACTTCTGGAATCTCGAAATTTCTGGAAAATTTAAAAGCTACTCAATTCTTAACTGACGATGCATATATAGAAAATTATATGCAAGAACTTCAAAACCAAGCATGAGAATTCTTTTTTGTTTCTTCACTTCTAAATTATTTGTATAATACTGATATTACTACTACAACCATTTGCATTTCCGAATGTTATATAATCCTAACAAAATCCACTTTTCATTTCATAGCTATGTATTTATAATAATTAATAATATTTTAACTTAGTCATTTTTCTTATTATCATCTTGTAAATTAGTTTGATTGCCATTGTAAGTAACCTTCTTATCATGACCTCTCATTCTATTCAAATCAGAAAGTGAACTAATACTGCCATTAACATTGGAACTAGAACTATAAAAAGAATTTAAATCATCATTGGAGACATCTCTTGATCTAAGGAATGGGGTACCTTCTCCAGTTCCAGGCTGTTGTTCACCTGTATTTATCTCATGGGCCTCCATATGATGAGGATGATGAGTTCCGCTCGAAATTGATGGCTGGCTCTGTTGGTCTTCGTCTCCTCCAATGGCTGAATAAATTGCATTACTAACTCGGTTAATCCAACTTTCCGAATTTGGGTATGCGTTGACATAATTATTCTGGGGCTTTAAAATTAATGCAGATCTTGGCGATAATTTCAATTCTGATAAACTATGTGATTCTTCTGTGACATCATAAGATTTTCTAATAATCGCTTCATAAAATGCATATGGCTGGTCAGTAGCATCAGTTCGATTTTCATCTACCCATGCTCTAACTTTTGATAAATTATCACTGGATTGAAATTCATGAGTGATTCTTGAACCATCAAACAATCTAATAGAAAGCACAGTAATTGGTGATTCATGGTTTCCATGGTGAATTTCACTAATATTGGGGGCAGTACTGTCATTAATAGTGGCCGCTGATTTCTTTGCGTGCTGTTGCTTCTTACGCTCCAATTGATCAGCCTTCAATAATCTCAAAATTCTTGCCTTTTCTTCTTTAGCTTGCTGCTGCTTTTTCAATACTTCTTGTTTATAATGAGCTGCCTTCTCTTCAGCAATTTGTTCTCGTATAGAATGATATGCCTTCTTTGAAGTATTAGCTTTCTTTCCATCACCCTCTGACGATGGCTTTACCTGTTTTTCTTTCTGCTTCTCGTGGGATTTGTCTGCTCCAAGTATCGCTTGCAATTTACTCTTGAAATCCTCCTTCTTGATCTCACCAGACACCATATCCAACAATTGACCAGTTCGAATAAAATATATACTAGGAACAGGCGGATTAGGGAAAATTTGATTAAAATATTCATATTCTTGACTTGGCTTAATCAATCTTAATGCAACCGCTTTTGCATTAATCAATTCTTTAGATTCTTCATCGATTAAATCATCGCCCCAATTACCATTGTCAGTGATAAACACAATCATTGGCTTTGCCTGATTAACTGATATCGACACAGCTTCAGATACTGAATTAAGAAACAAACTCATTCTAACTATTAAAAAATTTCTTCTTTAAAATATCTATTATTAGAAAAAAAAAGCCAACTAGTATTACATAGAATATATATATTTCAAAAGAGCAAAAAATTGAAAACTGGAAAACCACCCAAAATTAGAAAGATGCGCCTCCTGGACACGAGCCCCGCAAAGAGACATGTACATACATTATTATTACATAATGTGCTGTGGGCCACATAAATTTCAAAATGTTGCCCTCAATCTTTGATCCAATATTCTTCTTTCAATTTCTCTAACTGATTTGTCCATTCGATTAGCAATTTTCTGCTTCTCTGAGTCGCTCAATGATATGAATTTTTCACACAAGTCCCCATCAATTATGCCTTTAACAGGTACATAATAACTTCGATACATCAAATTGTCCCTTCCTAAAATCGACAATTTTTCATTGTTCGCCAAATTCTTCTGCAATTGTTGGAAAAAAGTAATTTGAGATTTAGTCAATAATGGGGTCAATTGACCAATAGTACCTTGTAGACCAGTGTAAATAATTGATTCATTCAACCCACCTAAATCTCCAATTTTATGGAATGAAGTTGGAATATCATTTAAATAAAAATGACAGAGTAAATTCAACTTAAAAGGAGCACCGCCAAGATAAGATGCTTGATTTGATATGAATGCTTGATCTTCATCAGACATCTTAGATGACTCTTCAGGACATCGTAAAATCCAAAAATTTCCAAACTTGTCCCCACCAACCACAGTATCATAATCGACCATTTTAAAAGATGTTACATATTTAGCAACCACATCATCGGCAAATGCAACAAATACATTCTCTGTTGGCTTGTAAACCACAAATGTTATAGATTGCCTAATATCTGCAAGAATTATTCGAAGCCCTTGGGTTTCTAATTTAACAATACAGTTCAAACTGTCCATGGTCACTTCAGCCTTTCTTAACAATTGCTTTTGACCGATATCATACAATCTCAATTTTTTCCCTACACCAACTAATAATTTTCCAGCAAACTCAACCATAGCAATTACTCTTTGTTCAACCGCAGTTTCATGAACTAATTCTAAACTGCTTTCGTCGTAACATCTTATGAAAAATTTGTCGTCATTATCAATTTGCCCACTAACCACAATATAGCTTCTATTTCCTCTTGTTTCAAAGCTACATTTGGCAATGGAGAACAATTTCTCATTACTTGGGAAGTCCTTCACCTGAACAACTTCTTGATCTTGAATCACTTGAATACATGATCCATTACTTCCTGAAATATAACTACCTTCGGAATTCACATTCGCTTCACTTTCAATAACATAAAATTTTGAATCAGACTGCAAAAATTTTCTAGGAGTATGCTTCAATTCCACAGACTCAATTCTAAATTCATTAGTCAAGTTCTCCAAAGTCAAAATTGTCAAATTGTTATTGCTAACACCAACAAATCCGCTAGGACAATCTTCAGAATTAAAACTTGTCCCAATAGTTAGATTAGCCTCAAAGGCCAAGGGCAATATACTAAACCCATTTTCAGATACAAACCCGATATAAGTTTTACTTGAAAATATAAGAACTCCAGTATTCTCATTACCAGTAATAATTTTTGCCAATTTTATTGGATGCGGTCCTAAATATTGGACAAATTTATTGGAAATATCACCACTATTAAGATTCAATAAAGTTTTCACATAAATCCCATTTTCCATGCCAATATGTAAAAAAAGTTGTGCAGCCGACTGTTGCCGTTCAGTCATTAATGTCATCAACACAGACGATGCATTGTTACTCAATTCCTGGACTGAGATTAATTCAAGCAAATTAGCTGGGTCCACTGATAAGATATGAATGGATTGATTGCTACAACTGACAGCCAAGAAATTGCTTCTTAATTTACCAGCAGGAATATCTCCAAGCGCCAATGACAAGATTTGCCCTGGCATTTCCATAGAATTACCCAGTTGAACCAATTTCTCATCATCATTTAACTCAAAGTACATCAATTCTCGATTTGACAATCCTATTGCGAGTTGATAATTCGTAGATGAACTACGCACAACTTTAATACCAGCAGGTGGGAACCATTCAAATATCGTATTGTTATTTATCAACTGTCTAATTCCACCAGAATGAACTTGAATCAATGAATTGACACCCATTTGTTGGACCCCCACGGTACAGCTCTCAGTGTCAAATCCAGAATCTGAAACTTCTTCCACTGAATCTCCAATAGATAGAACCAATGTATTAGAAGGGAAAGAAATCACTAAGTATTTATCATACTGATCTTGCGAAGTCAATTTTGCTGTGAACACGGACATTGAATTACCAGGAAGCTCTGAAGAAACCACTTCGTTCACTGTAAGCCCATGAACTAGAGTTTTGAATGAGGATCGAGAGCCTGTGCCACATATTGAATTTATTTTGTCGCTAGATAATTCTGCGTCTATAATAGGGTTCAAGCATTCTATAATATCATATAATTCCAAGTTTTTAGGTTCTTCTCGTACAGTAATAGTAACATCATCAACTTCTTCGGTGGTGTTAAAATAATCAGACGAATTATAAGATTTTTCCACGTCGTCCTCGGCAAGGTCAATAATTTGAAAAAGTAACTTATCACCAGTTTGAGAATCAGCAAACAAAAGCCCCGATTTCAAAATCACTATACTGTTGCAAAGTGGTAAAGTATCGAAATATTTGATATCCATCGATCTCACGGTGAGATTTTCTTGATCAAAATTTATAGTCACCTTGAATAAATCACCAAAATTTGACTGCAAAAGTATGAAAAAAGTTTTTTTATCAAGCTTCATTTTATGAACTACCCCAGTGACAACATAATTCTCATCATAGTTATTACTTCTTTTCGGTATTGGTAAAATGAATGGATCCTCTTTAGAAGTTTGATGCTGATACTGAATGAAATTTTTACAGCCAACAATTACTCCTGAAGGCCCATCTGTTCCGCCAGGAATACTCAAAAGGAAATTGCTAGATGGTGAAATCACTTTTGAACTTTTCTTAACAACATGATTCAACCCCAAATCCAATTCATAAAACGTTAAGTTTTTCTTATTTGAATTCGAATCGTAATCTATTTCAATAGTGGCAAATAATGGATTTTCGTAACCAACATCTAACCCACAGCACGCAAACGTCAAAATTCGATTTCTGTTAGCTTCTAATGGAGAGGATATCGTCAATTTGTTATCAGAATCTCGATTCATCACAAATACCAACTTATTTTTCTCAATTGCCGCTAGCATCATTGCTCTACCTTTAGAATCAGTAGCTAAATATTGTCCTGGTACCAATCGTCTCAATCCAGTTTTGGAAAATGGTTCGTTGAATAATACATTAAATCTTTGCCCATCCTCGCTCAATTCAAGAATAGTAAACTTTCCAGAATCAGAAGTCACGGCCAAGCAATCTTTAGATGCCCCTGCTAATCTAAACGCAGACAATGACCTCATTGACGCGAAGGTATCTTGGCCGAACAATTTTGTGAGTTTCCCATCATTACTGTTGGGCATCCATAGTTCAATCGTCGTGGTTTTACCAATGACAATTTCTTGAGATTTCTTACCTTGGAATTGACCAGCCACAGATATCACTGTCGAGGACGGTTCCTGAAGAGTGACATTATAAAGATATAATGAATCAAATGACATTTGTCGCTATTCCCTTACTTGAATTGATTTGTATTGGATGTTACTGCAATGTAATGTTTATGGTGAAAAATTTACGCACTCATTCTAGCGCGCTCTTAACCTCTGTGGAAATCTTAAAAGATTCCTTATCGTGAGATGCTCATCGGTTACCATTTCAATCAATCATTAAATAAATTATGAAGCTTTCATTATTATTATTGAATTTAGTGATCACTGTTATTGCCGCTTCAATTGAACAAACCCCTCTTGGTGGGTTTTCTCAAGATATTATCAATGTTCAGTTATCAAGTTTACCAAATTACAGCTTGAGTGTCAAGGAGCCGAACCCTGCAATTTTAGGGATTGACAAGGTGAAGCAATATTCAGGGTACCTTGACATTGAAGACAAAGACAAGCATTTTTTTTATTGGATATTTGAGAGTCGAAACGATCCAAAGAATGATCCGATTGTTCTTTGGTTGAATGGTGGACCTGGTTGTTCATCATTTACCGGGTTGTTTTTCGAATTGGGGCCAGCTACTATCAACAGCAAGATTCAACCTGTAAGAAACCCGTATTCATGGAATAACAACGCTACCATGATTTTCTTAGATCAGCCAGTTGGAGTGGGTTACTCTTACTCTGACAGCGAGACTGTGTCAAACTCATTTGCTGCTGGAGAAGACGTATTTGCCTTCTTAAAACTTTTTTTCCATCAATTCCCACAATATGCCCACTTGGATTTCCATATAGCTGGTGAAAGTTACGCGGGGATATATATCCCAGTCATAGCTACTGAGATTTTATCGAGATCTGGAAGAAACTTTAATTTGACTTCGGTGCTCATTGGTAATGGGATCACTGATCCCATCACCCAATATAATTATTATCAACCAATGGTATGTGGTAAAGGTGGGTATCCTCAGATCGCTAGTGATGAAGATTGTGTTGCTTTAAAGAAACAGCAGAACCGTTGCATTGGGCTAATTGAAACTTGCTATAAATTACAAATTTCAGTTTCTTGTGTTCCAGCTACACTTTATTGTGATGACAGGATTTTCAAGATTGCAACAAAGTACAAGTTTAACCCATATGACATTCGTGATAAATGTGGTGGGGATGAATGTTATTCTGAGACGAAATATTTTGAAGAGTACTTGAATATGCCTGAAGTTCAGAAAGAACTTGGTGCCAGGGTTTCTAAGTTTGAAAGTTGTAGTGGCGCAGTATTCAATAGATTTTTGATGTCTGGAGATCAAATGAAACCATACCAAAAACAAGTGACTAAATTGTTGGATACTTTTGATATTCCAGTGTTAACTTATGCTGGTGATAAAGATTATGTATGTAATTGGTTAGGGGTTCAAGCTTGGACAAATGAATTAGAATACGATAATAAATATTATTTCCAAATGGCTGAAGTTAAAAAGTACTTTACTTCCGATGGGGATTTCGCTGGGGAAGTTAAAAACTATGATAAATTTACATTCTTGAAAGTGCTTGATGCTGGTCATATGGTTCCTAAAGATCAGCCAAAAAATTCCTTGGATTTTTTCAATAGATGGATTAGAGGGGACTATGCTTTAGCTTAAACAAAAAGCGAGAATAACACGTTGATATTAAATTATTACCATACTGCTATAAAAAAGAAATATTAAATAACTATAAAATAAAAAACTAATGGTCTTTTGCAAATCTATCACCTTTGGCATAATTACCTAATTTGAGTCTCTTGAGGAAAAATTCTTTCCAATGGCTATCGCTAACGTAAGAGCCATATTTTCTGAAGTTTCTAACCAATTCATGAGAATTGAATTTATATAATCTTCCAACCAAATCGTCATTTTCAAGTAAGTCATTTTGAACTAAAAATGTTACATTATAGTAGGAAAGATATTCATATGATAATTTAAATTTATCATTTGTAACCTCTTCGCTGCTAACTTCACCAGCAGAGTACAATGTGTCAAACGGTGATTCAAACGGTGATTCCCCACCCTTAACTTTAGCAATTTCTTCAGGAAATTCAATTGCAGTAAGTGGAGATAAAGCATATTTGGACAATTGTTGTTGATGATCTTTTGGTAATGGAGTTCCGAACCCTTCATCATTATCCAAATAAACACCCAAATTCTTGTTAATATCTTTCAAGATACCTTGTTGATGAGCCTTTACAATACCACCAGCTTTCTTGATAACTGCATTCTTGTAGTTTTCTCTATAGTCATCAATGGAAAGTTTTCTAGATCCAGTCCAACCAATGCTAATCAAATCTTCTGGTTTAATTTCAGGAGTACCAGAACCTAAAGAACCACCAGACGCAATAGCCCTAACAAAAAATTCGAATCTAGAAAAGATGATTTTCAATGGATTAGATTCAATTGGGTTGATAATACCAAGAAACAAACTAAAATAAACGAAAATCAATTTCAAGATATGGAAGACGAAAAAAACAATTTGAGCAGTTTGAGAACTACTATTAATTTTAGTTTCAGACAAGATATTATTCACAAAATCTTGATAAGTGTCACCAGTTGCCAAAACGATCAAGTAAGCAGCGGCTTTCAACAATTGGTTGGTCATACATATCCCAGGAGTCGGAGAAACGAAGTCTGGTAAATCAGTGTACAACCAAACTAACAACAATAAAATTGTATTCATGTGGTAGATGTAGTTGAACTTCCACACTGGATAAATAAGTTGATTTGGCCACACGCAATCTGAGATTTTATCCAACTGAGATTTTGGGCTTTTCAAAAAAAATTTAGAATCAACATTAAGTGGGAATAAAAGTCCACCATTAGCAGTCAAATAACCTGGATTAGTTGAATATTGGAATCCAGCTGGTTTTGGATCATGGAAAATTGATGGTCTCAAAGAAATCGGTAACACTGTGAAAATTTTATTCAAATCATTGAAAGTGGTGGAGGTGTCAATATTAAAACAATAGTCTTTTTCATTGTCGTTATTGAAACGAAGATAAATATCAAATTGATTGACTCTATTCTTTTCTTCTTCAGCCATGGTATTAGTTATTATTAATATTACTACTGACTCCTCTGGTTTGAGTTCGTTTTGTTAATATTGATCCTCTTCTGGAAGAAAACAAAAAATTTTTGACAACTCAATCAAATTAGTCCAGAGAAAGAAAATTTTTTCTGGGTTTCTCCACGTTCAATTGAACAAATTTAAGAATAAAAACGAAGACCTGAGTGCGGGTTTGTTTGATGCCATTGCATGAGGTAGGATCGGTTCCCCATGGGCAGAGCTTCTAACGTGACGTCATGTGCCTCCTTGTTTTCTTAGCAATTGCGGCTAATGGGGGGTGCGAGTAGTGCAAGTAGTGCCACAAGGGGGTGTGACGAAACCGGAGCGGAGAAATTCAAGATGTTCCATTGCTTACTAATGTATCCGAGGATATGACTAAGCAGTGAGCTAGAGTCCGTAGTTTTCAAATCTGCTATGAGCTGAGCATGCGCGGTGCACCCCTCTCTGATTGGATCGGTGGGATTGATTTTCACCCTTTCTTCGGGCACAATTCCTCGGTCAAAACTCCACAAAACAATAACCAGAAATTCAGATTGCCCCTCATATTTAAAGCAACGACACATAACAAAATAAATCAGAACAATAATAGTGACAATAGTAACAATAACTACAACGACAAAAACAAAAACAAAGACAAAAACAAAAAAGTCAAGATCAACGAACGCAGCAAAACAGCAACAGCGAGAACAACAACCATATCGTAAAATAAAAGAAATAATTACTCAATTGCAAAAACTCTATGATTAAAAATATTATTCAAGAACTTATTCCTCCTGCATTACCAGTGGTTGCTATCTATCTAATCAGTAATTATTACTTATTGACTGATTTCAATTGCTTTGATGTCATGTTTGGTGGAAGATGTTTAATGTCAGTTATCTTGAATTATTGTATAATTATTATATATCGTTGTTACATCGGGTTAAGTTTATTGTATGCATTGGTGTTTAATTTATTTTGCTGGTTTGCAATATTTGAACATAAATGGGATGGTTTGATACAATTTCTTAAACATGCTGTAAAGGAAAACATTTGAGTTGCAAAAGAGCAATAACCAAAAAAAAGAAAAGAAAAAAGCCAAAAAGAAATAAAAAAAGAAAACGACAATTCGCTCGTTAAGATTTATGATGAAACTCTCGCTTATGACTTACGACACTCGCTTATGAAAAAAATGAATACATTCTATATTCGCCAAAATTATCGATATACACGAATACGAACAGAACGAAACAAAAAAAAAAAGAAATGAAACGAATACGATATGGGGATTCTATATGACTATATTAGGAACTATAGTACAATTATTCAAATAAATATCCATTACTTAAAAAAATATGATATGTAGCTGTCAGTCCAAATCACATTCCAAAATCAAATGCACTCATGTCTGGCTCTTCAAACACTGCTTGAGGAGGCGGAGGTTTGTTGAAATTAAAACTAATCTTATTATTCGGTTTCATTTGAGCCATTTTCTTTTTCTTTTTCATAAATTCCCAATTTCGTAATATATCAAGTGATAAATAATCACAACCCATTCGACTGTAAATTAAACTTATTAGGTTAATAAATTTAAATTCATGAGTGGAAAATTGGTCAAACAAATCATTAGCGTCATCGTCCTTTTCAAGGACTCCTCGTAAAACTTTATAAGGGAACATTAAAATTGGATCGTTTTTCAAAAAGAGTTTGTCTTGATTATCAGCGTGACGCTTTGATTCATAATGTTTCAAAATCTTAGGTAATAGTGTCTTATCCTCAAGGTATTCATCATAAATATCTTTCATTTCAAACGGGGAGTTAATCATTGAAAGTAATGCTAATCTTCGTTCTTCCAACATTAAGTGAATATAACTGTTCAACCAACGATCACCGTTATTCAATGCAATTGGAAATAAAATGTCAATTAAAATGCTTGCTAAAACTGGTTTACTAGCATCTTTCTCATATAATCTAGCTACTAGAATTGCCAAATCAATATCGTTACATTTCTTCGTCAACACATTAACACAATCTTTTAATTTATCCGCAAGCAAGAAGAAACATGCTGCCAAATAAAATCGATGCTTACTTAATAAAGTAAATGCATTCTTCTCAGCACTTAATTTAAACTTATCCTTTTCAAAATCCTGGGATAAAAATTTAATCATTTTCGTCTGTTCGGGATGTCCATATGAAATCTTCCAAAGTTTAACAATGATACCTTTCTTTCTGAGCGCTAAATAAAAAATCGTGCTATTGTTAGGGCAACGAATCTTTGAATTTTCAAAATAATTTAATTCACTGTTACCATTGGCAGTGTTTTGAAATTCATTGCTTGCAATTATTTCTGTTTGCTTGTATAGTAGCTCATCATTCAACCAATACACCAACCCAATTTTCCCAGCTCGATTCCAGGTCATGTTTTGACTACCGATTATATTAAGTAGCATTTTCTGATTGGTAGAATAATGACCAAACAAATTATCACGCATATTTAGACTTCGTTGGGTTTTAAAATGTGATTGATACAACTTGTAACCTAACAAGAAATTAACTCCACAGAAATCTTTTGATGATGATAAAGTAAGATATTTATCAATTGTTTCAATTGATTCAATGATTGTAAGCAATGTAATTTGTTGATGTCTTGTAAGAATAGGTAATGAGATTTCCATTAATTTTCTCTTTATCAAATCTACCCATTCACCGAAATTGTTAATTCGATACTTCCCTTCCCTAACTGGAATCACCTTTTCGGCATAAAACTCTTCAATACTGATTCCCAATAATCTTGGAATATTCTTCACCTTAAATGGGATCATTTTATAGTCTTCTTCAGTTTCGCACTCAGTTTCATCTTCTTCATCTGACACCTCAGCGCCATCAACTTTTTCCAAATTATTCAATAAACTCGCAAAAATTTTCTTAACCAAATCATATTTACCAAAATAAATACATTGAATTAACAATTGTGGATGATATACGGGTAATGTGTTATTTAACACTTGAACAAGACTGTATATCGAATCAATTGAGTTATTACTTAATGATCTATCACCAATAATCTTTTTAGTGTACATGTCCTCATTAATCATTTTTGGAGTTAAAGAATTTCGGGCAAAATTTTCTGTAATAAAAAATTGATTACCACATCCAATCACTATTAACCCATTTTGTAACCATATCGAATCATTAATATCATGGTCAGTAAATTGTAACAAACTGATCTTCTTGATTGGTGCAAACGATGGTAAGTTATTAGTATAATCGAAATTCAATTCACTGTATAACAAAACCGAATGGTTAAATCCAATAGATAAAACACATCCACCAGGTCGATTATCACCAGCCATATTAGCCCAATCAATATCTTGAATATCGTCATCAAATTGTTCTGAATATTCCAATATTGAATATTTTGTACTGTAAATGTAAAAATTTTTCTTCTTCGCAATGGCAATTTTATTAATGGAAGATCCCTTAATGTAGGATGCATCGGTTATATTTGTTTCAATACAACAATTTTGAATCCACTTAAGTTTCCCTTCATCAGATATCTTAACTGAAAATGATCTCAAGATCCCGTCCTGTGAAACTGTAGTTAAAACATCTCTTGAATAATTCTCCAAAGAAACTTTCCAGCCAACAGGATCAACTGGAGAAATACAGGCAATATTATCTGAGTCCAATATATCGATTTCAACTGGTATAATTTTAATTTTGTCCAAATCCATTTCCCAGGCTTTAGTTCTATATCCATCTAAAGTTTCGTAAATAGCGATTAGGTAATGCACACTAAAATTATCATCATCACGATACTCTGGTAAATGGAAAAATGTCAACAATTTATCAGTTCCAATTTCATTAGCTTGAGTCTGACCAATTTGTTTAGCAATTTTCAAATCTTTTGTGGTCCAGATAGTTAATTGATGATGTACCAGATACATTAACACTATAGTCCCTGATTTCAACAAAATTGAACTGATTATTGGCATTTCCGTAATTATAGTAGACATCATTTGTAATGTTTTACCATTTTTCAATCTCAAGGGCATCCAAACTTTATGCTCATTAAATCTTGAAATCGATAATGCGGCAGCTCCTGAATAATCTTTAAATAATTTTTGAATTGACTTTTGATGACCAGTTAATCTAGTTGCTAAGATAGCATTTAAAAATTGGAGTTTGTGATGAGCTATAACCGAGGATTGCCTTCTCTCTTGTGAGATTTTCTCTTCTTGTCCTTCTTCGCCGTCTTCTTGGATAGACAAATTTGTTATTGATTTATTTTGATTTTTAGTAAATAATTCATCGCCTACAAATAACCGTTGATAATCTAAATTTTGTAAGAAATCATCCAATCTGAGATAAACAAACCGTAAATTCCTTTTAACAACATCATGGATAACAAATGCCAAATCACCAATTTTAGACATTTCATCTTTCTCTAAAGATTGCAACTGTTCGTAGTTTGCAAATGTCACTTTATTATTACTTGGCAATTTACTATAGATCTTAATGGTTGAACTGAAATTCACAAATCTTGGTTGTGAAGGGAAGGCAAATTTTGGAAATATTAATGTACTAGTTGTTGCTGAAGATTTTGAAGAAGTAAAAAAAGACAATTTCTTAAACACAATAGATTTTGGTGGGCTCAGATTTAAATTTGTCACTAAATAAAATTGTACATTACCTTCAATGTCAATAACCATAATAAGATCTGATTGAAGTTGTGTAAGCCTTTCCAAGTTGTTAGCAAGTTCATTTATCCCACTGACTTTGCGTCTTCTAAATCTTTCGAGTGATTGTTTTATGAGATAATCAAAGAAATAATTATCAATGATTTTAATGAATTTTCGATCATTATTATTGCCATCATCATTTTTGCTAAGAGAAGTATCAGTTAATTTCAATGATACCCAATGCTGAATTTTCTTTGAACTTTGAAATTCAAAACTTAAGAAGATTCTAATGTAGTTGTCATTTGAAATGGTATATAGAATGTTATAATTATCACTGTTCGCATGATGATAAAATCGAAATTTGAAATCGACAATATACGAAGAATGTTTTAGACAAATTAAATTGAATTGAGTATTATCAACATCGAAATTAGTTCTGTAAAAAAATTTGACAAATTTATCATACCTAGACACTGAAGCAATTAATTCTGAATTTTTAGAAAATCTAACCAAGTAACAAGGATTAGGGATTGATTGACTCCAAATTATCGAGGATTCCTTATTTTCTTGATAATTTATTATTGCTAATTGTTTTTCAGTGCCCACCACTAATTCGTTGTCACTTCCCCAACTTAAAGAATTCACCTGAGTATTATCGATTTTGATTTGATCCGACAATTGCCAATTTAGGTAACTTGACTTGTTATAACTGTTAATGTTAATTGGCGAATAGATATACACCGAGTCATGACAAGCTACCGCAATCAAACCATTAAACCCACTTATTCCAACACAATTTAGATCATGATTGAAATATATCGTTTGCAAATTAGATAGCAATTTCGTTAAAACGATCAAATTATTACCTGAGCAATAAGCAAAAATTGAATGATTATTCCATTTGGCAAAACAAATTGACTGAATGCCACTATTAGGCTCACCAGGTAAGAAATTCATGGACCTACAATATAATCGAGAAATACTCTTGGTTTCTTATTGATGGATGATTTTGAATGGAGATAAGTCCTAACAGTCTTTGATCGTGTTTAAAGAGTTATGTGAAATGCGGGTGTGACGATCTCATCATCGGGGTTATGGGTGCATTTAGTCAAAAATTTTTTTGTTTTATTTTCCCTCAAAAGAACACAATTCATCACATCTCACTAAAGGTGAACAAAATATAAAATACTACAGATGGAAGACAAAATCTCATTATCGTCAAAAGAGAAGCAGTTACAGGAGCAGCAGATTAACGGCAATGAATTAGTTTGTAGATCTTGGTTGTTTAAACGATCAAAATTATCGTGGAAGAAGCAGTGGTTTACACTAAGAAGAAACTATCAACTTACGATATATAAAGATGAAGAAGAATATAAGCCATTGAATATAATAAATCTCAAAGATGATGAAATAACTGTGTCTAAGATACTGAAGAAGGAGCGGGAGAGATCAGGTAGTGGGCAAAAAGATGATGAAACAGAGGCAGCCAAAGATAATAAGAATAAGAAGAATAGTAAAGAATTTGCTAAATATCAATTTGCGTTATTTAGTCCCAAGAATAAAACTATCCATTTAAGAGCTTTGGATGAATATGATTATAATAATTGGTATCTTAATTTGGAGAAGATGTTGAGTGCAAATAATGATATAAATCAATTCCATCCAGATTATGAAGAGATTGATGATAATGAAATTCATCAAGCAAATACCATGAATACTGATAGCCATAGAGTTCATACTGATAATAATATTTCGTCAACTACAAAGACATTTCCTGAAATGGCGACATCCACCGCTACAGTCGTAGCTCCCACAAATAATAAAGACGACGAACAACACACTGATAACAGTGATTATTTTACATCTGATAATGAAAATCAAGTCTCGAATGAACATCCATTTACAAATTTTAATTTCCCAATTCAAGAAGAAAATGAAGAAGAAATTTTAAGAGAAGAACAAGAATTAATTCAAGAACAATCATCAACGAATAAATTAAATTTGGAGAGAATTAAAAACAGCGAACCAAGAGATTTTATGAAAGATTATTTGATTCAACATTATTCATATAATTCAAGTAAATCAGAGCATATGATTCAAAAGGGGTATCTATTACGATTGAGTAATTTGAATCAATGGAGGAAATTTTTCATTATATTAACAAATAAACATTTGGTATTTTATAAGATCCATAATTATAGTGAAACAAGAAATATTGATTATGAGAAATTGATTGAAATATTGTGCCAAAGTCAGCAACAAAAAGAACAACCGGATTACAAATCATTACTTGATGGTAATAATCGACAGCTTCGAATTCATCCAACTAAAATTATTGATTTGAAAAATGTAGTTGATGTGGTTGAACTTGATCCGTTATCTAAATCAAAGCAGAATTGTTTATTAATAATCACTCCAACAAAAAGATATAGATTTTGTACCAAGACTGACATGGAATTAATAAATTGGTTGATTATTTTTAAGTCATTTTTAATAGTTAGAAAGAAAGAACAACAGATGGAAGCAACACCTGGAGCGTCTCATGAATTGGATGCAACCAATGGAACTACTCCGGCCACTGTTCATTCATGAATAATTGCGTTCATAGTTATGAATTCTTTAATATTTGACCATTGATTTGACTGTGCTTGTTGTGAAGGTAAATTCTCATGCTGCCAAATGATGAAGTTAGCGTTGGATTGATCAAGAGTTAACTTTTGATTATTGTCTGTATGGTTAAATACGCTGATTGAATAATTTGCAATATCTAAGTGTTCCCCGTAAAGTTTACGACCGCGTAAATAATTGATTAATTGAGGTTGTTGTTTGTTATAAACTTTGCTGAACGTATCGGGGTCTTGTTGTTCCCCTGGGGCATTCGATTCAGGAATTTCGCTGGAGTTGGTTTGTTTTGATCTTTTCCAATAGTCGATGTTTTCTTCACCATCGAATTTGATTTTGCAGGGCAATATATTGACTGTATACATTTTCGTTATCCAACAGCTAAAAATAAAACAAAATCAGATTTATACGGTGACAAAATATTTGGGAATTAACGTTATCCAACAGCTAAAAATAAAACAAAATCAGATTTATACGGTGACAAAATATTGGGGAATTAACGCGAAAAAAAAAGAAATTAAAAAAAAAAAAAAAAAAACTCAACCCATTTAGTATCCGCCGTTGTGGATGGGTTATACCAAATCTATAAAAAGTCTATTTCGTTCCCAGCAACAAACAAACTCCCGTGATAAGAACATCTGAAATTCTTTTTAATGAATTATCAAGTGATCAATCAATTAAGCGAAGTCTTCCCTGATGAGGACGTGACGACGTTACTTCGAGTGGTTAATGAAAGCGAGGGCAACTTTGAAACCGCTTGTAAATTATTAGCTGAGCAAAAATATGATCAATCCGAAAACAACGAAGCTGAATCGCCTGAATTCAAGTATATCAAGATGATGTTTCCCGATACCAGTGATGAACTTATCGAACGAGCATTGGCCAGCAGTGACAACAACGTCGAGGAGGTTATCAACAATTTTCTCACGCTAATCGAAATTGAGAAGCTCCCTGATGAAGAGAAGAAAAACTTCAACATCAGCGAATTATTCAAGAAGCCAGAGAAACGAGAAAATGGGGACATGCATTGGCCAAATCAGGAGGCCAAGGCGAAGAAATTGGGGGATCTCACTGGGATAACCACCAAGCACGCAACAGGAGTACTTCATGGTCAAAATGGATCATTATCACATCTGTTAGTTGAGGTTATCATGACGGGGGCTCCGGGCGACAGGGAATTAGACAGTCAGGAATGGAACGCGTTACAAGATTTCTTGGATTCAAATCCGGAGTATAGTTTGTTACTGAGTGACTTCCATGTCTGCGCAATGAAGTATTTCAAGGACACTGAGAAGATCAGTGGGGTTGCGAGGGTTATCTTAGATGAAGAAGCCGCTGGAGCGACATTCAATAGAAAGAGGAAGAAGAGGAAAAATACACCATCACAAACGACAAAGAAAAATGATTCTGTTGTCCATTTTAATATTGTAATGAGTAATCAACGAGAACTGACATCATCTGGGAAAAGCGATCAACCTGAAAACGACAAGAACAGGATACCATCCACGCCGTCATATCAGTTCTCAACTACAAAAACCAACACGATAGATTTACACGGATATGGCAAAATTGAAGCAGTTGAAAAAGCTGGCAAAATAGTGCTGGCATGGTGGCAATTTGAACTTGATCAAAGAACACAGGTAGGGAGGACTACTCCAGGGACAAGTGTTGCTCAATATGTTCAACCTTTGCTAATAATCACTGGCAGAGGACTTCATTCAATCACGGGCACTTCTGTGATTAAAAGAAGGGTCATGAAATATTTGGATAGTAAAGGGTATAAGTATGATATTGACAGTGGAAGTCTATTAGTTCGGGGGAAGAAATAACCTCTGGTATTTATTGACTCAGTTGGGAGTGCTTTCCTGAATGGGTGCTAAAAAGCAAAAAAAAAAAAAGTTGAATTTTCCAAAAGCATGGAAGAACAATCTCAACAAGAAACGCCTGACATTACCCTCGCCGAATCATTATCACAAATTCACGAAAATCATCCTGATATAATTGTCGATCCAGCGAAATTACAAGGAATTGTCCTAGGCGGAAATTGTATTGGCACAATTCCGCATTTCAACATTGTCCGCGAGGATTCATGAGGGTTATTGTCACCTCAAAGAATCACAAGATTTGTTTCAAAATTTCATACGAAATTGATTTTACGTCAGATAAAATTTAGCGATTGAGGTAATATCGTACTTTCAGTTTCTCGCAGTCCCATCAGTGAACTATTGCCGCGTGATTGGATCCTCCAAGTTTGCTATTATCTTTCCGGTCCTTATTATCTTAAGGAAGATAATTATGAACATGTGAGGATCGCATATGATAACATTATAGCAATGATTTTAAAGAGGTGATCTACAATTTTGATTCAAAGAAAATTGCAACATGGAAAAAAGAAACCTTAATGATGAATTACTGGCTAGAGGACTGGATAGTGGAATTGATAAAATTGAAACAGTTATAGATATTTGCTATTTCCTTGGACCTTGTAATGAATCCGAATGGGATAGCAAGCTGCTATTTCAGTTAGACGATTGTTTGATTACTTTAATAGACGCACAAAATGGCTGTTATTTATTGATGACGCAGAGTTTGAATCTGGTCTTCTGGACACGGGAATATTAGTAGTTAAGTCAGGTATCTGACAATCCTCCTGTCCATTTTGCATTCCCACTACCCCCCGCCTTCACCTCCACCAAAAAAAAAATGCCTATAGCTTATTTGAAAAAAACAATGGGATTGTTCCAAATGAGTTACCAAAATGGACAGTCCGGAGCCTCTTGGGAAAATAATATAGAACAATTTAGATTTAAGCAGGGAGATAAACTTTTTTTGACAACAATAGCTTGCAAATTTAAAATTTTGACTGTAATAATTGTAATAATAGCAATTGTTCATGTCACCAGTGCATACATGAGTGGGCTGCTGACGACCCGTAAATCTGGAGCATGGGCGGGACGAGGCAGTGCTTGCGCCCAGCAACGAACTTGACGTCCCACTGACAAGCACCATTATAAAGACGAAGAGAATCACTCGTGTAAATAAAAAACAGTTAAATCGAGTTTTTTAGGTATAGTCAATCAGATTGACATATCGGAAGAAACAGTTAACACCGTTGGGTATATAATATTAGGGATATTAGAGATATTTTATATACTATTCATAGTAGGTAGATTATTTATGGCACTTCGATTGATGGTTTGGCATTATCGAGATTTCGGCCCACACATTGACCTTGGGGGAATTCAAGAATCAAACAAGACAAGACACGTTAATCTGCGTAAGCCAATCAATTGCAAACTACTTGAATGTATAAGCTGTTTGATTACTACAGGTGATGGAATGTCGAAGGAGGAAGAAGAGGCCGAGACTGAGCGACCAAGTTATTGTTTCAGGATGGCAGTGAAAATGGATGGCTTAGCCAATAGTGATTACTATTTTAGTAAACTTGTAACATTCACTAGTCGTCCGTATTTTTGCATCTATAACATATGAGTGATTCGATTCTGATCGAACGTAAATATAAATTTAGGACGTAGATCTGATACATATATGCCACGCATAGTGGAAATCTACTGCTTCACACTGCATTATTACCATAAAGGGCAGAATAACCAATAGTTGACTGTCGTCGTCCATTGATTATAAGCTATGAGCTATAGATTCCTAGGTAAAATTGAATAAACAAACCTAGCGATATCTTAGATATCCTAGATAATTAGCTATTTATTACGGCCAATTGTGTGACACTCTCTGTATTTTGCTTGGTAAAGTACCTTGGAAAAAAATTCGAGGCTTATTATATTATATGCACCCATCTGTATCGCGTCTAGTTTTAGACAATTTACTATTCAACACTAAAATTTTCAATTTCATTTTGTTTTTTTTTTAAGTTTTAAATTAGATATATGTATAAATATAGATTATAAATATAAAATAGATTTCCCTTTGTAACCAATTTAAGTTTCAATATCAACATCTATTGCACAACTATCCCACCATCACCTACCTACCCTGAAAGCCTATCTATAACTGCAACATTCAATAATCGACAACAATGAATTTCTACTATCTTTTATGGCAGCTTCTAGTCGCCCAGCTCACAATAGCAATAACTGATCAATCCCTCTTAGTTGATACTTCCACTGCTGATGAAAACACTGCACCTGTTATCAATACTAAGACCCAAGTTGTTTCTTACACTGTGAATTCCAATAATCAAATTCTAACTGCAAGTGCAACTACAGTGTCAAAGAAGAATGATGGTGGTTTAAGAGCCGATCCTTGTAATAATGGATTATTCAGTGGACTATTAATTGGATTATTGTCAATATTATTTTAAACAACAACTACCACAGCCACATACACAACCACATTCACAACCACAACCACGGTAGCAGCACCAGCACCAGCACCAACACCGGCACCAGCACCAACAACCAGTCGAGAACAGGGCTAACTACGTGGTTGTTATTGCTAATAACTATATTTACATTGTGTTTTTCTTTTGCTTTATTTTACTGTTACTGCTACTGCTACTGCCACTCATTATTATTGCTTTAGCTATATATTAATACACATAAAAATATTTTTCACCCCTTCCGGTAACCATGGTCATGGCATGGCCATCCATCCATGGCTTTGCTGTTCTTCTTAGTTTGGCATTCCATCCAATCCCAGGGTAAAACAGTTAGCTAATTTTAGTTAGCACTTAGTGCATAACTTAATGCACTAATGCTGGTCCGGGTATGTTTTTATGCCAAACCTTTTGTGCTTCTTTTTGTCCGATGGTCAACTTTAACTGGATCCATACATATGATTGAATCATTTTCATTGTCCACGTGTTTTAGGCGCACTGTGGCACAACATCGTCAACATGATGATTAGTAGCACTGGTGCGAAGTTGATCTTAACCAGAGTGGACCTTCTTATCATAATTTGAAGATGTTTATATCCTGTGGACTTTTCTCGAAATTTTGCACTTACTAGTAGGTCAGTCTTTTGCATGACAAAATTAGGTAATATTAGACTTGAATTTTTTCGGTCCTAATCCGTTTCTTAATTTTCAATTATCAATTTTTGATTTCCAAGATTAAAATCTTCAAAATCACCTACTTAATTTATTAACTTCATTCTTATAAATTGACATGTTTTCAAAATCTATTAATTTATAACATAATTTAGATTCGCTGATATTTTCTTCAGCCACACAAAGAGTAGGACTGCCTTGGCGAGAATTTAAGGAATAAAATTAACACGACACAAACCATTATTAAATTTGTTTATACACATTAAGCTGTTCCTCCATATATTTACATCAGCAAGAATATATCCTAATTTTGTGAAAGGAATTTTAAAACCGAATTGGCTCCCCAAAAATATACTTTTACCTTCACAATAAACACCTTTCCATATAAAATAACTAGTTATATCTCTCTCATCTATGTTATCATATAAATAATTATAAATATCAGCTTCATTATTAACATCGACATAGTTAAAATATTGCTCAATTCGATCATCAGGATAAACCTTTAATCTATTATTATCATAAGCAAAAACATTAACCGATTTAGCATAATTTTCATGATAAGTTACTCTTTTAGAATGAACTCCTGTATCATCATGAATGAAAAAAGTATTATTTAAAAACAATTTGTTTCTAGAAAAATAGTCTTTCATTAATTGTTCTTTACAATTCACATTAATTAATAACATACCATCTTTCATAATGACATCTTCATTAACAGAATAATGTAAAGTTTTATTTGTGAAAATGTCGATCAGAGACATCGAATTATCATTGAATTTATTTTGATTTAATGAATCCACCTCAATATGATTTTTCATACCATATAATGTATTATGTAAATATAATTTCCCATTTATTAGAACAAAATATTCCTCAATTTCAAATGATTTCTGCCTATTTATATATAAATGTAATCCCAAATCTGATTTTTCAAATAAATTAACTTCCATCATATTATTAAACTTATCAAATTTATTAATACTATCAAAATTAAAAAGCACTGATATTTTACTTGATATTAATCTCCGTTTTATATAAGTATCAATATAATTATAATCATTTAATTTAGAAACATCAAATTCATAAGAAACTGTAAATGACAATAATAAATCCTTGATAAATAATACATTACCTAATTTTACAAAATAATATCTGTTGAAGTTGTGAACATCATTTGCAATAATATAATTATTAGCAATATCTTTAATCACTTTAAATCTATCACCTAAATCAGAAGGTGGATTAACTAGACAGAAATACATATATTTTTTCATTTCTAGCATAACATACTTTTCTATGGATATAATATAATTTATCAAAAAATCAAATAGTGGGGCTACATCCACGCACATACTGCCAACCCCAACTGAAGTCAAGCCACTTGCCGAGCCACACCCACACACCAGAGGCTCATACAAATTAAAAAAAAAATATTCAAATCCAAATATGAATTTATGATAAGCCAATAGCCAACCAATAGTTTTTACTATGTCTCTCGCCGCTTCATTGTTGAAAAAGATAGAGAGCCTCCCTTACGAGAGAATCAAGCACTCAATCTCCTTCAAAGAGTCCCAATATGAACGACTAAGACACCTTGTCAACGCCCCTCACAAGTACGACATTGTAAGCCGCAAGCCCACAGTGAAGGAACTACTTTTCAAATCAGAGAAAGTTCAACCAGTTTCAAACGAGCAATTCACAGAGGCCCAATTAAAGCAAATGATCAACAGCATCGAGAACTTGAAATCTAACAAGTTCGGAGACTATTATAATGTGGGCGATAAATTGACCAAGCCAAAGGGAAACCCAGAGTACTATCTGCGTTTAATGGATGAAATTAATGGGGAAAGCAAAGAAACTTGGTTCACTGCAGTAAGGACTGTGGTATTTGGAAAATAATTAACCCCTCAGCGATGTAAATAGTGGTGTATATACGATTAATGATACGGATAATTACTTCTTCATATTGTCTTCATGGAGGGTGGGAGCTCACAAACCCCTCGCGGCTCGCCTCGTTCGTCTGTCAGAGAGATATGAGTAAATCTAATTCATTCTCTGCAATCATTTCTTGTTGAATTTTAATGTACAATCTCAGTTGCCAATTATGCACTGTTGGGTTGCCAAGATGTATACTGCGCACGATATATGTGTATCCTTACTGATCGATTAATGATACCAATTGTAATATTCTTTTTCCTCTCATAAAGTCATAAATATGCTACAAAAAAATACAAAGTAAGAATAAAGAAATATTCTAAACCAATACCGAGTGAGCCACAAGCGAACCGAGTCAAGGGGGTTTGAGGGCTGGTCCCAATCAAGAAACAAGCCGAACCAATTAGATTTAATCAACATCATCCAATATAGTTTTAGTTGGGTATCTAGCAGGGCCGAATCTGTTCTTCACCAACGAGGAGTTATTAGCAAACCCAGGGGCGCATCTAGCGATAGATTGGTCGCTCTTTATTACCAATGGGCCTTTCAATGCATTAAACGGGCTCAAATAAACTGGAAATTTCTGTCCATTATTGTTGGTTGGAGTTGGATTTGGATTTGGAGTTGGAGTTGCTGTGGCGGTTACGTTGTGGGTATTGATAATTGGGGTATTTTCTTTCTCTTCTCTCATCCATTTAATGCTTTGGCCACTTGTTTTCAATGTCTGTCTTAATTCGAATTCAGCTTCTTTGGCGTTATCGAACGCATGCAACAAGTATGGCATTTCCTCAGCCAAGGTGGTCTTATGACCGTTATTAAATGACACCGATTTACTTAGACGTTGCTCGTCAGTGTCGTAGCCTGAGTAGCTTGTAGGCGACAAGATCTCACTTTCAGCTAATTTATCACTCATTATTGATGACTCAACGATTGAAGCAGGACTTGATTCGGGCGAGGTAGGTGCCACAGCCTCTTGTTTTTCTTGCTGCTCTTCTTCTTCCTCGTATACTTGTTTCATTAATGCTTCAAACATTTTTTCCAAATCTCCAATCACTGCAAGACATTCATTGATCTCATCTTTATCATCAATCTCCTGTGCTTCTTTCAACTGATTCAAAATTGTCACCACGAATTCTTTATACCCTTCAATTGTAGTGGTCAAATCATTTGAAATCATTGGGTGATTAACATCAATCAACCCATTCTTAGAACTTTTCTTATCAAATTCGACTAATAACTCTTCTAATTCAGATCCCATAATAATCAACCTGGATTTACTATAGCTGATGTTAATTTTCTCATTTAACTCCGCCTTAATCTCAATAATCTTCAATGATAAATTTGTCAATATTATCCCCGCATCACTTATATATTGACTAGGGGTGAATTTTTCAATCAACCTATTGATATCATCGACATCTCTTCGCAATTCAAATAATAACTGATGAAATTCAAGAGATTTTTTCACAACGGTTTTCGCAATATTCGTATCAAATAATCGAATCTTAGAATTTTTCCCACCTTTCGCCAACGTTAATTCAATAGTTTTCTCAAGAGCCAAAAATTCCCAACCGGTGGAAATCAACTTTAAAAGCTTATTCAACTCTACTTGGACATTGTAGCTCTTGTTGATGTATTTGATTAATGACTTGTCAGAAACCGGTAATGTTCGAAGAACTAATTGAAGTGATTGAGGAGTAATCTCTGTGGTTAATAATGCCAACACTGGGTCGTCATATTCGTCCATATTGAAATGAATATGAAAATGCTAATTATAAAATGCTAAAGAATGAAAATGAAAATGCAAAAATGCAAAAATGTATAAATGTAAAATATAAAATATAAAATCTAATGTGTGTTTTAAAATTTTTTATTATTCCTGTTTGTTTATCAGAATATTCTTTTTCCTCGATATCATTCGATCGTTATTTAGGATGTGGGTGGGCAGTGGGTGCGCTTAGACATTCACATAATATCAAAAAACTTGTTTGTTTACGTATTTCCCCATTTGGAAAAATAATGACATGGGCGAATTCTTTCGCCTGCGAGATGCCAAAAACAGTGACATCAATTAAAGTAATCTACAACATTCCAGAGATTATCCTCATAATTTCTACAATACATTCTATTGCCTAATGTAACACTGCTATCATCGTCGTGCCTTATATGATATTCTTCTCCATTTCTATTTTACTCTTCATGGTTTCATACCATTGATCCAAACCTAATCCATTTCTTTCATTATGTATCGCCACAATTAACAAAGTCATATTGTCAAACCCGATCCCGGTATTAGAATCCGTAGTATTCAATATATTATCAATGATCTTCTCACATATTTTATCCAATTTAGAACCCAAACAAATTTCATGGCGAATTAATTTAACTAAACTACTGTTTTTATACGTATCCCATATCCCATCACATGCAAGCACAATAAATTCATCATTTAAATAATCAATTTTCAATTGAATTATTTCAGGCTCAACCGTTACTTGAGTTTCTTCACTTGCTAGTGTAACTTCATTAAATAATTTTCCACTTGTACCATTATTATTATTGCCATTTTTATTCTTATTGAAAAAATTTAAACTTACTGGAACATTCGATGGAGTGTTTTGGTGATTATTTAAATATATTGTCTTTTTCTTAAAATTAAAATCACCAAATGCTCTTGACAAAGCCAAAGATCCATTAACTCGCCCCATATTAACCGAACCACCAGCATCTTGAATTCTTATCAATTCTCCGATATTATTAGGCTTATGATCAAATGATAAATTCTTAACTGCCCCACTATTACAACTTAATATACACCTTGAATCACCAGTATTACATACAAATATTTCTTTATCATTAAATATTAATAGTATTATCGCCGTGGATCCACTTTGAAAATGTTTATGATATAACAAATAATCACATTTCAAAAACCCGTTTTTTATTAGTCTATGAATATCATTCCTTTGAGGCTTATCATTTGGCAAGTAATTATTTCTAAATTCTTCAATAATGCATCTTGGTAAATGTTCAGCAATAAATTTACTTGATTGACTTCCTCCATGACCATCAAATACTCCAAATATCTTTAAATTAATAATTTCTTCATTTTCTTCGAGCTTCAAATGAGGTTCTCTGCCAAGATTTAAATTGTTATTGATTGTTGGGATATTTTTACGAACTTTGAATGTTTCTTCAATTGAACAGTGCGCATCCTCCATAGTTAATCGCCACCCTTGACACGAACCAATCACATACGAAAGGATCTCAGATTCACATAACGTAGTGGTCTTGTCTGTCACCGGTTGGGAAAGTAATTGGCCCATAATAAAAATAAAAAACAAAATAATTCCTTGTGGTCGTTTACTTTAAATTGAATCTGGTTTGTTATCTCTCATTTGACATTTTTAGCAATTGATTTTCCTTTTTTTTTTGTTTTTTCTCACACGAAACATGCATGTACGTGGTTTCACCCCAACAAATTTTTTTTTTGTTTTATCTAATGCGGGGCCCACCATCGAAAAGGCACTCTCTGAAAAGCAATACTTACTGATTTATCTACAAGAGTATCCCTTAACTATTTTATCGTATTATAAAACAACTATATTGTAATTTTCCAGCTACAGAATTGGTAAATGACTATGAATCGATTCGCAATTCCAATTAGTAATCCGTTTTCAATTCGTTTTCAATTCTCTTCACTCATTGCACTCACTGCTCACTGCTCGCTGATCATTGCTATCGCTTAAGCATCAATCAAAGTACTATCAACTTTCTCCTCTTCACTTCTATCTCTATCATAAAATTCATCCAAAATTTTTGGTGAAATTCTATTCAACAATTCTTTAGGATAAATTCTTAACAAAGACCAAGCTTGATCTAATGATTCAAAAATTGTTCTGTTTTCATAGGCTCCTTGAGTAATAAATGTCTTTTCAAATTTCTCCAAAAATTCTAGCGACAATTTATCTTCAGTTGATAAAGCTTCTTCACCAACAACTGCTTTCATAGCAGCAGCATCTCTTCCAATTGCATATTTAGCATATAATTGATTAGAAACATCACCATGATCTTTTCTAGTCATCCCTTCCCCAATAGCACTCTTCATTAATCTTGATAATGATGGCAACACATTAATTGGTGGATAAACCCCTTTATTATCTAATTGTCTGTCAATAGATATTTGCCCCTCAGTAATATAACCAGTCAAATCTGGAATTGGATGAGTAATATCATCATTTGGCATAGTCAAAATTGGAACTTGAGTAATTGATCCGTTTCTACCTTCAACTCTACCAGCTCTTTCATAAATTGTAGATAAATCAGTATACATATAACCTGGATAACCTCTTCTACCTGGAACTTCTTCTCTTGCGGCACTAACTTCTCTTAATGCATCAGCATAAGATGACATATCAGTTAAAATTGTCAAAACATGACGTTCAGTTTGATAAGCCAAATATTCAGCAGTTGTTAATGCCAATCTTGGTGTAATAATTCTCTCAATAGTTGGATCATTAGCTAAATTTAAAAATAATGCAGTTCTTTCTAAACTACCATTTTCTTCAAAATCTTGTTTGAAAAATCTTGATGTCTCTAAATTAACTCCCATAGCGGCGAACACAATTGAGAAATTTTCTTCATGGCCATCATGAACATCTTTAGTTGGTCTAACTAACCCAGCCTGTCTACAAATTTGTGCAGCAATTTCATTATGTGGTAAACCAGAGGCACTAAAAATTGGAATCTTTTGACCTCTAGCAATTGAATTCATAGTATCAATGGCACTAATCCCAGTACTAATCATTTCTTCTGGATAAATTCTAGCATATGGATTAATTGGTGACCCATTAATATCTAAATAATCTTCAGCGAAAACTTTTGGTCCATTATCAATTGGTCTACCTGAACCATCAAAGATTCTACCCAACATATCCTCAGAAACTGCTAATCGGAAACTTTCTCCAGTAAATTCGACTCTAGTTTTCTTAACATCAATTCCTGATGTACCTTCAAAAACTTGAACAATTGCTTTATCACCTCGAACTTCTAAAACTTGTCCAGCTCTACTACTACCATCTGGTAAGGTTAAATTAACAATTTCATTATATCGTGGGAATTTAACATTTTCTAAAATAACTAATGGTCCATTGACACCGCCGACCGTATTATAATTGATACGTGGTTTGATTTTGAAACTATCAACGAGAGCTTTCTTGTTTAATTCGTCTGTTTTGTTAGTATCAAGTATGAGTGACGGTGTGTTCTATCAGGATCTCTCACATAAAAGAACGCCATTCAATAAATTTAATTTCTATGTCAACAAAAATTACTCATACTGTCAGAAATAAGTAATTGACAAACCTCCTACTTACAAAGTTCTTTGTCGGATAAAGTAGCTGCCATTTCGTTAATAGTTGCTGCTGATAAGTTATAGGTTAAATTCGAAATTATCATTTTTGGCTTTGTTTAAAAATCAAAAAAAGCGTGAGCCAGCAGTTTGTAAGTATTACCCGGTGCCACGCTTTTCTTATCTTAGGAGAGGGGGTGTCCAAATCGGATATGGGGTGCCCTTGCAAAGTGCAACCATGCAAACAATAATGTCTAACATTCATAAACCGTGTATTAAAGAGAGATATCAGGGTGGCCTTTACAGCTAAATGTCGAAGCTATCCGTTAATTATTTTGCAGGATCAATGTAACATGGTATCGCCTACTTCTTCGCATAATTAACACTAACAACTTGATCTTTTATCTTCAATCCTTTACTCTGCTCCTTCACCAAGATGGCATTCTCCTCTCTTTCATATTCAACAAACCCAACATTTCTTACTTTAACTAGTCTAACTTCGACAAATCCTTCATATTTCCCAAAAATTTCAATAAATTCAGACTCGCTAATGTCACTAGGTAACCCTTGAATAAGAAGTACTTTATTTGGTGGCACTGATGATAAGTCAACTTTTGCTTTCTTATTCAGTGGGCCAGCAGCAGTTTCAGCCTTCTCAAGTCTTCTCTTAACTTTTAATTCTTTCCTCTGATTAAGATATTTTTCAAATTCTTCTGGTGAGAGTTTCTTTTCAATTATATCATTTGAATCACTTTTAGCTAATAACACCTCTGGAGTAGTATCTAGTATTTTACATTTATATTGAGTGAAATAATCAAGACATTCTTGACATTTCTCAGGTGTTGATAAACTGACAAATGCTTGGCCTTTCATTTTTAATGACTTCTTAGCGTTGATGGCAATTATTGGACCCCACGGTTGAAAAACACTAGTGATCTCATTTTTCAATCGATTAACAGAAACTTTCTCATTCAAATTGCGCAAATAAATACTATTGTTAGCTTAAAAGGATACACCAATGACATAGAAATTCAATTACTTACGTAGATATTGACATGATGTCGATAATCTATCTACAAAGGTTCAACAACGCATAATTTTTTTTTAGTTTTCATCATTTTTTTTTTCTTACATAAATTAAAAACACCCCCTAAACACCCCCTAAAACACCCATTTCATGGATTTTTCTTGCCTTTGTCGGCCTTATTTATGCTTCATTTTTGAAGCATCCATAGTTTCTCCAGTCATTGGACAACGAACTTCAGTTGATGCCAAAATTGCTTTATGATCTTGAGCAAATTTCTCCAAAGAAGTTGGTTCACGACCAGTAACTTCTTTAACACCACCAGTGACCCGGTGACAGATTGGAGCAGTTTTCCCATACAACTCGCCCATAAATTCAATCATTCCCGGATCCATGCCGGTTCCTTTCAAAATATCCTTATACTTTTCTTTATCAATTGAAGTAAATTTGATAGTACGACCAGCAACTTTCGAAATAATTTTAAGAGATTCATCATAATCATAAGCTTTACCACCAGTGAGTTCAATAGTTTGACCATCAAATTTTGAAGTAGTAAGTAATATAGCAACAACTTCAGCAATATCACGACAATCAACAAAACTAACTTTTTCATTCTTGGCTGGTAATTGTAAATCACCCATAGCCATTGGGAATGAATAGTAAGTGATAAAATTATCCATAAACCAATTTGGGCGAACAATAGCCCATTTCAATCCACTTTTTTTCAAATGTTCTTCAGTTTTATGATAAGCATCATTTGGTTGAACTGCAATTGCAGTAAGTAACACGAATTTCTTAACGTGATGGGCTTTAGCACTATCAATGAATTTGGCAGCTAAATCTTCTCCTTCTAAGATATTCGAAGGAATATTGAAATAAACTTTGTTAATTCCTTGAAATAATGAATCATAAGATTTAGTATCTTTCAAATCAAATTTCACAGTCTTGACAGCACCGTGAACTGCTTCATCAGAAACAACAGTTGCAACCACTTTCTCTCCACGTTTAACCAAGTCCTTAACTAGAGGACCGCTAACTTTACCAGTAGCACCAACAACAAGAATAGTCATTATCAATTGAGTCAAAAAAGAATAAGATAAATAAGAATAAATCGGGGTGATAAAAATAAAATAAAAAAAAAATGAGAGCGATGAGCAATTTATTTATTATATAGATATATATGAAATATGGATCCCCTCATAACAAAATTGAGTGAATTTGTGTGCACCAGCCGCACCACTAAATAAGGTTTTTTTTTCACCTTGCAAGTTTCTCGGATATTTTGCCGTTAGACAAGGAGTTTAAACTATGTCTCCGTTTAAATCCTTCTCCGTGGGGGCAACCCTGACTAAGGACTAAGATTGATCTACACATATTTTTCTTTTTCTTTCCTAAAGCAAACTACATTAAACAACCAAAATAAAAACAACAACCCACTTTGTTTGTTTTTGAGCACAGAGATTTTCATCCTTTTTTTTCTTGCTTGTTGGTATGTCCGAATTCCTGTCATTGAAATCAGTTGATCCAACTCCAATTGAAGTGGAGAATGGCAACGACGATCCCAAACTTTCTGAACAAACAACTCAACCATCTTTCGGAATCAGAGCAACTTCAATTCTTAAGAAAACCCAACGATACTCATCGTATGTATTTCTGGTTTTCTTTTTAATTCACGGGATTAATGTATTGGTGGCACCATCAATTGATCTTGATATGGCTGAAGAAATTATGATGATGGCGAGAGATGTATACCAAAATGATTTTTATGAAAAATTTGTATTATTTGGTTCACTTGCGCTTCATTTAATTTCGGGTATATTAATTCGGTTATTGAGGCCAAAATCGGTTAGTCACAAAAAGAAAGATCAAATAAGGTTGGAAAAATCTATCAAATACAATCCAAAAACTAAAGATTATGAAATAAACGATGACTCCACAGGACTTGGCGGTTGGTCTTCTATTTTTAACATTGGATTAAAATCATCAATTACAACCAAGATCGGATTGACTCCAACACAATTCTCTGGTTATTTGTTGGTTCCATTACTTTGTTATCACGTACTCGGTGAAAGAATTGCACCATTATTAGTTGATGGCGATTCTTCTTTGATCAGTTTGAGATACGTCTCTCATGTGTTATCCACCAAGAACAAATTTGTCGTTTATCCTGGATTTGGTATATTGATTTATATTGCATTGTATCATGTAATTAGTGGTTGGTTGAAATGGTTGAAAATTTACCTGATCAAAAAGAAGAATTTTTGGTTTTTAGTTATAAATGGGTTGACGTTATTGGGAGGTTTTAGTCTTTATCGTATTTCATCATTTGGTTTGGCTACTGGTAGTATTGGTAAAGCTTTTGATTCTTATATGGCATTTTCTTAATATTGGCCCGTGGAAATGGTGTATGCATATTATGTATAAATTTTTCATCGACTCTCGATGGCTTTTTCGCTTGTAAAAATAATATAAAAACTATCAATAATGATCCGTAATATAATAAGACAAAATCATATAGGAATACTTAGACAATTGAGTCGTCGTTGTTATGTTGACATTAACGATACTTTGCTTAATCTTTCCAAAGGAGAGCATTGTCATTCTTGTGGAATAACTTTGCAATCGGGTTCAAAAGATGAACCGGGTTATATTGATCAAAAGCTCTTGAATAGACAGGAAAAGATACAATTCAAAAAGTCGACAGACAAATTGTTTGATGAAGTGTATCGGGGATTAAGTGATGAAGAACAGAAATTGTTATTTAACGGAGTGGTCGTTGAAGCTCCTAAGGAAAAACAGAAAGAAAATCTTTTTGTTTGTCAAAGATGTCATGAAGCACTTAACCATAACAAATATTTTGACCTTGAAAATGCGCCAAAGATCACACTTGATTCATTAGTTGAAAATCCTAAATTTGCCAGTTATAAGACAAGTTCGATCGTTTATCATATAATATCTGCCAATGATTTCCCACATACGTTGAACTTGACTACATTAGTCAAATCTGTTGGAAGTCCCAATCAGTTAAGATTTGTAATAAATAAATGTGATTTGGTGTTCGATCATGAGTCATTGTTGAATAAATTTGGGGTTGATTATTTTGTTAGTATGATAAATCAGTTCATATCTAACAGTTATCAAGCTGGACATATAAATGAATATTTCCAAGTGACTAAAGAACAAATTGTCTTGGTGAGTGCAAAAAATGGGTGGAATATTGGTCATTTCTATGCTTCTCTACCATTGTATAAGAAGATTTTTTTCATTGGTGAAGCTAACGTTGGGAAATCAATGTTGATTAATAAATTATTAACCCATGATTCCAAGGTAAACAAAACCCCGAAAGTTCAAGGACCGGGAACTTTTGCCCTACCGGGAACAACATTAGATTTTCTTACTTATAAAATCAATAATGATAGAGTGGTTATTAACGACGTACCTGGGTTTAATAATGATGGTGGTCTTTATTCACTATTAAAGACACATTGGATTAAAAATTTGTTTAAAGTTGAATCTGAGAAATATCAAAAGAACGTTAGTAAATCAATGCAAAATATTAAGATGGATTCATCTTATATTTCCATTATTGATAAAGATTGCTATAGTTTAGCAGGATTGATTTTCCTTGTTGGACCACCCAATTCTATCAGTCAAATTAGAACTAACATTCATGAAAAGGGCTACAAATTTTCTAATTTAGAAAAAGCATTAACTGTTTGTACTGATCCGCCGAAGGCAATGGAAAATTTTGTTGCTATAGAACCAGGGAAATTACAGGTTAATGAATTGAAAAGGTACCTCATTCCACCATTTTTTGGTAGCGTTGATTTGATTATTAAAGGAATTGGTTACGTTACAATTACACCAACACGAAGCATTAGAGGGTTGAAACAGGAAGGGCATACAACTAATGCTTCCGAATATGAACGAGTTCTTGAATTAGGTCAATTGAATTTATATGAATTTTATGCTCCTAAAGAACTTGAATTTTATATTCGAGAATCAATTGATTTGTATTTAGTTAAAAAGACATTAAAGAAAAGTGTGAAAATGAAAGAGAAATTTGCTTATAGAGACAATAAACTTCACAAATACTTGAAACCAGAAAGATCATTAGTGAAGTCATTGAAATCAATTAATGATGATAAGATTTTGTATTCTCAGGTGTACCCTGCCCCATTGAATGAGGCTAATTTAGCTGATTACTTCAATGATTCCATCATGGGGAGAAAGCCGTTGGAGTTGTATAAAGTTAGGGATTCATTTGGTAAATTAAAGCAGCAATTTAGAGAGTTGCGAAATGAAGATATCGCAAAGGAGAAGTTTAAAATTAGCGTGAATAATTACTATTGGAGGGATATTGTTTTGTAAATAGATAGAGACGAATAAATACTGTACGCAATTATATATTTTGTATGCGCCTACTTTTAGTTATCAATGATCTTGCTCCTATTTTGTGGAATCCCTGAGAATAGATCAATGAAAGTTTTGCAAACTTGAGTATTTTTTATGGCTAAAATGGCGATGCCTCATCCTTGAAGCATGAGCCAGCACCTATAATGCGGTACAAAAAAGCACTCAAACTTCGCCACTGCATCTTGGCAATTTGACGTATCACGCAAACCGGACCCATAAATTGCCATATAAATTGTTCATCATTTGCTCCACAAACGATTTATCAATGAAATATTAATCGGAAATAGTAATAAAAATAGCATACATCAAAATGACCACAATCTTGCCTATGGAAATTAGAAATTTCAATATGAAAGAAATGCCATCAACGACAATTATTGTGTCTGACCTTGAACCAGCAATCTTCCTCAAGAACCAAACCACGAATTTATCCCTTGCAGATGAAATCAAATTACTTGCCTTAAAGTACAATAACAATGAAATCAGCCATTTCTCAGTGTTGCCAAGTTTACAGCGAATTGTCATTGTTTTAACAAACCAAGAAACTGCCAGAGAGTTGTATCATGAATTGAAGGAGAAATATATGGGCCTAAAGATCACATTAAGCAAAACCTTAATTAGGAAAGATGGTGACCACAATTTATCTATAAATGATAACAGTTATGAAATACTCTTCAAATATGAAGAACCAAGACCAATTCATGAAGAAACTAATGTGAGCGGTACCAAGACTTTACTTCAGTCAATGAATTTAACAGTGGGCACAACCACTGCCGGCAAGTCGAACAGTTGCCCTGATAGTCCTTCAATAACTTTAGATAGCTACGAATTGTAATATAAATTCAGGAAATTATATCTTTTTTCTTCATGAATCAATATAAATTGTAGGCTTCAGACGTTTTGAACGAAAAAATTTTATTCTTCTGTCTTATTCGCGATAGTAAGACTATTACAAAATCTTCTAGCTAAATAATTTCTGCCACTTCCTCCTTAACTCATTGATATTGACTTGCAACATTGGATAATCAAATATGTTGTCGCATTAATTGAAGATTTAAGTATTGAAACAAGCTGAGCATTTTGCCCAAAAATTGGTCAAATGTTTTGAAAAATTTTCATCCAAGTAGCTTAATTATAAATCCTGGTCGTATTGTGTGCGACTATAGTACATGATTCTAAAATTAAAAAATCAAACCATTATTCTGGTTACCTCATTGATTCACCTTGTCTGTTAGAATCTTCAGAAATTAAAGAATTAGCAAATTCAAAAGATTTCCTAACATTAACTTAAGTTTGATTTTGAGGATACTTCTTTCCATGATTTAAATTATTGTCATGACATTTGTTTCTCAACAGTTGGAAACATTAGGATTGATGATAGTTAGAATAGTTGGTGAAACTTCTGATTGGTAAAACGACTTAGTTAAATTGTGATCATCGCTTAATATTGAATGGTTGTCGTTGGGACACAACACCCCAATATCTACTATTAACAGAAATGGCAAACTTAAACGAATTTAATCTTGTTTCAGTAAAATTTCATCGACCGATTATCTTTGATGAGTCGAGTAATTTACAAGTATTATAGTTTACATACAGCGATATTGTTAAGACCAAAGATTTAATATGGTTGAAATAAACCTGATTACTTCGTGGTCAAGGCAATCTTTCGATTATGACGTACAGAATATGTTTTCTTTCATCCATCGTATAGATCAAAAATTTCCATTAATTGTAATATTCTGAGTACCCACATGGCCACTAGAGCAACCTCTCAAACAAATTGATTAGGATTCTATGAGGACGACATGTCAACTAATATCCATTTGTAGGAGAGAGGCGGTCTGTTAAAAATATAAAATTTATCAGATTTAAGCCGCACTTACCCAATTCTCGTCAGAAACAGCCAATACTATCAGGTCATTATTATTGAGCTCTTAAAACCTTAATTGGAGGCCAATAAGACTAATTGAGTCGATGGTCCATGGTGAAACAATAATTCTAAGTGGGCGATACCAATGTTGGGATTGCGTGCGTTTATACTTTCCTGAGTAAAAAATAATATGGGGAAAAAAAATAAAAAAATTAGTGCGGGGGGAAAGAACTTCAAATAAACAATATATCTAGCACTAACGAACAATGTCTGAAACTGCAGACCAACCAAATATTCGAGATGATCCATCTATGCCAAAGAAACGAAAAAAGAAAGTTCAAATTGCTTGTGTGTTTTGTCGAAGATCTCATATGATATGTGATGACAATCGACCATGCACGCGATGTATTAAAAGGAACATTTCTCATTTATGTCGAGACGAACCGATAAATTCAAGGCAAAAGAAATTCAAGTATGATGGAGGAATTGGAGCTGCGGCGGTTCCTGATAAAATAACTGAAAATTTAAGTGGTGAAAATGGTGATAAAGATTCTCAAGAAGTCAAGCGAGAATTTCTGGAACAAACTTTACCTGAAGTGCAATCGTCAAATTCGCCAACTTTAATAACCCCTAACCCTTCAATTATATCGAAGGACAGCAATACTAATCAAAATTCAACTTTTAACAACCTTTATTCGATGTTCTCTAACAATAGTAAAAGCAGTAGCTCACTCTTGCAACAGCTTCATCCTTTCAATAATCAAGCACAACCAATTTTTTTCTCTGAGCATGCAAATTCAGAATTTAGTTCATTGACTGAATTCTTATCTATGATTGATGATCCTGATGTTGTTAGTAGTGTTAATAATCAATACTCAAAAGGTGTATCTCAGCATAATAGTTTCACTGATTTGCTGGCTTTCAATAATGTACCGTTTAATCAATTGAATGGTCAGTTGTTTGACCCATTGGTGCAAACTGCAAATAATAACAATAATAATAATGGAGTCAATAATAATGCCAATAATAATGGAGTCAATAATAATAATACTAACAATAATAATGGTAATGCGAATAATGGTTCTCGAACTGATATGACTACCAGTACCGAAATGATATCTGATTCGATAAAAGATAAGTTTTTCTTAACTGCTGCTGATCCATCAACTGAAATTACTCCAGAGGAACGATTGAAACAAGTTATTAAGGCGAAATTGGATGCTGGGCTTTTGCAGCCATATAATTACGCAAAAGGGTATGCGAGATTACAAAATTATATGGATAATTACATGAATCAGCAATCTCGTCAAAGAATATTGAAGCCATTATCTATTTTCAGACCAGCATTCCGAGCTATTGCTAGAACATTGAAAGATGTCGATTTGGTTCTTGTTGAAGAAGCATTTGAGAGAATGTTGTTAGATTACGATCGAGTTTTCACTTCAATGGCAATACCTGCGTGTTTATGGAGAAGAACAGGAGAAATCTATCGAGGAAACAAAGAATTTGCTCAATTAGTTGAAGTTAATTCTGATGCTTTGAAAGACGGCAAATTAACTATTTATGAATTAATGTCAGAGGAAAGTGCCGTAAATTTTTGGGAAAAATACGGAGCAATTGCGTTTGATAAGGGTCAAAAAGCAGTTCTAACAAGTTGTAATTTACGTACTAAAGATGGGAGAAAAAGAAAATCTTGTTGTTTTAGTTTTACAATTAGAAGAGATCGGTATAATATTCCAAGCTGTATTGTTGGGAATTTTATACCATTAGATAATTAGGTTGTTGATGTTTTTTGTTTGTTTAATGTAGTGTTAGGTTATGTAACCCCGCCTGAAGCGCGCCGCCGCGCCAGAAATTCGTGTGAAATTTTCAACACCAATAATTAAACAATTTTGATATATCAAAACAACTCCAATCATGTCAGCTAATGATAAATCTAATTCTTCAGGTGGTGCAGGCGGTGGTACTCCATCAGGACAGCAGCCACAATCGCAGACAACTAGTTCATCGCGAACTCTGGGTCAACCTCAACAATTTCTGCAGGCGGATTTGAATAGAATTGTGTTAGATTATTTAAATAAGAAAGGTTATCACAAAACTGAAGCAATGCTAAGAAATGAAAGTGCTATGGTACCTATCGGATATAACCAACAATTGCCGGTGACGCCAGCAACCACTTCGATGCCTAGAACTCAACCACCACTAATTAGACAACAGCTGCTACAACAACATTCTTCAACACATGTGGATAGTAATGGGGCACCTTATTATAAATATATGAGTGGGAACACTCATACTAGTGGAATTCTCGATGATATTAACAGTCAAGCGAAGAATCCTGATTATTATTTCAAAGGTTATAAGTTATTGAAAGATTGGATTGATAGTAGTTTGGATATATATCGACCGGAATTGAGTAAAATTTTGTATCCAATATTTGTTAATTGTTATATTGATTTGATTGCTAAAAATCAAAATGAATTAGCTAAAACATTCTTTGAAAAATTTAATGATGATCATTTAATTTCTCATGGTCAAGAGATTGTAGAAATATCTGCAATTGGGTTAGTGGATCATTTGAAAACTGATCAATTCGTGAAACTGTTTAGGGAAAACAAGTACAAGATTTCCATTTCATCAATTTGTTTGTATTTGTTATTGTACTTCTTAAATGAAAATAAATATGTTGGAGGTGAACTAATTATTAGATTGATTAATCAATATTTGGATTTTGATGTTTCAAATGACAAATCACAAGGTAATGATGATGTGAATATTTCAAACGTTCAACAGTTTAATAGTAAGAAACTAAATTTGGGGAAATTTCCGAGAGATGAGAATTTTGATAAAGAAATTGAAAATGAATTGAAATCTAAAGATGAAAAAGAAGCCTCTAAAAAGAAAAACATTGGTACTAAGAAGACTTCTTTGGTTGATGAATTTCAAAAAATAAAATCTGAAAACTCTAATCCAACAGTGGTTGAGGTACAACCAATTACTAAAAAAGATGAAGCTGATGAAGAAGATAATGATGAGGAGATGGAGGATGATAATGATGAAGAATCGAAAAATGAAAATAATAACAATAATGTGGCTGATGAAGATAGTAGCGGTACAATTATTGGGAAGCTAAAAAAAAACGATGAAAATTTTGATTCACCAAATAAAGATCTTTTACCTCTACCTGCCAAGAGTATATTTGATCTTAAAAAGGAAATCCAATTGGTTCAAGATTCTAGATCGCGATTACGTTTATCATTTGACAAGAATCAATTTTCACCGCCATCTATTTGTATGTACACATTTCATAACACTTTGAATGAAATCACTTGCTTGGAGTTTAATGAAAATAGTAACTTAATTGCTGCTGGGTTTGAGGATTCTTACATTAAATTATGGTCAATTGATGGTAACCCATTGAAATCAATATTAAAAAATGACAAGCAAAATAAGCAAAACACAAGAAGGTTAATCGGACATTCAGGGACAGTTTACGGGCTAAGTTTCAGTCCTGATAATAATTATTTGTTGAGTTGTTCCGAAGATGGTACAATTAGATTGTGGTCATTGGATACTTTCACGACATTAGTTATTTACAAATCTCACAATGAACCGGTTTGGGATGTTAAATTCTCGCCGTTCGGCCATTACTTTGTTAGTACATCTCATGATTCCACAGCTCGTTTATGGTCAGTTGATCATATTTACCCATTGAGAATGCTTGTTGGGCATATGAATGATGTTGATTGTATTTGTTGGTTTCCAAATTCTTGTTATTGTTTTACGGGTAGTTCTGATAAAACCGTTAGAATGTGGGATGTTTTGAAAGGTGAATCTGTTCGATTATTTATTGGACATAATTCTCCAATTAATTGTTTGGCTGTCAGTCCCGATGGTAGACTTTTGGCCACTGCAGGCGAAGATTCAATTATAAATATTTGGGATATTTCAAGTGGGAGAATTTTGAAAACAATGAGAGGTCATGCTTCAAAAGGTTCAATTTATTCGTTGGATTTTTCAAAAGATGGGAATATTTTAGTCAGTGGCGGTAGTGATAATTCTATAAGAGTCTGGGATGTTAAGAAAAACAGTGATAGCCATTTGACTGAACCAGAACCTTTTTTTAATCAAAAGAAGCAAGAAGAAGGTCAGAAGCAGATTCAACAACCACCACAGGCGACGGAAAATGGTAGCAAGGAGGGAAAGAAAGATGATAAAGATAAAGAAAGTGAGAACAGAAAACGGAAAGAAGTTGGTGGATGTACCAATGATCATGTGGGTGCTTTCTTTACCAAACAGACTAGTGTTTACAAAGTTCATTTCACAAGAAGAAATTTGTGTTTGGCAGCTGGGGCATTTCTGAGTGAGTCATAGAGAGAAAAGTATTTATGTTTTATTATTAATGAATGTACTATTAATTTGATTGTAGATCACGTTTGATTTCTCCAGTTGAGGCTGTTGGAGCTACATATGAAGCCAAATAGTCAATTTGCTTTAAATCAGCAGATTATTGACTATTCAATTCTTATTGGAGTTGTTCCTAGTTAGGTTCATCATCAGTAAGTATCCAGGGAACTACAGCGGGTTTTCAATATGTAAAATGGCTCCAGTTGTATATTGATATTAATATACTTCAAAAGCAAAATTCATTAATTTAGACTGGAAGTGATAATTGGGAGAAAGAGGTTCTCCAATCTGGAAAAATTTTCTTTGTATTGCCATAACTAATTGATTCCCGTAACCGTAATGAAAATTGAGATCTCAAGAAACTCTACCAGCTGACAGGAATACCTAATTGCTTTTTGGTAACTTGAATTTCTTGAAAGCTACACCTGAAAATGATAAGCCCGCAATACTAGGGATTTTCAAGTATGACATTTAGATCTCCAGATAGGAATCTCAAGCTCCGTTGGATTCAATGAAATTTAACCTTTTTGTTGAAAATTCAAAACCATGCATGCATAGTAAAAGAACGTTCGTTATCTTGTTGATGAAGAGCGTGATTTCGCAATTTCCTAAGTAGACGACCAAAACCTGATATCAGTCGAGCATTATTAAATTTTGAAGTCTTAACAAGAACAATGGACTACACTGGAGAAATGCTCAATGAAGCTTCCAGAATGGTCTAACCTTCTGCGAACATGGTGATCTACAGAACATAGTGACTAAGGATAGCAAAGGAAAGGAAATATAATAATATATCAGTGTACAAGATCCTAGTACATTCATCAGAAGAGGGACCTTTAACAAGATAATAACAAATTAAACTTGGCTAATAATATTCCTTTTATTCTTTCAGCAAAAAAGATTGACAAACTCAACTTGTTTTCTTGAACTTTTGCTGGCTCCCGGTCCTTGGTATGTAGTTCATATAATTTTTGAGGTTTTCGATATTCTCAATGCGATTCAAATAAAGTTTCGAGGTAAGAAACTATTAGAAATACCTCTTTGCAACAATCAATGGTTTTGTTTCAGGTATTCAGGGACTTGCGCCATTGGAGACTTGCAAGGTGACATTTAAGTGGTGCGATATTTTAAAAGATTACCATTTTTTTTATCTATTTCAACATTCCTTAATAGTCGAGGTGGAAAACAGAGTGGTTATACTTCGTGTGCAAAATGCAGCAACTTATTTTTTTCATTAATATTATACTTACTCTCACTAAGCTCTCTACGCCATAACCCGCAACCTTCAATTAAATCTTCGCCAATTCGTCCAAAGATACCAAGCAACGGTTAATAGTATGACCAATTAATGAAAATTCCTGTATGTTGAATATCCAGAACAAAATGGAGTAATTAGAGAATTCGAAAACCCTCAATTGCTTACTTGAAAGATTTATTTGCTATCGGAGATAAAGAAGTGGGCTCTGCACAACATCATTCTCGCAGATAGGTTACGTCAAGGCTGCATTATGCCACAGTTTTTTCCAACCTGCATGATGTCAAATAAAAAATTCATAAAATTAATAATAATAATAAATAAACATAAAAATAAGCACCTGGCTATAAATAGAACAAAAATAAGCACAAGGCTATAAATAGAACATAAAAGTAAGCACCTGGCTATAAATGAAAAGAAAAATGAACTAAAAACTAATTAATGACTAACTCCAGTTTTCCAAGCCAAAATACTCACCAGGACCTAAAACAATGTTCAAAGCCGTGTCCTGAAAATCCATGGTGTTTACCATTATTTCATTTCCAGCCCAAGAAGGTGCTTGGACATTTGGAAATGTTAAACAGAAGAATAAAACGATGCTGGACATTGCTAATGACGAATCAAGGGCAGCTGAGAGGGAATAATTAAATTTCGACCACCAGCTAAACCATCGACGTTTTATCCAGTAATTGAAGATAAGCCCAAAGAAACAGTATGAGGCATAGTTTCCAGCAGATGCCGGTGGAATCATGCCAGTTCCAGTGAAAAAGACTGGCCAGTTTAACCATTTTATTGGAGAGTTAGGCCACTTCTTTAAGATCAACCAATTGATTACCGGTAAGAAAGCCCCTAAAATGAAGAAGTACATCAAACCATGATACAATTTTCCCGCACTAAACTGCCTTTGAGGACCAATAACCCCCCAGATGATACTAGCATTAAAGAAGACTTTACCATTAGGACACAGGAAATGATTTTTTTGATGGGCAGTGCAAAGTCCAGGAATATTTGATTGAGCCCATTTCATCACCAACAATTGAACAATACTTCCCCAAATAGTAGCAATGAATTGAGCAGCAAACATAACCCGAGGAGCAATCTTCATGTAATGACCTAGTTTCATGTCAGCAGCAAATGTGATAGCTTGAGCATTGGTGATATAACCAAAAGTTTTGAAAAACATCATACAAATAGGTTTTCCAGGAACCATGTAACCAATAATGAATTCAGTAAGCACATTCAAACCTACCTGGATATTAGTGATAGCTGCAATGATCCCAACTGGGAATAAAAACACAAATGAAATAACAAGTGCAACGAAAACTGACCATATTGGCATCTCAGTGTTCCAACAACGCATGGCGACAATAGCAAACACAAGAAAAACGACAAAGGAGACACCGTACCACCATGTTGGAGTTTCCTTATAAGACTTCATTAATCTGTTATGAACATCTTCTTTCTCTTGAGATCGCAATTGCAATATGATATCGTTGGAGTGGAAAAGGATCGTATGCACAACAGTGGCAGTGATTGCAGCAAATGAAAGACCGTAAGACATGGCAAATGTAGTGGAAAGATAAATTGGAGAGTATTCTCGATAAGCATCTTCTAGGAAAGTAAGATCTTCGTTGACAATCTTAGAAACATTATAAGTGTTTTGAAATCGATCATAAGAATTTGAATCCGACATTGGTAAATATTTGGCATACCAGGTATTGGAATAATGTAATGCTGGACAAATAATCCAGAAAATGGTAACCAAAGAGAACAATATAGTGAAAATCGCACTTGCTGGTGGGATCAATGGAGAACCAATGTAACCAGAAATTTGGTTCCAATCAAATGTAATAGGAATCAAACCAAGACCAGTAGTAGTACCGAACAATTGATTGACGGTAGGATTTTGAGGGAAAATCCATGTCATGAATGCAAAGGTAGACAATGCTTGGAACAAATACCCAGGAACAAAATACCAGAAGAATCCACATGTGAACACTATAGCAAAAAATTTTAATCTGGAGATCTTCCATCCATTTGCAGGATGATTGTCATTGATGTGAATATTGGTTAAAAAAGTAGCAGTAACAAGATTAGAAGGCCAAATCATTGAAGGTGGACTAACAAGTACTTTTCTAGCCAACCCACCAAGAGATAGTCCAATACATTGTGTGGAAAGAAGTGCTAGAAGAGAAAACCCCCAACCAAAATCTTTTTTGTAAAAATTATTCAAAGCAAGTAAAATATCAGTAGCATAAGCAACCCCAAATGACACATTAGCCATGATAGCAATAAGAGTATGTTCTTTCAAATTGAATGGGCCCGGGTTAAGTCGAGCACCAAAAATTGAGATATCAGGCATTATTTTAGCCCAAAAAGCACCAATAGGCCAAGCAATTATGGTAGTGACAAAAAGTGAAATTGAAATTGATGGAGCACGTAGTGAAAAGAACATGTTAAGCCCAGCACCTATAGTAGTCATAATGAGACCTATTGTCCAAGCACGTATTGTGTTATGTGGAATAGTTGGATCATCGGTTGATGGAACTGCAGCTCTAACTTCTGGATAGACTGAATCGTCTTCAACTTTAACACCACCATAGTCGTCTTCAAGTACCACTTTGGAAACATTTGATACCACAGGATCAAATTGACTAACTTCTTCACTTCGTCTGGAAATGATTTCCTCAGCCTTGGCTAAATCAAACACTTCCTTGTCATCTTTAATCTCTTTATCTTTTGACACTATATCTTTGATTGAATCCATTGAACGCAAATTCAAGTCTTGTGGATGCTTATTATTTGTGTGCTCTTTTTCCATGGAATGTCGATCATACTTATATAATAATAACGGTACATGATTATTGCCGTACTGATATATCACTGATAAGTTGAATCCACAATTACGGAGGCCTTCACCCCTAAATGGAAAGCCTTACGGCATGTTATTGTAAAGATATGCCGCGAGATCGCAGAAATCTGTGAAAGACATAACACGTGACAAATTTGGTCAGATATACTATAAATCGCCAATTAATTGTCATTATTATATATTTGACAATAATATATTAATAATATGCTTCAGTTAACCGTTGATCAATGGTTGCTAGTTAGGACGTTCGCTATAATTGTACATTCTTTCATACCTGCAACAATAGTAGGTATATATTATATGGCCTTACTACCGCAACCTTAAGATTCAAAATTAAAAATATCCTTCTCATTAGGTTTACAATATTCGTCAGTTACAATTTGATTTATTAGATTAATACTGGTATATCATATCTATTCCAATGTTAATATATACTTACTTAAGGGCATCCCAAACGGACTTGCAGGAGTTAGACGCAGATCGATACACATCGTTCGGGTAAATTGATAGAATAAATGGCCAATAGATCTTGTGAAATTTTCGGAGTATATCCCATAACGTGGGTCCTAGAAGTAACTTAACTAAACTTTAGAAATCTATTCCAGTAGAGTTCTTCGCTCACATTCTCTGTCTGACATTTTAAGTTTTTTTTTATGTTTGGTTTTGCCCGTTAAGACATCGAATTGATATTCAACTATGCGAAAGTACCGTTTCTCGCTGCGATTCAGTTTTATGGCTGAAGGGTAAAAATTGGCAATGCGGTCTTTACTTTCAACAATTCAGAAGCTATCCTATGCAAAATACGGGAAAACCATCACCCATGACTTACCGAGTTAAATTACAGGTTGCGCTTCTTAATTTATTTTAAAGCCTTTCTTTGCACTACTAGTGTTAAGCTTTTAAATATATTTTTAAAAGAATTTCCTTGCAGGAGAATGCAGGGGCATATTGAAGTTACAATGCACATGTCAAGTATAAATGATCCCCCTCTTATTTGAGATTCTATATCTCGTTGTTGAGTAATCAAAATGTAAAGAAAATTCCCTGGCAAGCCTATAAAGACGTCATAATTCATCAAGCGACGAGAAACATCTTGGAGTATATTTACTCCAGACAGCAGCACCAATAAGATAGGCGAGAACAGAAGAAAGAAAAATTGGAATCAAAAAGCATATCTAAACCTGCACCAATAGTACGCAGAACCAAGAAACCAAGTTCTAATTGTGCTTGACAGGAAGTGCTGGATTCTCAGTTGGTGTAATGGCAGCTCTAACTACTAGATAGGAAGAGTTATCTTTATTCGAGCCAAATATATTTTTCTCATCTTACATTAGGGCCTCTTTTGATTTTCTGCGAACCAAACGCCATCAAAATGACAAACAGGTTTACAAATAAATAGAACAAGGAAATTTTATAATCGCTCCACATAAGGATTTAGCAAATTCTGCTATCTTAACGTATACCAAACAAAGCGACATGCAAATTACGTTTCGTGCAGGGATTATATCAAACTTGGCGAAAAACGTAGAAAACTTACAAGAAAAAAACAAAGAGAACTGCGACGTTGTTGAAGTGTTTATAAATTATGCTGACGGATCAAGCAATATCCACTTTTTAGGTTTATTTTAAGAAAGAACCAATTAAGTGTGTGATTGAACTTTCAATTGAGACCTCAAGTCACGGCTAAATGAGAATAACGCTGGAAGCCACCTTGGATCATGAAAATGTCTCAATTTGGTAGCTAACGATGAAATCGAAATAAATTACATAAATTTTATAATAAACATTAAAGCGTTTTATGACAACCATAAATAATTATTATTTAAATCATGTTTATAATATATAATGCGGTGCCGCAAAACATAATGATGGTGGTTATTGTGTGCCCTGGTCGGGTATCCCACTATTTTTTTTTTTTTTTTTTTTTTCAAATTTCTAGCGTCTTCAGACATTAATTTTTAATTTCAGAAATGTCAAACCTCCACACTCTGATAACATTGGAATTGTATAGTTTATTTTTTCAAGATGATAACGATAATGATTATTGGCGCGACTTTTTCAATATTACGATTCATGAGCCAGCCTTGATTGCAACCTTAAATTCTCTTGATTTGTATAATGAAAATCATTCAAAAATAACTTCAATTTTATTTAGAAATTTGACTGCGACATTCTTAGAAACTCCTGAGGATGACATTTACTTGAGGAATAATTTAATACTTATCATGAATGCATTTATTAAAACACTTAAGAATCATAATAAGATTGCTGACGATGAATTGATTGAAAAATTATTGTTCAACAGCCAAGCAGTGAAAATGGAAAATTTCTTTAAGATGTTAAAGATAGGATTGGGGGATTCTCTGCTAAAATTGTCTAGTTTGAACTTGTTGTTGAATTCAATTTTGGTATTTTACGGTACGAGTTTTTTCAAGTTTTTCTATCAGGTAGATTTAAATCCAGAAATTTATCAATTGTTACAAAGTGATCAAGAATTTTCAGTAGTGGTTTACAATCGACTATTTATCATTTTAAGCGTGTTGATCAACAATAAGTCCGATAATACCTATAAAACCTATCAATGTGATAACGTGCAAGTTTTTGAAACTATTAATTCAAATTTATATCATTTTATTGCATTCAATTTGATAATTTTGGATAATCTTAAGCCGGACTTGCTTATCCAAAGAGCCCACAACCTTTCATTGTTTAATTGGTTAACATTTAATAAATTTAACAAGTTGAATTATTACTATGAGGATTTCCTTAAAATCGACTCCGAGTTGGAAATATTGTTAAGACTCAAGAAAAATTCAATTAAATCTCGAATTGATTCACTATCATTAAATCTTGTTCTACATGCATTTATTACCAACAACGATAATTATTTGGGTTTTTTAACTAAATCATCATTGCTAGATTTGGTACTTTCATATTCATCATTTATTTTTCAAAATAATAATAAAATTTCTTCTCGACTTCAATTACTCAATATTTTTAAGATTGTCACTAGTCCACATGTATCCAACTTAATGGGAACTTCAATGAATCAATTCAAGTACAAAATTTGTCATCAAATTGAACCGGTAATTTTAAATTATCAAGATGTTGATGGCGATGACTTGAATGAAGAGAAAATTAAAATTTTTTATACAATTGATGTGATTATGTGCTTTATTCGATACAACTTAACTTCAAATTTGGATATTATTAGCTATAAGCTATCAATCACCAACATTTTGGTGATTCTTTCATTATTGATTAAGAATTATAATTTAGCATTACAATCAAATGAAGATGTAGAAGCTTATTTGTTTGAATACAATTGGAATGATGTGTTTGTTACTATTTTCCAATTATTGAAGTTTCTCAACAGTGATAAAGTTATTGATCGAAAAGGTGGTAGCAAGTATTTTTCTTTGGTTGAAGAGGTGTTTATCTTATTGTCAACAATATTGGTCAACAATCAATATTTATTCAAATACAATAATTATTTGATTCTGTTGATTCATAAATTACTTGAGTATCGATCAGTTGTTATTCAATTGTCTGCAAAACTTGATAAATTATCAGTATATATCAAAATTATTTTAAGTGTTATTTATTATATGGAATTAAAACTCAGCATAAATGATGATCAAATAATAAAGCTCTTTGATGTGTCAGTCCTAAATGCTGTAGAGAATACCACCAGCTTGGAAAGTAGCTTTGATTATGATCAAATTACTGCGATTTTAACAAATCATATTGATGAGCTTCCGTTAACTTCAAAGACAAATAAATTATTTGAAAATATTGACACCGATTTCGAATCATGGATATCAAATTGTCAATTCGAAGACTCACTAAAATATTTGGAAAAAAAGGACGTTATATTTAACAATTATAAAATTAATTTAATTAATGAGGCTATTGAAATTATCCTACAAAAATTCAATCTGTTGTTTAGATAAACCTACTCCGTTAAAATATCTTTATATATGTTAATAAACAAAACATCCTTGTTAATTTTATCATCATTAATTTTTTTCAAGTAGAAATTTGTCAAATTGATCATCTTCTCTAGATTGGATATTGAAGGCTTACCCATTTTACTCAATATAAATGAATTCAATCGATCAATTATAATCAATTTGAGGTTTTTGAAATTTTTCCAATTCAACAAATAATTAAAAGGTTTCAGTTCATCAACTTCGTCATCAACAGTGCTCGTAATTAACAATTTAAACAAATTATTCAATAAGGCAACCTTGAATTTGTCTCCGCGATATTGTTTGATCAAAAATTTCGCATAATTGATTGCTTCATCTTCATTTTTTTCATGCATAAGACAATCTCGAATATATTTGATTAATTTAATACATTTCAATTCAAAAATTAAATCATCGGCGCTTTTATCCTTTCTGTCAATTTTGGTGTCTTCGCCAGCTTCTTTGTAATCCATTTCAACAATCTCAAAGAATTCAAAGTTCTCCTGCAAAAATTTGAAAAGCTGCAAAATTTGATCTTCAAGGATAAAATTTCGAATCATTTGCTTCACTTTTACCCCTTCATCTTCTTTTGCCTCTTCGCCATCGCTCATTACAACATCATTATCGTCTTCAACTTTCTCATTTTCCAATTCTTTCAAAAATGATTTCTTACTATAACCCAAATGATCGAAATAATTGGCAACCAAATTATTCATAATGGTTTTATTATCAACCTCTTTTATAACCAAATTATTTCTGTTAATGTTCTTCTTGATAAACAGATCCTTCTCGTACAAGTTAGGATCAACGTTAAGTAACGATCCTATAGAGATATTTTTAGGTTCATTAACAGATGATTCAAATTTTTTACTTAACGCCACATTTTGTGAATTCATTTCCCCAAATATTTTTTTTTTCAAGGAGGATATATATCCATTAATATCGTAATAAAAATTTGGACTACTTTTTTCACTCACACTGTAACCGAAATTTGTAGAAATCTCATGAACAACATGCTTATTATTGAATTGATCAAAGCTTTGAACCATACTTTTAAACTTATCAGTGTTTCTTTGGTGAGATAATATCCCATTGGACAAAGAATTTATTTCGCTATTAAGTTTATCACTGGAATCATATTCGCCATTGAATCCAATCACTGGCACCGCATACTCAATATCAGAATTTTCAAAAGCAGTTCCCAAAAATTGACCATTCTTGGTATAAAAGATCGTATTGTTATAAAAATTGATTCCGCAACCGATAACATCGCTACAACCAAACTTATATCCATACTTCTTCTGAGGGCCTTTATTGGAATAAGATACTGTCCCCAGCTGACCGTTGTAACCATAGGTACAATTAGCAATCCCAGGTAAATCGTCAAGCTTCACATTACTGTTATTAACTTTAGCAAAACCAACAGACAAATTATAATTCTTAATGTTAGTCTTGATGGTAATTTCATAGTAAAAAACACCAGAATCACTAGGAACACAGTTATTCGATTTCAACAAGAATGTCATAGCAGTGGACAGTTTGTTAGTGCCAAAACTATTTGGTGATATTGCATCGATTACTAATCCATTCTTAGATAACTTCAAAGAGCCAGATTTCTTTTCTCGATATTTTTTACTTGAATCTACTTGAATCCATTTAGTAGGCAATGGATAATTCGAGTAATTCACATTTGAGTTATCCAAAAGTATCTTGGAAATTGGATTTGACGGAACTGCAGTTTGCTTCTCATCAACATCTATAGTTTCATCTTTATCTAATAATATACTATCATCATTTTGCCGACGGCGACGTCTGAGAAGTCCATTATCATTGTCTTCATCCTCATAGTCGTCAACTTCAATCATCTCTTCTATATCCTCCTCTAGTTCATCATCATCAGCATGACTAGCTTTCCCTTTCGCTTCTACCTCAACAGATAGTCTGTCATTTAGTATCGATAGCACATTATCATAATATTTAGGACTTTCTAATAACAATGCTGGACTTGCCCCTAATACGCCTTCCGCCATCAAATGATTCGCAAGATTGCTTGCTTCTCTGGAGGAGCCATTTTTCAACAAGTTTAACAATGAAGTGCCATAATTGGTATGAAGAAGATATAAAGGTGGAGTTATTGAGCTATTTTCTGGCATGTTTTAAGGCCTGGGGCGGAGGAATTATTGCTTTTGATTTCCCGGATATTGATATACAGCACATGTCGGGTAAGCAATCCACTCATTCGATGAGATTAATCGATGAGCTTTAAATAGAACAATAATATTTAATAGTATACGCCAATCATGAGCAGTCCTTCAGTTGACCTCCTACTTCGTTTGAATGAATCACTGTTCAAAATCCCTTTAGAATTATATAAGAAGAATCTCAAAGATATCAATAAAATCCACGAAAAGGAGATTGTCCTGGTCGACAGCTTGACAGCATCGTATGACAGATCGGATAGCGCCAGAGACAAATTGGAGAAACTAAGATTATTGATACTGAGTTTAGAAACATATCAAGGGAGACTACAGGATAAATTGATATTTGAACAAAATTATACCCTGAGAATAGATAGAAGAGTTGATAAATTTAATCAACTAAATGAATTCAAAAGGGGAAATTGCATTGGGGTGACCGCTAATCATAACAATTTTCTAATCAATAAGGTTGATAATAATAATGAGTCTGGAAATAGTGATCCTTATTTGAGCAGTTGGTATAAAGATCAAGTTAATTTGTTAATTGCTCAATATTTATTGAAAACGTCCGATTACTCGGATTTGCCAGCAAATTTTTTCAAGAAACCAGTTGATTTTCAAGATTCTTCTAATAATTCTGATATTATCAATAATTATATCAACTCTAAACCTGCATTGCTATACCTCAAGCAATATAATAATGGCAACTTGATTGATTATGAATTGATTGTCAAATCTAATTTGATCTCAAATGATATATTATTGAAAAGAGGAGCAAATAACTTGCTTGGAACTTGGATTAGAGAGAACGAGAAGTTTCTAAAGAAAATTAAATCATCTTTGAAATTTGAGTTACTCCTAAGTAATTATATTGAGTCGATTAAGAAGAATACCCTTGATGGAAAAGTTGGGAATGCATTCAATCCTGCAACCGAAGCAAATTATCCTGAGGCGATGATGTATATGAAATCAGATATTTTACAAGTTGATGACAATAATAAATATTTGGATGAAATTAAAGTTGCCATGGGATTATTGGCGGTTCCCAACAATATCATCTTGCTATTCCTAAAGTATGAACAATATTTATTGGAAAATTATTATCATAAATTTTTCAATTTGAAAAGCATTGATTCATCATTTTATGCCAGTAGTCAATACGATAATTTTAACATAACTATAGAAAAGGAGATTTTGGAAGAATTTTTGAATGAGTTCACACAATCAAAACAATTGAGATCAAATTATAAACGATACTTATTGGATAAGAATTTATTCCAATATTTTAAACTATTATCATTTAAGCGCTTTAATTTATTGAATTCATTGTTTCTTGAAAGTTTTGATAAATTATATAATTCAACAAGTAATGGAATATCGTTTGAAAATTTCTTGTCGTTAGGGTTATCAACTTTACATACGAGAAATTGTATTACAGCGAAAGAATTGAGAAAAGTTCAATACTTGTCAAATTTGGATAGTTTAAATTTGAACGTTGAAACATCACAAACAGAAGCAGTCATAAAAGAAAGTAAGAAAAACAAGGCTAGATTGGTTAAAATCAAATCAAAGAAATGTGCCATTTGCTCTTCAATACAGTTGATAAAACTAAGTTCACTATTGTTATTTTCTCATCATTCAAAATCAAAATTAAATTACAAAACTCCAGTTATTCTCCCTAACGATAACATCTACGACCAAGATGAATTGTTTAAATTTAACAATAGTCTTTTAACTGTATTTACAAGTGATGAAGATTGTTCCACTCATGAAGAAGGTGCATTAATTGACGATTATTTAGTATTTTTCAATGAGTTTAGAGATTACAATTTTAATAATTCCAAATCAATATTTGGATTCAATAAAATTGTGGATCCAATAACTGGTGAAGTGTTTAGGAAAGATCAATGTGAAAGCAAGGTTTTCCCAACATAACAAACTCATATTTCATTATTTAATAGTTGCTCTTTAAATCGATAAGATTTTTTACGATTCTTTCTAGTATTTTGTCTGGTTGTGTAGTCAGTGTCACGAACGGTCTCACGGATAGCATCGCTTGCAACTTCACCAGCTTGATTTTCAACAATGGTGTTAGAAACGATGTCACTAAATTCTACCTCTTCTATTTCTTCTTCTTTTTCTTCTTCTTTTTCTCTGGTATTAGCATGATTTTGCATATTTTGTTGAATTTGTGATTGAATTTTTTTGTAATCATCCCCAAAGACATCCTTGTATAACTTCGTGATGTCCTGCACAACCGCCTCCGTCTGAGAAATATTTTCAATTTCTTTAACTTCAAGAGTTTCGGAAAATTTAACCGACTTGCTTGTCTTAGAGCCAGATTTCAAACTGGATTTAGTGGTTGAAGCTTTCGAAGGTTCTTTCGAAATAGTAGAGGTTTCAACACTTTTAAAATCAGACTGCTGATCAATTTCATATACTAGCTTCCCTTTGACTTCATTCAAAGCGCTTTCAGATATTATTGGTTTTTCCAAAACAAAACCCTCCTTTTCAGCATCATCAAAGTTTACTCCATCAATCTGAATATCTTCATCAATTTGAATATCTTCCTCTTCGCCCGGTATGTTGTTCCTCTTCAACCACGGGAACACTCGTCTGTACATTGCTTCCTCTTCAAAGTCGCCCACAAGATCTTCCTGGTCTTGGTCCTCTTTATCTACAAACTCATCAGATATTAACTCCAATTCCAAGACATCTTCAGCGGCGATAGACGGTTTATCTAAACTTTCTTCAACTAAAGACTTTATAGTTGGGATTGGTTGAACCTCAGGCTCCTTAGGTTTCCGCCTGCTCGGTATAAATAATGATGAGACGTTTTTTGACTTCAAATTATTAATTTTCTCAACCGGTGACTTCACATTATCCTTTTCCGCAACTTCCTTAGATTTTTTTTGATCAATCCCCATATCTTGGAGAAGTTCACTTAATTGAGTCTCGTCATCTCTATACTCCTCCGCGATTAAGAATCCCTTCTTGTAATCTAGCCTCCCCTTCTCCTGATGTTCTTCCTTAGGTTTCTGTTCGGGCACTTTCTCAAGATGATAATCTACCACATTCCCATCCTCGTCCAACTCTTCAAAAATATTCACAATCTCTTCAGCCATTATTGATTTCGTATATTCTGAAAAACTTCGATGCGTATCTCAGAATTTTGCAAATCACCAAATCAGGGTAAACGATTGCCATCAAAAAAAGAATACACATATATTTTAGCTTTTAATCTTTCAAAAGGAAAGCACACACACCACTGATTTCAATGAGCAAAGTAAAAACTGAATTACATATCAGATTCTCGGATGGAAAATTGCGAGATTTAGTAATCCCCATTGAAGACAATTTCCAATTGTCCAAAATTAATAATCGATACTTAAGAAAATTGGTCCGTGATCAGGATCCAATTCTCCATCAACGAACATACAACAGAAGGCTAAAATTTATTTATAACGGGAAGCCATTAAATGATTTTGTCAATTTCCAAGATTCTCTTAACAAATTTCTAAAACTTATTGACCAAGAAGAAGAACCAAGCGAATCCTATACCTTGTTAACAAAATCAAAAGGTAAAGAAAAATTACCTACTGATGATAATAACCCTATTCATAAAATATACATTCATTGTTTAATAGGGGATGAATTAGCTCAAGATGAATTATCTAAAGAAGACCAATTTGATGATCAAGTTCAGCAGCCAAGTGCCAGTCAAGCTGCAATAGGATTTGATCGTTTACTTAATGCCGGTTTCAGTCAGAATGAAGTTTCTGACTTACGGAGACAATTTCAATCAATCTATGGATCCAGTTTAAATGAAAGGAATAGTACTGACTTAGACGATGAATTTGATAGTGATAGTGATGTCTATGAAGAGCATGCTCAAGATGAAGAAGAAGAAATTCGTCAATTAGAAGAAAGATGGATTGAAAGTAGTGCGAATGATCCTTTGACAACGGGAGCTAATGGTTCAAGTTTTGGATTAGCGGCTCAAGGTGATAGTAGTAATCAGGATTTACTCGTTGGTGTAGTGTTAGGCGCAATGTTTGGGATCTTGTCTTTATTTTTACTCAAAAGCGAGTATCGCTTTTTAAATAAGAGAACCAGGATGGCAATTGTTGCAGGGGCCATTATCAATTTTAGTTTTGCAATTGTACGACAATGGGGGTAATTCTAAAAAATACACTAATTAAAAAGCCAATATTTATTTTTGCAACTATTTTTTCTCCACTGCTGCTGCCTCTTTAGCTTCTACTTCTTCATCTGTTTTTGCTTGCTCTGGTACATCTTCTTCAATTCCTTTATCTTCTTTTGCGCGTTTCACTTCTTGTTTAGTTTTTGCAACACTTTCGTCATCTGGAACTCTCTTATTACTGGTAAACACACCTACAACCATTGCCAAACAAGCTTGAGCCAAACAGTAATAGAAGACATTTTTCAATGCCTTCATGAACATTGTCAATGCAATTTCTTTAGCTTGGGCTGGTAATGATTGTAAAATTTCTGGAGATTGAATTAAAGTCTTTGGTGGGTATTTGGAGATAATTTGATAAAGAGAAGGATTTGAAGTTTTTAATATTGCAATTTCCTCGGAGAGAAGTTTTTGACCAGTTTCTTGGAAAATTAATTGACCAATCGTAACAGCAATTGCTGGACCAATTGTTCTAATAAAATTGTATAAAATTGTAGTTTGAATTAATGAACCTTCCACGTCGTTTGGCGCTTCCAATTGAGTAGCCAACATTGTAGATTGGAATGAGAGACCAACGGAAACCCCGGCGACAATTAATAAACCAATTCTATCTTGAACTGGTGAATCTATGTTCAATAACAAAAACAACCCCGTACCAATGGGACCTAATATAATTGCAGCCATCAATGGTAATTTAACTAACTTTGTCTTTTTAATGAAAATGCCACTGAAAATTGAGGCTATAGTAACTGAGATAATCATTGGTAACAAATCAAGACCAGAATGCCAAGGACTTGCGTTAAATATGACTTGGAAATAAATTGCCAAATATGTGTTACTAGTGACAAACCAACCAAATATGATAGACATTGTAATACTTGCGCACAATATCTTTGGTTTCAATAATGGAACTTGAACGATTGGCTCTTTAGAAATCCTGAAATTCCAATAAATGAAAACACCAAGAATGATTCCCCCAATAACAAAACAACAAATAACCGCAGCACTGTTCCATGGAAAGTCGATACCTCCAAATGTTAACCCAAGTAACACCAAAGTAAGACCAGCAGCAAGTAAGAACGATCCAACGTAATCAATTTTACTTAATTTTTCCTTCAAATTACCCTTTGGCTTTGGCGGATTAAATGCCAAAAGTAAAACAAAAAAGGCAAACCCTCCAAGTGGTAAATTAATATAGAAACACCATCTCCAAGAGACATGAGACGCAAATGCACCGCCAATAAGAGGGCCAATAACCGAGGAAATTGAGAATGTCACCCCAATAATAGTGAAGGCTAGAGGTCTAATAGTAATGGGGACTGATTCAGACAAGATCACAATTGTCATAGATTGAATACAGCCACCACCAATCCCTTGGATAACTCTACCACCGATCAACATTCCCATAGAAGTGGATAATCCACATATTAATGAACCAACTTCAAAAACAACAATACCCACCATCATAGTAATTTTTCTACCAAAGGCAATTGATATTTTTCCATATGAAGGCATTAAAACTGCCATAGATAATAAATAACCAGCATTTAACCAACCAATCTTTGAAAACTCATGAAACTTATTACCGACTGTACTCAAAATCGTGGAAACAATGGTCATATCTAAAGTAACCAAGAATAAACAAGTAATTAATGAAACAATCATCCATGCAAGTCTATAACCCGTCGCTATCTGATCCAAGGCATGTGTACCATCACCAGCATTACTTTCAAAATATTTTTCAGAATTCTTTGTAGTTTCGCTAACAACTTTGTTTTCTTGGTCTTGAGAAGCAGTCACTGATCCAGCAGCTGAGATATCGTCACTTTTCGCAGACATTATTTTCTTAAAAAAAAATTAATGAGCTTGACTAAGGAAAAATTAAATTACTAACTTGCGAGTGACCGATATTTTATATTAGATTCAGATGCCAAAAAAAACAAAAATATAAAAAAAAAATTTAAGTTCTATGTTGCTAATGCGCGTTGCCTGAAACAGTAATTTGGGGGGGACGGAGAATCCACAATTTCGGGATTAAAAACTTATGACCGCAACTCGTCAGCCAGAATTGAAATTAAATGAGACAATTTTGAGAATTAAAATTGCACGAGCGACTTTCTAAGATTCACAAAAATCTTCCGCTTACACTTTAATATATTCTCTCTTTTAGTTCGTGGTGTTCTTATTGTTATTTAATTGGTTAAGTACCGTAAACTGATTTCATCTAACTTAAAGTCCGCAATCTGCAGTCAAAACCCGCTGCGCGGCTGAAAAAAGCTTTCAATAAAAAAAAAAAAAAAAACGGTACAGGTGATCCCACCCTCCGATGCACTGTCAACATTAGAGGGGCTCGATCATGCACATTTCGGGTTTAATTTCAACATGATGACTATATCTAAGGATAGTGGCTCGATAATGTTGTAATCCAGACAGTAACAAAGTTGCGCTTACCATTTTATAATACACTACTCTTGTCTCCATATTTTTTTGAGAAGAAGGCCTCTCCAATCTATATAGTTATTAACACGATCACTCTTTCAAAGAGCCTATCAGTTTGGCATGTACCAATTCTGTAGGATTTCATCAATTGAGCCGTATCCGCAATGTTGGGTTTCTTGACCTATCAATTTGAGGCCCATTCGTTATTTTGGATTACCCTCTTCAGCAGATAATGGACTTGATGAATACAAATCTACAACATTGTTATTACCTAAAATTAGATTTGCGCTCTAAATACTATTTTCTCGCCACTTACTTTCTCATCACGTAACAATTCTAGTGCTTGATTGACTGAAGTTAAGCCTGGTTTCAATACAATTAGTTTGGGATGTTGAATTTTATCAATATATTCAGGCAAGATTTCAGTCCAAAATACCTGAAAGTCTTCCATTAATTTCGGATTAGAATGGAAAACCATTCCGCTATAATTATTACTTTCACCGGTAACCAAATTAACTAGTGCCATTGTAAATTTCACTTTACGAGATGCATCAATTTTTATGTCACTGGATTTCTGGAATCCTAAATTGTCAATATTAACATGATCAGTCTCAGAAGTGGCATCATAAGCGAACTGTAAACTGTTATTAAGTGAAACTGTATCTAGTACATAATAGATACTTGAGCCACCTGCTTTTTTAATTTTGTCAACAACATCAGGATCACGGTAATCAAATACCTCGGCTCCCAATGATTTCAAAAATTCATGATGTTTACGTGAAGCGGTAGTAATAACATTCAATCCATAGCAAAGTTTAGCAACTTGAACAGCTAAAATACCAGTTGCCGTTCCACCCCCCCAAATCAAGATATATTTCGAGCCATTATCTCTCTTATTTGCAGAAATTTCAAGATTATGATGAAATGATAATCCAATAGTTGCAAGTCCCAAAGTAACTGCTGCTGCACCTTCAAAAGAATCAATAAAATCGGCGGAATGAGGCCCAACAGAAAGCTCATTACCCAAACTTGAATACTTGATGGTGGTTATAGGATCAACTACAACATAGTCACTGAATGCTCCCCTATGCCTATAATAATTTCCATGAATAAATGAAGAAACCAAATCACCAATTTTGAAAGTTTCAACTTTGCTACCCACCTTAATAACTTCACCACTGACATCAGATCCTGCAATATCACCGGCTTTACCCCAACCAAATACCGGATGTTTCCAGTCAGTTGGATTTACCGCATAAGCAATCAGCCTAATCAACATCTGATCCTCACTAATTGTTGGAACATCGGTTTTAATGATTTCAGTCAATTCGCCTTTAGCAAGAGAACCAGAAAGAACAACAGTGGCATTGGACATTTCTCCTGGAACCGTTTTCTTTTGTCAAAAATTTTGTTGTTTTCTTTTACCAATATATAATTTTATTTTTTCAGAAAGTTGCTTACTAATTAAACTTTTACGCGATGCTTTGGCGCAGCGGTTAAAAAATATTAAGCGCTTATGAGGGGCGCTTAATCACACAGCAGGAAATAGTTTTGAGGAATTTTCCCCACAATTAACCAAGAAATATTTAAATCGTAACGATCTGAAGTAAGAAGTGTTAGAAACTTGACATAAACAAATATGAGTCAAAAAGAAGTTATTATTATTGGATCTGGGATTTCGGGGATGGCCATGAAAATTTTGCAATTTATGATAAAGGGACCGGTATTGGGGGTACTTGGAGAAACAACAAGTATCCTGGATGTGCTTGTGACATTCCTGCTCATTTGTATTCATTCAGCTTTGCTACTAAATCTGATTGGACTACAATGTACCCAGGTAGAGATGAACTTTATGAATATTTTACCGGTGTAGCCAGAAAATACGATCTTTTGCGTCGTTGTCATTTCAATTGTTTGTGCGTTAGAGCGGAATGGGATGATGTCAGAGACTTGTGGGTTGTTGAATTTGAAAACACTATCACCAAAGAAAGATTTATTAAAGAAGCTTCCGTTTTAGTTAGTGCTGTTGGAACATTAGATAATCCATTTATTCCATATATTAAGGGATTTGAAAATTTCAAGGGCGAAAGTTTCCATAGCGCTAGATGGGATTATAATTGTGATTTAACTGGGAAAAATGTTGTTGTTCTTGGTAATGGTGCTTCCGGCACTCAATTCATGTCATCTGTTGTTGATGAGATTGGTCCAAATGGTAGTTTAACTCAAATTATCAGGGGTGCTCATTGGTGGATGAAACGTGGTAATCCAGAGTATTCTGGCTTCTTCAAAGCTATCATGAAGTACGTTCCGGGTGCCAAATTGGCTTACCGTACTTATTTGTCACTTCAATTGGAAGAAATGTTTAAATCTTTCTGGATGACTCCGGATGGTCAAAAGAGAAGAGATGCCTACGCTAGTGCAACTCATGATTTCATTAAAAAGGAAGCTCCTCGTGAGTATTGGGATGTTTTGGTTCCTGATTATGAACCAGGGTGTAAGAGAAGAGTAAATACTTTCTCTTATTTACAATTACTCCATCGTGAAAATGTTGACTTGAAGAAAGATGAAACCATTGAAGTTAAAGAGGGTTCTGTTGTTTTGAGAAAGGGTGGTGAAATCCCTGCTGATGTTGTAATCTTTGCTACTTCAAAACTCAGGAGTGGTTATCTCCAATGAAGATCTTCGGACAAGATAAACGGGAATTACATCAAGAATGGAAGAAAGTTGGCGGAGCTGAAGCTTACAAAGGAACTGTTGTTGCTGGTTTTCCAAATTTTTTTATCTTGTATGGCCCGAATGCTGCTACTGGTCAGCATTCAGTGATGTATCATAGTGAATGTCAAGTTAATTTCTCATGTCGATTATTAAAACCGGTATTGAAAGGTGATGGAACCAAAATTGTTGTTAAACCTGAAGCTCAAAGACGTGATTTAGCCTGGGTCCACAACAGAGTTAAGAAATTAGTTTTCTCTTCTGGTTGTCAATCTTGGTGGATGAATGCTGACACTAAAAAGAATACTTTCATTTATCCAGATCCGATGTACATGTATTGGCTTAGAACTATTTTTCCTAATTGGAATGACTTCATGATTACCAGAGCAAGCGGACCTTCTGGTAGCGATGAATTTTATGGTAAAGTTTTTGTTAGTTTGATTGTTTTGTTGGTAGCTGGTAACTATTTGGGGGGAATTTCTTCAGCCGTCGATTATGCTGGACAAGTTAGTCAAATAGCTCAACAATTTTTAAAATAAACGATTACTATTTTCTGAATTTTTTTTCTTTTTTTTTTTTGAGTAGATTTAGTGGCAAGCGCTTAGTGTGATGTCGGCTACTGAAGATTATTAATTGCTTCTATAAACCGAATATAAAATCCGGTGGATACGTCACAAATAAACAATTTCTGAAATCTGAAACCATGAATCAATACAAGAAAGAACCATTCACCGTCAAGTTTGACGAGGAATTAATGGAATTGACAAAGCAAAAATTAGAGCTTGCCAGATTTCCTATTGAACAAGAAATCCCGGACGATGATTGGAGTCAAGGTTCTCGGGTTGCTAAGGTGAAAGAAGTCGCGAATTTTTGGTTGAAAGATTACAATTGGAAGAAAGTTGAGCAGCAATTGAATGAAGAATTCAATCATTTTATTACTTCTGTTGATGTTCCTGGATATGGGAATTTGAAGTTGCATTTTGTTCATGAGGTTTCTGATCGTAAAGATGCAATCCCACTTTTATTCTGTCATGGTTGGCCGGGCAGTTTTTTGGAAATTCGTAAAGTTATCAAGAAACTAGCTAACCCAGTCGACCCTTCCGTTCCCGCTTTTCATGTCGTTGTTCCATCAATTCCTGGATTTGGCTTTTCACCTGCCCCGAGCAAACACGGCATTGGCCCAACTAAAGTTGCAATTGCTTATGATAAAATTATGTGCAATGTGTTGGGATATCAACGGTATGTTACTCAAGGTGGAGATTTTGGATCATTCATTAGCCGATCCATAGGTCATCAGTTTCCTGAAAGATGTAAAGCTCAACATCTTAATATGTTTCCGGTCAGACCACCTACTATTGCTCATCCATTTTCTTACTTTCGTTATTTGTTTAGAAATTTCACTTACTCGGAATGGGAAAAAGAAGCGTTGAGGTTCAGAAAAAATTTTGAGTTTGATCAAAGCGGCTACTTGGAACAACAAAAGACCAGGCCTCAAACTTTGGGGTTTGCAGTAGGTGATTCTCCTTTAGGGTTATTAGCGTGGTTTGTCGAAAAATTTCATGATTGGGTAGATACAAGACACTATGAATTTACAAATGAAGAAATTGTTAATTTTTGTATGATGCATTGGATTCAAGGGGTTACTCCAGGTTTCAGATTCTACAATGAAGCATTTTATCTTTCGGATGACACCGACGACACTTTTGCTTATTACAATAGTCAGCCAACTGGAGTTTCAATGTACCCTAAGGAGCAATTACATTGTCCTAAGGATTGGGCTTGCCAGGTTGCAAATATCGTTTTCTGGAGAGAACACAATGAAGGTGGACATTTCTCGTCAGTTGAGCAACCAGAAAAATTTCTCAATGATTTTAGAGAGTTCATTCTTACTCCACAAGTTAAGAAAGTATTACAATAAACATTTATTCCACAATTAATCCTTTCCAGTATTTGACCAAATCATTTTTTCTAAATTTCATTTGCCAGCCAGTTTCAACTTCAATCATATCCATTAAGTTCAATATAACCTTATGTTCTTCCTCGCTGCTAAATATTTTTCCTGCAATCCACAAAGGTTGCAATGCATTATTTCTACATCCATGATGATCATTATGTAAGCTGATAGCCACAATTTGTTTTGCATGCCAAATCTTAGACCTTATACAAGGGGATGGCAGAATCTTATAAAGACGTGGCTTATTTTCAGTCAATAAAATAATAGCCATATGATACAATTGGTTTGCCGAAATTGCTGGGCCATTCAAATATAAAACTTCAGGGAATGGTTGACAATCATAAGATAATATTGGCATTAGATTGGTTGGACGATTGGCACACCATTCAGTGACCTCTTTCCATAAATATTCCCATTCTTGTAGGAAGGTAATAGTATCCTTAGCAATTAAATTAAGAACCCTAGAACATAAGAAAACAATATAGTTTGCATGCAAGTCATCATCTTTCGATTCAGCAAACAATTTTCGCAGATCGTGTAGTGTAAAATTCTTAGGTAGCCAATTCTCTGAAGGCACAATTGTGCATTGCTCACCGATGACAGCCGCACTAACGTCCATTCTAGCATAACACCAAAATAACCTTCTTTCCAAATCTCCACTGAATCCGTTAATGTTATGAGCTTCAAATAATGCATGACAACCTTCTAAATGAAATCGCCATTCTCTTGGAGCTGATGACATCATTTCTAAAACGCATAATATAACACAAGAAGAAATTATTGCTTGATCAATCAGTTTGTTCACTGTGGGTATTAAGTGTTTCAATGATTCTCTATATAAGTTAATTGTCTTTTCAGGATTGTAGTTACTATTAGTCAATTCTCTCTGTCTTGATGAAATTGCAAAAACCGCAAAAAGCAAGCACTTGTTTGATTTTGCGAGTACTGCTATGGTTGTGCCAAATTGCTTTGAATTATCAAACATATCCAACCATGGTGCAATTTCATATAGATAATTGTTGAACAATTCCATCTTTTCTTTCTGTGTTAGTTCAACAATTAAACTATTCAATATATTGTTAACTTTTGGAATTGTTTCCACTGGAGAATTATCTAGCTGCAGCAAATTATTATGAGAATTAGACACTGCCAAAATGTTATTGAAATTTGCAGTAGTAGTAAAATCATTCAACTCAGCACTAGTAAACATAAAATCACGAAACGTACTGTGTAAGTCATTGTATAATAAAAAAGGCACCAACGGATCCTCTGGGGAGAATGAATAAGCAGTGCTGTCATCAGTGACTTGGTTATTTTCTTTGCTGAAAGCAGAATTGAAAGTTGTAGTGACTGTTCTTTCAAATGGTATTTCTCTAGTTGACAGTTGTTTTTCATTATTTACAAGATTGGAATCCAGTATTAAATCAACTATAGATTTTCTACTCTGATGTGATGTTATGGGGGAAATTCCAATACCTGATGCAATCAATTGGTTTTCCGAAGAAGGCGAAGTGGCGAATATTGCGCTTGACCCATTTGACGATGACGAATTTCTCCTTGCCTCTATGGATTCATTTAACTCAGCAGATTTTGTATTAATACTAACTAGTCTATTAGCATATCTTTCTAAATTCCCTTGAGGTTTGCTAATACCTGTGGAAACGGGTCTCGTCTCGATTTGTTTTACTTTATCCACACTTGGATAGATGCAAGATTCCCAACGCTTTTTGCAGAGTCCACAAGTTGGCTTGACTTCATCACATTTCTTATGTTTTCGTCTACAATTCAAGCAGCCAGTATCAACGCAAATGCCCACATAAAAATCATAATACAACCAGATAAAATGGTAGCCAAACTACCATCAATACCGACATTAGTAACCAATATAAGGGGCAAATAATAGACAACCAAATTAACTCCACCGATTTGATTGAAAAATTGAATACCCCAAGCCAACATAATACGATATCTGCCATGGATTGCATCTTTTCCCTTAAGAATCTGCATCCAACTGATTTCGTCACCAGCACCTTCAATTTGTTGTAAATGAATAATTTCATCAATGGTAGAAACAATTTCATGTTCCTCAGGAGGCAAATCCAAGATTCTCGAAAGAGAATTTTTTGCCTCTTCAATTTTGCCAACTTTAACTAACCATCTAGGAGATTCTGGACAGAAGAACAACATAAACCCCCCAAGCAAAGCAAATGTCACTTGGAGTCCGACTGGGAGCCTCCAAGCAATACCACCACTAGATTTACTTGTTCCGTAGCCAATCCAATAAGCAACAACGATACCAACCGACACAAACATAGGCTCGGCAGAAACAAGCCTACCTCGATGAGAAGCTTTACATACTTCTGATTGGTACATCGGAGAAGTGCTAGTTTCAAAACCTGTACCTAAACCAGATATAAATCTGCCAATGAAAAATTGTGTGACATTATAAGAACTAGTTTGTAATATAACCCCGATGGTAACGAGAGTGAACCCAAGCCAAATAGTTCCTTTTCTACCAAGTTTGTCACCAACGACAATGTTTCCTAAACATCCAAAGAAACTTCCTAAATTGTAAATAGAAACGATGATACCCAAGTAACTTCCCTTCGGGTGACCAAATTGGCTCTGAAAAGACTCATTGCCTTGAATATTTGCAAGAGCTCCTTGTTCATACCCGAACAAAATAAAACAACAAACACAAGTAGAAGTAAGAACTAACTGGGTAGGAATTCCCGGCTTCACAATTTCGTAATAAGTTTTCAATCCCATAATCTTAATTTAACAATCTCGTACATTTGTCCCTTCAGGCTCTCTTCGATCGCTTTTTATACGGCAATTTCTTGATGTTTGCTTGGTTTCTCTAGCGTCTGAACTGTGACGGTTTCCCCAGTTTTCAAAAGCTGTGGTATATGTGGAGTGCAGGTCTCTGCTTAACGCGGTTGCGGTTAATATTTTGCGCTTAGCGAAAAGGAAGTCCATTGCTCTTATACTCCACTTATCGTTTCAAATTTGTAGTTTTGGCTTTTTACAAGATTGAAATTCAAATTTGTACATAAGTTTCACTTGTTTTTGTAGAGCAATCCTGTTCAAATTTTTTGAAAGTAATTCGCATCTTACTGATTATCTTACTGATTACTATAATTCCAGCTTACATATATTCAAATTTTAATTGGCCTTAATTGAGAAATGAAGGGAAACAAAATTTAAATAGAAAGCAAAACTATATATTCACAATGACAACTGAATTTATTTATATCTAAAATATTGTAAATCCATATAAGTCAGGTCAGCTTGAGACTGTTCCAAAATCAGATCATGTAATCTAGTTGATGTTGAGGAGACCCTACAATTGCCGTTCAAGATCTTTAGGTGTTTGATCAATATTGCACACCGCGTACTTTTTTCTAATTTTCAATGATAATAAGCCTTTCCCAATACAAGAACTAACATAGCCTGAATCTGAATCAATAATTTCAATTTTTAGCACAACTTTATTTACACCAGTAACAACAACAACAATTGCTTCTTTGACAATCTCATCTGAAACCAATGGTTTATCGTTCAAAACTAATTTTTCAAGGTACCATGAGACAACCATTCCTGGAATATTTTGATAAGTCCCTAGCACCAAATGCATCATTCAATTGCATCCACTCAACATCTAATGAAACTTCAGAGAATCCAAATACATCTTTAAATTCTTTAAGATAGTCATCGATTTGATTTGATATTATTTAATATTTTTCTTGGTTAAAAGTGGAAGCTTGGCCAGCATTTTTGATTTAATTCTGTTTAGTGGTACTTTCTGAGAAGTGTTGTTAATGGGATGCGTTAAGGACAGTGAAGAAATATTGGAACGATTTGCTGGATCGGGAATAAATACTTGGCGACATGCATTGCTGACATCACTCCTACAAAAAAATACAATAGTTTACGTAGTCACCACCTACAACGTCATTTTCAGCTTAAATAATTCGTTTTCTCGATTAGTGCAATCTGATTTGGGAGCCCTGACCATCTGAAATTTCATTTGATTTCACACAAATTAGTTGTAATCAGTTGTAGTTACGAGGATAATGCATAAATGAGAATTGTTCTAATTAGTGAGAACACGGTCTTCTTAGATCTAGATCTTTTCACCCACGTTAAAAAAATGCTCATAACGGTTCAAACAAACAATACCCACATTAAAAGAAAAGCAAGATTCAGATTTAGATATTCTGTCATTGAACTTCTGTGAGAATAATTTACCGGTGATGAATCAATAATTTGGCAACAGCTACAAGAGGCCGAATTGACTACATCCAATCTTTCGCATTCATAGATACCATGATCTACGGATTTAGAAATTGCGCGGTGGCAGTAAGCCAAAAATCTGATAAGACATGAAATTATTCACAGAGGCTTCAAGCTCAATTGAATGTGCAGCCAAAGTAAGAACTCATTAATCAACCGTTGCATTATGGTTGCTTCAACTGCACTAAATTTGCTACTTTGCCTAATATAAACAACAAAGAAAATATAAGTGAATATTATAGCAGCAACGCAATCTTTTGCCTCTCCCAACTCACTCCGGGGGATTCAGGTAACTTAATAACAAATTGATCAATCTAGTTTTCTGGGAGCAAGGGTGTGCATGCTGGACAGTTCGGGTAAGAAAATGTGGAAAGCAAAAAAGAAAAATTTAAAAAAAACGAACACTCATCTGTTACTTACGGCATAGCTATCGGAATGCTAACTCGAAGTATAATAAAGAGTAACCTCTCAAGAAGATACTTATCCACCTACAATTTGAAGAATATTTCCAAGACATGGCCTAAACTTAAAGAAGAAGAGCGAGATCAAATCATGGATTACTTAAAGCAGAGGCAAGAACAGCCATGGAACGAACTTAGTGAAGATGAGAAGAAAGCGTGTCAATACATTTCATTTGGAGAATGGGGTGCGCGAGGAGTCGATGGTGCTATGCAACGACAAACAATTAGTTCAAGATTGATTGGGGCGTTGACTGGGTCAGTGATCTTAATTGCTCTTGGGTTGAGTGCTTACAACTACGCTATGGATGAGGAAAAATTGGAAGAATTAAATAAATACGAACAAGTAAACCCAGAAAATTAATACATGTATATATTATCAACCTATCATTGATCTCTTTCTGCCTCTCAATCTCACCGCTTCTAACCTCTTGATTATCTCGGTGTGTTTCAATCTATACAATTTCTTGTCGTTATCTCGTTCGCCTTTCAATCGATAGGCGGTTTCATAACCTTGTAGAATCCATTCATTGTACTCTTTAGCAAACAATGGATGTGTACTTTCAAGTGCTTTCTCTAACACGTACAAATCAACTGCCTTGTCTTCTATTAAAGTGGACTGATATGAAAGCCCAAAATCGATCAAATAAGGAACGTATTTCCCATTGTTGTGTTTTAACACAATATTCGAAGAAGTCAAATCTCCATGAATTATATCTAACAAATGCAAATTCCCCAACTGGATCCCAATAACTTTGAGTAACTTTTGTAAATTCAGATCTAAACACACGACATCCTCTTGACTTTTTGAAGCCAAAATTTCTGGACAATTTTTCACGGTAAGTTTCGTATCTAACAGATCAGAAAATTGTTGCTCCAAATACCATAAGTAATTCTTCAATGATGATGATTGGCCATTAGGGAGTTCATCATTAATGTATTCCATGAATATTAACCCATTTATAGCGTCAAGTCCTATCAATTGAGGACAGTTGACACCCCCACTCATTATCACATCATTACTGACTTGTTTCTCTCTTTTCAACTCTAAAATCGTCAGCAGGAGCAATTTATGAAGAATTCGAGATTCCGAAACAGTTCGTTGTTTGACTATTTGCTGATCTAGAATTGGGTATCGATAAGGTTTTTTTGGTCTGAATTTAATAATTGTTTTAGTTGAAGTGGAATTGTAAGGGTGGATAGCTGATACAAACACTATGGCTTCCGCACCCTGAGAGATCTTGGTGACTTTGAGGTCACCAAGTATTGATTCTGCAAATTTTATGTTATCTATTGGCATTACTTGTAATGTAATCTACAAGGTTAGGATTTGAAAAAAAATATTGCATATATTTTTCAACTTGCGTGCGTTTAGAATTAGTTAAGGGATGCATTCTGGAAGACATCAGTCAACTGATTCAAAGACGAACTACTCGCTAACTTTGTAGGAGGCGTAGTAACTGGAATTGGAGATAAAGGAGATTGAGAATTTTTAGGAGAATGTAATTGTTTTGGAGTAAGAACCCCAGAAACACCCAGTGCACTATCTAAATAACCTGGTGCATAATGTTTAATATTCCCATCTAACCATCGAGCATAGCCTATTTCATTATCTCTATTATAAGTATCAATCTGTTTCTTTAGCTGATATAGTTCATTTATCCATCCTTGTATATCATTCTTTATTGATTTAGCCTTTATTTGCTCCACTGTCGTGTCAATTGGATTGTTTTGATAATATGAGTAATACACTGACGGAGGTAATGATGGTGGAAGTGATTCATATGATAATGGTAAACTAACAGGTTTAGGAGGATTATAAAATGGGGAGATTATAAGGGGCACTTGTTGAAGTATTGAATCGTAATTTTCACTTGACATCGCAATGACCAAACTATTAGGGGATGTGATTTGAAAAAAGAAAGCGGCTCAGATCACACCACATCAAAAAACAAAAGAAAAACGAATAAATATAAAATAACGGCAGAAAAATATCCGAGCAGCCATTTTCCTTTTCGTTAAAATAATCAAACATGTTGCCAGAACCAATAAATATCCACCAATGGGTGAAAGAAAATGAGCATTTATTACTGCCACCAGTTAATAATTTCTGCTTACATCGTGGAGGATTCACGGTGATGATTGTGGGCGGACCAAATGAACGAACCGACTTCCACGTTAATCAAACCCCGGAATGGTTTTACATGTACAAAGGAGAAATGTGTTTAAGAGTAGTAGAAAATGATCCAGGGCATATGAAAAAAGAACATAATAATGAAGCAATTTTTAGGGATATAATTATCAAGGAAGGAGATTCATTTTTGTTGCCCGGTGCTGTTCCTCATAATCCAATTCGATTCAAAGACACCATCGGAATAGTGCTAGAACAAGATAGGCCAGAGGGAGTAGATGACCAAATTAGATGGTATTGTTCAAATTGTAAAAAAATTGTTTACAATAATCAATTCCATTTAACTGATTTAGGTAAAGATATAAAAGCTGGGATATTGGAATTTGATAGTGACATAAACAAGAGAACTTGCAAAAATTGCGGTACTTTAAACTACAGCAAGCCAGAATATTTACGTTAAATAGATGAAATAACACTCTGCCTAGTAAATATATGTATGTCTGAGATACCAGCCCATGATTTTACAACTCCATCTAACTGCAAGCTTAGAGGTGACACTCAAACGTGTACAAAAATCACAAGAGCATTAAGATTCTCAAATTATTCTCACCAAAGAACTTGACACCTGTCATGCCAATGGTATAAATGACTAACAAGTAACACGAATGTTTTGGTTTTCCGCACTTTAACAAATAAAGATTAAGGAAAGGAAAAAAGAAGAGAAGTTAGAAAATTTTTCAGTGACCGATAAATTTATAGTGGAATAAATTTTACCCTGTCATCGCCAAAAGCACCTATTTTTTATTTATTTGGGATTCTGTTCAATTTGAGTGAACAAAAGCAATATCAAATAAACAAGGTCAAATAAATAAGATCAACTCAATATGGGTCCAACTCCTTTGCAAATTAAAACCAGAGCATTAGATAGATTGATTAAGGAAGAGAAAATCTACCGAGAGGAACTCACGGAGCAACAGCAATTGGTGTCAGAATTGCAGAATGATCCACAGACCGATGAATACGAATTGAAAAAACAATTGGAAATTCTTAAAGAAAGTGAAAAGATGGTTCCAACAATTAAATTAAAAGTTAAAGAACACGCCGCTTTATTGGAAGAATTCATCAAACTGTATGATGGCGCTGCTGAAGATCTTGAGCCAGCCAAGAAAGTTCTTGAGATTGCAAAATTATGAATAACCAATATATGTGTAGAATTTATTTAGTAAATAAATAATCGTGGCATTTGGTGTGGCTTGAGTATTGCAACATCACAGTGTTAGTTGCGTGGTCGGAAATGTCCTTGATTACTGGATCGGGACTTCCTCTGATAAAACCGAAAATGAATCTCCATAAATATCGTAAATTTCCGCCTTGGCCAGTGAGATTATTGATATCTTCTTAACCACCTTTTTTTTGTATCCAAACCATGACCATAAATATTCCAACTGTTAAATTATCCAATGGGAAATCTATTCCAGCTATCGGGTTTGGTGTTGGTAGCGCTTGGAGAGTCCAAAAGACAAACTCGAACGACCCAAGCATCCCTGATGAGATCAAGTTAAGAATCGATGAAGAAGTGGTTCAAACTGTTTGTAACGCATTGTCTGCCGGATTCAATCACATTGATTGTGCTGAGGCATATTATACTCGAAAAGAAGTAAATGCTGCTATTAAGCAAGTTCCAAGAGAATCAATTTTTATCACTGACAAGTATTCTCATTCAAACTGGTTTAAACCTCAATATATTCCCGTCGAAACTGCTTTAGATACTGCATTGAATCAATTACAAGTGGAGTACTTAGACTTATGGATGTTACATTCTTTAAGAGAACCAAAGAATTCTGCTTCGATAGAAGATCGTTGGAGGGTGTTGGAGAAATCTTACAATGAAGGGAAAGTGAAGTCATTGGGGATTTCTAATTGCTTCATTGATGATGTTGAAAGAATATTAAAAATCGCCACAGTGAAACCTCATGTGTTACAATTATATTACCATGCGTTATGTCAACATTATTATGATGATTTGATTGCATTGGCCGAGAAACATGATATTGTCATTGAAGCTTATAGTCCGTTAGCACCAGTTACTAAAACATCAGATAGTACATACCATGCTAAATTATTGAAATTGTTAGATAAGCTAGCTACAAAATATGACAAGACTACCAGTCAAATATTACTTAGATGGACTCATCAAAAGGGGTTTGTTCCAATCACCACTACAGGGAAACCTCAACGTATGGGTCAAGCATTAGATATTTTCAATTTTAAGTTAGAGAAAGAAGATTTTGATAAAATTACAGAAATCGGTAATGATTGTGAAGTTACATTCGGTAACAAGTCAATGCTAAGACATGTTGAATTTATACGATAATTATATCTTCATTTATTTAGTTAAGTCATAATTTAATATTTACCTCCTGTACGTTCATGTCTCCTTTTATTCTGCTGTTTTTCAATTTCTGGATCAAAGTAAATAAATTCATCTAAACCTTTACCACCAGCAACCATTGGTAAGACTGGAACTTTCTTTTCAACTTCGACTTCTAATAATACTGGACCGCTATTGTAATTCAAAAATTCTTTTAATTTATCACGTAATTCTTCTTGCTTACTTAATCTAATACCCTTCAATCCCATGGCATCAGCTAATTTAAGGAAATCTGGGTTAGATTGATGAGTATGAGCAAATCTAAAGTCATAGAACAATGATTGCCACTGAGTAACCATACCTTGTTCTTCATTATTCAAGACAATAATTTTAACAGGGATATTAAATTGTACAGCAGTAGATAATTCAGTTAAGGTCATATTAAATGAAGCATCTCCGTCAATGTCAATGACAACTGCATCAGGTTTACCAACTTGAGCACCAATAGCAGCAGGTAAACCATAACCCATAGTACCTAAACCACCACTGGAAATAAATGATCTTGGATGTCTCCAGGTGAAATGTTGAGCAGCCCACATTTGATGTTGACCGACACCAGTGGTGACAACGACTTCTTTATTTAATTTAGCACATTCATCACTTAACGCACTAATCAAAGATTGAGGCTTGATTTTGGACTCCGGAGTTTCTCTTAAATAATCATATGGATACTTTTCTTTCCAAGTTTTAATTTGTTGAAACCAATCTTTTCTGCTATCAACTTTCTTAATTAATGGTAAAAATTTTTTCAAGTTGTCACCAACATCTCCTTCAACAGCGATATTAGCTTCAACAATTTTATTGATATTTTTTGGAGAAACTTCAAAATGAACAATACCACCACGACCTTGCTGAGCAGCTAATCTGGCGGCTGGAGCAAATTTACTTAAAGAACCAGTGACTCTATCATCGAATCTAGCACCTAATGCAATGATTAAATCAGCATTTTGCATAGCTAAATTAGCAAATGCAGACCCATGCATTCCTAACATGTCAAGGGATTTTTCGTCGGTCTGATCAAATGCTCCTAATGCTTGTAAGGTAGTGGTAACTGGTATTTGTGCTTTTTCACTCAATTCTTTTAATAATTTTGGACCGTCTGGGTTGTTAAGAATACCAGCACCAACGTATAAGACAGGTCTCTTGGAAACGTTTAATAATTCAGATGCGTCTTTAATGGATTCTTCAGCAAATTGTGTTAACGTATGTCTTGTAATGCTTTGTAAATGTTGTGAAGGTAAAGTAGACTTAGTAGGTATTGGATCTTTCAAAATAGCTGCAGTAACATCTTTAGGCAAGTCAACTAAAACTGGACCTGGTCTGCCACTAGTAGCAATTTCAAATGCTTCATTAATACGTCTTGGTAATTCATTTATAGATTTCACCATCACATTCCATTTAGTACAAGATCTTGAAATCCCAACAACGTCAGCTTCTTGGAAAGAATCGGTTCCAATTAAAGTAGTTGGGACTTGCCCAGAAAACACAACTAACGGCACCCCATCAGCCATAGCATCTGCCATTGGAGTGATAACATTAGTAGCACCAGGCCCTGAAGTAACTAAGACAACCCCCGGTTTACCAGTAGCCCTAGCGTAACCTTCAGCCATATGACCAGCACCCTGTTCATGCCTTGGCAAAACGAAATCAAAATGTCTAGATTCATAAATGGCATCAAACACTGGTAAAATAGCACCACCTGGGTAACCAAAAACAGTGTCAACTTTATGACGTAACATCATTTCATGGAAGATCTCACCCCCAGTCAATCCAACAAATGAATCATCCATATCACCACTCTTTAAATCTTTTACTTCATTTTTGTTTTCTTCCGCAGTAGCTTGATTGAAAGCCGGAGACGGAATTTCTCTACCAGCAGTTGAACTCGCCGTAGTGGCAGCAGTGGCTTGAGTTGAATTATAACGTAGAGTTGTGATTTTATATATAACAGGAGTAGTACTTATCTTCGTTGAAGATCTAGCAATTGCTCTAAGGGCGATTCCTCGGGTCAATGAGGTTCTAAGCATTCTTGAGATGAGTGAAAAAGAAAAATTTAAACAAGCAAATAAAAAGATTGAAAAATCAGAAAAAAAAATATTTGGAATCCCAAGTATACAATAGAGATGACTGATTATTTGATTATTTATTTATTTTAAATATCCAATCTATTTTTTTTTTTTTTTTGGATTTTTTTTAGTTCAATATGATTTATAGTAATATAGAATAAAGGGACGTAAATATTTCAGGGCGATCTGTGAAATATTTGTATTATGACAAATTTTTTTTTTATTTTTTTTTTTTTTTTTTTTTTTTTAATTTATTGGAGTGACTCACCGCCATACATGCATGTCAGCGCATGTTCACACCGAGTAAATGGAGCTGTTATTGTCACATGATTTTGACAGCGAATATAAATACGGAATCAGCAGAAATCATTCATTCATTAAATTATTTGAGTAAAATAGTGTCTGGAATTTCTGGGTCGATTCGATCGTATATAGTTTTCGATAATGTTGTATCCAGCATTCATTGAGTGATCCAGGGTGCAGATTAAATTGACCGTGTGGATGTGGATCAGTTAAAATATTTGAAGGCGCGCCGATTGCGCAGCGAAAACGGAGGAAACCAGGTGGGAAAGAGAAAAAAAGAATGCGCTGGATGGGCCTAAGGAACTGAAACAGGAGGGTAGAGGTTTTAAGCGGTAGTGGAAGCGAATAGTGGTATTGAACATACTTTGAATTATATGATATGTTACACCACTGAGGTTTTCTGTTGCTTTGATTGATGTACTTATGTTCGGCCCTTTCGCAGGAACCATGATTGTATGAGGTTGTTCGAGCAATTTTATTGAGACTGGGAATTTCCCGATGTCATTTTTCAGGGCTTCGTTTTGACCCTAAACATTTACACGTGTATTTCATGCGAAATTTCACAGTCACATTTTCTTTTTCGCCTGATACGACCCATCCACATGGTATAAGATAGCAAAAAATGTCAACCAGAAGCCATAATCTGAAAAAAAAAAAAAATAGAAAAAATTACCTTAGCGATTCTAGTATAGTTATACAGTAATTCAAAAATGGCTTTCAACAAAGAATTAAAAACCTCTGCTTACTGTTCAAGATACCAAACTCCTTTCAGAAGAAGAAGAGAAGGTAAAACTGATTACTATCAAAGAAAAAGATTGGTTGCGCAACACAAGGCTAAATACAACTCTCCAAAATACAGATTAGTTGTTAGATTCTCCCACAAAGATATCACTGCTCAAATCATTTCTTCTGAAATTTCTGGTGATATTGTGTTTGCTGCTGCTTACGCTCATGAATTACCAAGATATGGTATTAAGTATGGTTTGACTAACTGGTCTGCTGCTTATGCTGTCGGTTTGTTAGTTGCAAGAAGAGCTTTGCAAAAATTAGGTTTGGATGAAACTTACGAAGGTGTCACTGAAGTTGAAGGTGAATATGAATTAACTGAAGCCGTTGAAGATGGTCCAAAACCATTCAAAGTTTTCCTTGATATTGGTTTGCAAAGAACTACCACTGGTGCTAAAGTTTTTGGTGTCTTGAAGGGTGCTTCTGATGGTGGTTTATATGTCCCTCACTCTGAAAACAGATTCCCAGGTTGGGATTTTGAATCCGAGGAATTAGATGCTGAAACTCTCAGAAAATACATCTTCGGTGGTCACGTCGCTGAATATATGGAAGAATTAGCTGATGATGATGAAGAAAAATACAAACAAGTCTTCAAAAACTATATTGCTGATGACATTGACGCCGATGCTGTTGAAGATGTATACACTGAAGCTCATGAAGCTATCAGAGCTGACCCAACTTTCAAACCAACTGAAAAGAAATTCACCAAGGAACAATACAAACAAAACACCTTGAAACACAGACAACAGAAACTTACTAAAGAACAACGTAGAGCTAACGTTGAGAAGAAAATTGCTCAATTTAAAGCTGACAACTAAGTTAGTTAATAAAGTTTTGTTTCTTTTTATTTATTGTAGATTTCCGGTCAACTATTGTAAGAATTCCTGGCTCATAAGATTCCTCGATCCAGTGCTGCTTTCGCTCACGGGGTTTGGTTGCAAATTTTCCTTCAGAATTTTAAAAAAACGTACCACTTCTCGTCTTGATATCTCAAAGCTATTAACGGTATAGTAGAAAACATGTTTAGTAGGAATTCATTTAGATTATTCAGTTCCTTTAAGGCTATAAAGCAGAAACTAAATATAAATCAATTTACTCAAGAAGAAATTAGTATCTACCTCAAGAATAAAAGACGACAGGAACGATCATATAGAAATCGAACAGCGTTTAATTATAGTATCTCTTTAGGATTGGCATTTCTCACACTTGGATATGCTTCAGTTCCATTATATCGAGCATTATGTCAGCGAACTGGATATGGTGGTATTCCAATCACTGATCAACGGAAATTCACTAGTGATAAAATGATTCCAGTGGATACAGACAAGAAAATTAGAATTGCTTTTACATCTGAGACTTCGGCTATTTTACCTTGGAAATTCACACCTCAGCAACGCGAGGTTTATTTGGTTCCCGGAGAAACTGCTTTAGCATTTTACAAAGCGAAGAATAATAGTGACAAAGATATAATCGGAATGGCAACTTATTCAGTTACACCAGGGGAAGCGGCACCTTATTTCAATAAAATTCAATGTTTTTGTTTTGAAGAGCAGAAATTGTTAGCTGGTGAAGAAGTCGATATGCCAGTGTTTTTCTTCATAGATCCTGATTTTGCTAAAGATCCTTCGATGAGAAACATTGATGATATAATATTGCATTACACCTTTTTCAAAGCACATTATGATAGAAACGCAGAAGGATTGACGGTGACACCAGCAACATCGTAAAAGAATGATAATCAATTCCGGAAATTGGACTAGCTTTGTACATAAACCATAATCATACAAATAGATCATTATTCAGGAATCGTAGACATAAACACCTTATCATTTCATTAGGTCAGACCCTTCATTAATCTGGAATCAATGATATGAGGACCTTATCAAATAAACTTGCTTTCATGACCACCGTAATAGATAAGCTGACAGTCTTGAAAAATCTTTTGAATACTTATTCAGAGTCTCATATAGCTCCCATTGTCATCATTTATTGCGCAGATTCCATCTTTTCATTTTGAGACCAGTATGCCTAATCGCTCCTATTTCTCCTATTTTCTCCGATAGTGGAAATGGTGGAGTTTGCTCCTTAAGTTTTTACCGCTTGCATTTTCTTTTTACTTTTTTTTTTTTGACTAATTTTTCTTTTCTTTTTCGTGCGATCAAACTTTTTCTTTCATTATCAGGAGGCCAAATCCCAATCCAATCCCTTCAATTAATAATAAAAATAAATTAATAAATAATGGTTGACGAAAGACGTAAGTAATTGATAAGTGATAAATATATATTGATTTTTGACTAACAAATAGCTCTTCCATTCGTTTTCCAATTTGTGGCCGGGGCAGTTGCCGGGGTCTCAGAAATTTTATTGATGTATCCATTAGATGTGGTTAAAACTAGAATACAGTTACAAGTTAATAGTGTAGCAGGAACTCAATATTCAGGGGTTATTGATTGTTTACAAAAAATTATAAGAACTGAAGGTCCAGGTAGATTGTATAGAGGTATTAGTGCACCTATATTGATGGAAGCTCCAAAAAGGGCCACTAAATTTGCTACAAATGATGCATTTGGGAAATTTTATAAAAAACTTTTCGGAATGAATGAAATTACTCAACCTTTAGCAATTTTAAATGGTGCAAGTGCTGGTGCTGTTGAATCTCTAGTGGTGGTTCCATTTGAATTGGTTAAAATTAGGTTACAAGATAAATCTTCACAATATAATGGTGCTATTGATGTTATTAAAAATACTATTAAAAATGAAGGGATTATGGCAATGTATAATGGGTTGGAAGCTACTTTCTGGAGACATGTTGTCTGGAATGCAGCATATTTTGGTTCAATTTTCCAATTGAGAAGTTTATTTCCTAAATATGAAGATAAAAATAAGAAGATGATGGTAGATTTAGTTAGTGGGACTATTGGTGGTACTCTTGGTACATTATTAAATATTCCATTTGACGTTGTTAAAACTAGAGTTCAAAATTCTGTCAGAAAACCAGGAATTACCCCTAAATATAATTGGGCTTTCCCATCAGTTGCATTAATTGCTAGAGAAGAAGGTGTCAAAGCGTTGTTTAAAGGTTTAGTTCCAAAAATACTTAGATTGGGACCAGGTGGTGGTGTCTTGTTAGTTGTTTTCACCAAGACAATGGATTTCTTTAGAGGCCACTACTACAAAGTTACCCCAGCTCCAAAGAAATTAGAATAAATTAAATGAATGGAAAGAAAGCTTTAATAATTCATGTAGAATCTATCAAGATAGATAAATCCTTTGATAGACCTCGTGATGTGATCCGAAATCCAAATTTTTTTAGACCCTTTGGATTCCCGCGTTGCCTCCCGCCTCTATCTATTTGAACCCTAAAATAACAGTAATCGAAGTATGACGAAAGGAATTATTGAAACTGCTGTTGATTCAGTGGAAAGATTCCCAGATACTCCATCACATAAAGAGAGTACCGATAGTACTGAATCTAGCATTCGTTATGCTGCTTATGCTAGTCGATTGAGAACCATTCTACTGGCCTCTCATCGTTACATTGCTTACACCTCAGATGTTGGTGAATCTTTTAGACCAGTTGCTCACCCATTCCTAGTTTCCTCGGGTTATGCTGTCTCTTGGGCATATATTCTTGGTGATGTTAGTTTTGAAGCTTGGAAGGCGAAATTGAGAAAAGAAGGTAGATATACACCAGGTTTAATGCCGTGGTCTCCAAACATTCCAGCGGCAAATTCACCAATAGCCTTGAAGAACGCAGATTCAAGTTTACCTGATTGGAAAGAAGTTGCTTTGGAAAGAGGGATCTTCCAATCAATTGCAAGTATGGGTTTACCTGCGTTTACTATTCATTCATCAGTTAGGTATTCAGCAAGGCATATCTTCACTACAAAAAACTTCCCAAAACTGGCAGCCATTAGAACTTGGGGTCCAGTCAGTCTTGGTTTAGCTGTGGTACCTTTACTTCCTTACGTGTTTGATGCTCCAGTTGAGCGTGCGGTTGAATATTTCTTCTCCGAAGGTAAGAAATTACTTAGCAAAGATAAATTAGAATAAAATAAATATACATATTAATCGGTAACACTGCCATCCCTTGGTCTATACTGTATTCCTTTTGCTTCCAAATCGTTTACAACATCAGCTGGTAACTTGCCACTAACTTTCACCGCATACAACCCTGGACGGAAATTATCAATTCGAAGCCATTTAGCAACCCAACTTTCTCCAGGTTCACCAAGGGCAACTACTCCTTCAAATGATGGTGAAGTACATTCAACCACATTAGCTATATCATCACCGGCAAAATTGAGAACTTCTTCACAATTAGGGCAGCCATCCCGAAGAAACGCCTAAATGTTAGTCGACTTCGCTGGAAAAAAAAATTAGGTTAACTGTTGATTTTACTCACCTGTTGAGTTTGTATCACCCCACATAACATGCAAGCTCTTTCTTGACGAGACATATTTGCTTGATCTTTCCAGGATACTCTAGGGCTCAACTTTTTGACCTGCGATTTTGGAATTTTGGTTGATTTTCTAAATCATGTCATGTGACCATAGCATGATTTTTCAAAAGAAAAAGAAAAATATTCAAACTGTTAAAGTCACACTCAGTTGGGCTGATATAGAGATCGTACTCACAAAACTTATCCTCACAGTTACTTAGAGAGTTATATTATGAATAAGATATTGGGTGTTGGGGTAGTTGGAAATAGAATAGGCCTTACTAAGAATCAATTTCCTCAACGGCGGAAGTTTTCTGATTTGACGAGTTGCATCTCTAGTCTTACCACAACTTTATGCGAAGTCCATACTGCTCTGGGACTCCCGTGGTGGGCATTGATTCCAGCAACTACAGTTGTGTTTCGATCTATATTCACTCTCCCGATAGCTATTATGAACCGGAAAAGAATGTTGAAGCAGCAAGCACTTCGGCCAATTATTGATGCTATGTATCCGATTCTCAAATTCAATCTTATGAAAAATCAGCGAGCCAGATCAGCTAATCCATTGACCAACCTATCTTACGAACAAACAGTTTTACTTTCAGCAAAAGAGAAACGTCGAAGACAAAGGAAATTGTACAAAGAAGCGGGCTGTCAAGCTTGGAAGAATTTTACTTTACCATTTGTCCAGATCCCATTGTGGGTAATATTATCGTTGACAATTCGGAATTTGCTGGGATGGAATAGTTTTCTAATATCTACAACCACTGATAAAATTGAACCTACCTTGGTCAATGAAGGTATTGGTTGGTTTCAAGATTTGAGTCATGCTGATCCTTATGGGGTTTTACCAATTGCATTGGGAGTAGTATCATTGACTAACGTTGAATTACTATCAAAATTTAACCCAGCTAAAATTGGTGGGGCGAACCGAGGGTTTATTAGGGACAGTTTCAGCAATCGATTAACTATTTTTGATTCAATTTTAAACATATCACGGATATCTGTTATTTTCCTTATGGGGATTAGTTCCCAAGCTCCGCTGATCTTGGTATTATATTGGATCAGTTCCAATCTCTTCTCCTTGTGCCAGAATTTAGGGTTGCATTACTTAATGCCACTAAACCAGGGCTATTACGTAAATCATCCTTTGACGAGTGAGAAAAACTTGATAGCGAACAACGATGATATCAAACCGTTTGTTGGGAATGGAATGGAAAAACCTGTGTTTAAGAGGAGTAATCCAACGCAAATTGATAAATTGCTTAAATTGGTAAACGCTCCTGAAAAATAATAATCACTTTCTTGCATATAGAATTACACTATTTTGTATCTATAAATATAGTAACTGAGAAATTCTTATCAGATTACGTCATATTTTAATTAATTATTTAAAGACTAAGGATATTATTATTCCCCAACCTTAACTACCGTACTGGCCGATTGCCATCTAGCTGTGATGTCAAAACATTTTTCAACATGTTATGTTAAATTAGTCTAGATTTGCATGGGGGTTATGTTTCCATAAACCTGGTTTGACGGATAAGAGATAGGATATTATTTCTGTAATTGGAACGATCAAGTGCATGTTCCCCAGATTGTCCTTTGGTCGGTGAGACACACATGTGGGGAAACCACGCAGGGCGAATGCACCGTAGAAACTCCATTAATGATTTCGGTTAGCCTGATGCCATTCAACCACTACTATGTTAGAATGCAAAATTACAATGGCAAAGTTGCTATTTCACACGTCAAACTAAATAGAATTGGAACATAATTGCAATTGAGTGGGTTAGTCAAACTAATTAATCAAGTGGGTTGAATTGTGGGGCAAAGTGACCGCTCAACTTAAACAAATTAGTAGCGAAACGGACTAATGCTCTGCCGAGACAATAAAATTGAATAAAATAAATTAGCTGATTGCCACCTCAGGGTATAAACACCTGAATTGAAAATGTGGGGATGGTGGGCAATTTGTTCATATTGAGAACGTTTTTGGAAGCACCATGGTCAAGCAAAGACAATTACAAACCTTTGATAAGTATATTTAAATGGATATGATTACCTCAGAGAATTGATTACAGTTTTTCCATTTTACACTTTTTCATTTCGTACATTTTCTTGTCGTTAAAATGACAACCTCTCTTGACCAAGAAAAAGTTAATAATGTTGAATATATAGATGAAGCTACCAACAACAGTGAAACCAATTCTAACCGAAAAGTAGTCGCTGATGAAGATGAAAATCCGAGAAAGCTTGCATTGTTAGCCATTATTGGTGAAAATCGTGAAGAGCAAGAAAAGAAGTTGGTTCGCAAAATCGATCTCAGATTATTACCAATGATTATGATCATTTATGTCTTGAATTATTTAGATAGAACCAACATTGGTACTGCAAGATTAGGTGGATTAGAAAAGGACACTCATTTACATGGGACTCAATATAACACAATTATTGCAATTTTCTATGTTGGTTATGTTTTGACTCAAGTTTTCTCCAACTTGGTGTTATCAAAAGCTCGTCCTTCGATTCTTTTACCATTGGTGATGTGTGCTTGGGGTGTCGTTAGTGCTTCCTCAGGCGCAGTTAAGAATTATCAAGGTTGGATCGCAGTAAGATTTATTCTTGGGTTTGTTGAATCGCCTTTTTTTGCTGGTTGTATTTATTTGTTATCTTCATGGTACACTAAAAAGGAATTGGCAACACGTCTTGCTGTCATGTACACTGCTTCTCAAATGTCGCAAGCTTTTGGTGGGTTAATTGGTCAACAGATTTTGAAAAGATTTAAACATAATAATTTAGGGATTGAGGCTTGGAGATGGTTATTCATCATTGAAGGGGTTATCACAGTACCAGTGGCTCTCGTTGCTATGTTTATCTTACCTGATTATCCAGCAACAACTAAATGGCTTAATGAAAAGGAGAAAGCTTTAGCTCAATTAAGAATTCTTGAAAACGCTTCAAAGGAAGATACTAATGAAGAATCTTTGATGAAAGGATTGAAACTAGCTTTTGCCGATCCAACTTTGTACATGTTATGGATTGCGCAATTGGGTTTGGTCACTGCTGCTACTGTTAACGTTTATTTTCCAACAATTGTCGGCACTTTGGGTTATAGTACCACGAAGACTCTTTTGCTTACTGCTCCTCCATGGTTCTTCTCTGCCATTTACACTTGCGTTTGTTGTTTACATTCTGATAAAGTTGGTGAAAGATATTGGCATATTATTGTCTCACTTCTTTTCGCCCTTGTTGGGTTTATTATTTCTGCTTGTACAATGCACATTGGTGCCAGATATTTCTCAATGTTTTTAATGTTGATGATTTATGGTGGTTTCAATGTTATCTACTCATGGTTGGCAATTTGTTTGAATCGACCACCAGCGAAAAGAGCTGCAGCTTATGGATTTGTCAATGCATTTTCAAATGTTTCTTCAACTTATGCTTCATATTTCTACCCTGCCAACACTGGACCTAAATATTTTATGGGGATGATGTGTAATGTTGGATTCACTTTATTGTCAATGATTGCTTCTACTGCTTTGTTGTTTTACCTCAGATGGAGAAATAAGAAATTGGATGAAGCAAACAAGGAAGACATGGCCACTGAGGGCGTGGTCGTTGGTACTAGAACTAAAGCTTTGGCACATAAATGGGACTGTGACCCTCATTACCGATTCGGCCTATAGTTTCCTCGCCAATTATGTAACTTTTCATGAAATAAAAAATTTCTTTTTTATATTTTATACCTGTTTTTTATATAGTTTGATTTGATGTTATGAGCTTTATCTACAAAGTAAGCCATTCTGCATAAAGCGGGGGTGAAATCGAAAACCAGTTTATGGTTTTTTTTTTTTTTTTCTGTGTTTTTTCCAATTTTTTCGTTTTTTTGTTGTCAACAATAAATGTCAAGCTGGTCACAAAAAGAATTTACACTTTCAAGAAGGAAAAAAGGGGTTTATTTAATCACCAATGATGTTCTCAGTGAAATAGGTTTTATTGTGAAAGATTATAGAATTGGGCAATTGAACTTGTTCACTAAACATACTTCTTGTGGGTTGACATTAAATGAAAATTTCGATCCTGATGTGAGAACAGATATGAGCAATGTGTTAGATCATATTGTTCCATACAATGAACCGTACTGTAAGTAATATCTTCAATGCCTTTTCCATTATGATGATTAATTTTAGAAATGAAAGTTATTATGATTCAATAACCTATATTTTTGTATTCACACTCTGATAAAATGGAATAAAAAGATTATTATTAGTTACTTTCACTAACATTTAGATTTACACACTGATGAAGGACCAGATGATCTTCCAGGACATATAAAATCCTCACTCGTCGGTGCTAGTCTTACAATTCCGATAACTAATGGAAAATTGAATTTAGGTACTTGGCAAGGAGTCTATCTTTGTGAGTTCAGAGAATATTTACATAGCAGAACCATCGTTGCTACAATTAATGGAATGAAATATTAACATTAATATGGACGATATTTAACGATCTAGTGATTTAAGGTAATTCTGTAATTACTCCATTCATCTTTTCTGCGATTGCATGGTATTTTGCCAACTCTTCAGCCGAAACAGATGCCTTTACATTATCCAAAGCTGAAAAGAAATCACTGGCAGTAACATGAATTTCTTCATTCAAATTAGTAACTTTTTCATCCAAGTTCTCAATGTTGGTGAAAAATCTTTTCTTTAATGCACACACCGCAGCTTCTCTCACCAATGAAGCAATATCAGCACCACTGAAAAATAGCATTCTTTCATCTTGAGCAATAGCAACTAAATCAACGGTACTATCAATCGGTGTCTTGTTAGATTTAACAATAGTCTGTAAAATCTCAAGTCTTTCTTCAGGTGTAGGTAATTCAACATATAATGTCTTATCTAATCTCCCGGGTCTCAACATCGCTGGGTCAATAATATCAGGTCTATTTGTGGCTCCAATGACAAAGATCCCTTTACGATCACTTAACCCATCAAGCTCAGTTAACAATGTGTTTACCACTCGTGATGAAGATTCAGATAATGAAGTGTCACGCTTTGGAACAAGAGCATCTAATTCATCAAAAAATATAATACAAGGAACTGAAGCTCGAGCACGTGCAAAAACTTGTCTAACTGCCTTTTCTGATTCACCAACGTATTTATTTAAAAGTTCAGGCCCTTTGATGGAAATGAAATTTGCTCTTGATTCATTAGCAACTGCTTTCGCTAACAAGGTTTTACCACAGCCTGGCGGACCCCAAAGTAAAACTCCTGCAGGTACAGAAATCCCTACTCGTTCATATAATTCAGGTCGCTTAATAGGTTGAACCACTGCCATATGAAGTTCAACTCTAATTTGTGAAAGTGCCCCAACATTTGACCAGCTAACGTCTGGAATGATTGCAAAACCTTCTCTTTTAGCAGTAGGTTGAATTGTAGGTAACGCAGTAAGGAAATCTTCATAAGTAATGCTGAGCGATTCCAATTCTTCAGTAGTTAATGGATCTGGATGAAGTTTCATAAATTTTTCAATTGTTGATAAATTAGCAAATTCATCAATCTCCATTTCACTGTGTGATAAATCTGCGAAAATACGTTTCATGGCACACACCCCTGCAGCAGTTGCCAAGGCCTTTAAATCAGCGCCAACGTAACCAGGAGTACGTTTAGCTAACTCTTGATAATTTAATTCTCCATCAATTTTCAATTTTGAAGTCATCAGTTTTAAAATATGAACTCTTTGAATCTCATTTGGAACATTCAAACAAATTTCTCGATCAAATCTTTCAGCACGTCGAAGTGCTGGATCAAGCGAATCAGGCCGATTAGTGGCTCCAATTATGATCACAGGTTTACCATCATTTTTCTCCATTGAACATTCATCAATACAAGTAAGTAATTGAGCAACAATTCTTTTTTCCATTTCTCGTTGAGCACCATCTCTTTTAGGAGTAATAGAATCAATTTCATCAATAAACATCAAACATGGAGCCAAGCTCTTAGCTTCTTGGAATAGTTCTCTCACTTTTTTTTCACTTTCCCCAGACATCCCACTAACTATAGAAGGCGCACTAATTGATATAAATGGTACTTTCAAATCGCCAGCCAAAGCGTTAGCCAAAGTGGTTTTACCACAACCGGGTGGTCCATGTAATAATACACCTCTTGGTGGGTTTATACCCGTGGCTTTATAAATTTCGGGATGTGATATTGGCGCACCAATTAATTCCATTAGTTGTTCAACAATATCATCAATACCTCCTAATTGTGATAATGAAGCATCAGGTGGTGTCCGATCTTTCTCCTTTAAACGTTTATTTGGTTTCGCGCTAGAATCTTTTGATCGTTTCTTAGCATTTTGTTTCACTTCATCATGAGTTTCATTTTCTGTGTCATCATTATTCACCTTACGGTTTGCTTCTGATTGTTCCTCTCCAAAAATAGAGTCCAATTCCTGTTGTTCCATTTGAACTAATTCCGCTAGCACTCTCGCCACAGATTTTTCAATTAAATTTCTTTTCATTCTATTAAGTGATTGATCATGGGAAGTGACAAATCTAACAGCTTCTGATAGTGTGATTTCTTTGATTAAAGCAGTGTTAGTCAATGGATCATCGTTGTCATTAGTTTGCTTCTTCTTTTCTTCAGTCTTTTGATCTTGAAGCTGCTGTATAAGAGCAGCCACTTTATTGTCAAGAGATTGTGTCAAACTTCCCCCTTTTGGACGACCCATATTCATTAATACCTCACAGTGGGCTGAATTTTTTTGCACTGAATTTTTTGTGCAGAATTTTTTTTTTTATTTTTTCATTTTTTATTTTTTTTTTCTCAGCGCATCGCGAAATTTCAGACAACACCGCCACCGCCACACGCCAATTAGGGTTATTTCACAAATATTTTCACATTTAAACCAGCAATTGATCTTTTTCTCATAATGGTGTCCTCGTCTTCACTATCGACTTCATGATCTGCTATTTTCCGCCATGGTTTCCTGTGATCATTTTCGTTTTCTGGTTTTTCTTTTACTTTTTCAAATTCATCTAAAGTTTCAACTGTACTAGTATCAATTTCAATTTTATGACCTTTTTCTTGGAAATAATTGGCAATTAATAATAATTTTGGAATAACTATTTGTAATCCAACAACAAGTACATACTTCTGTTTAATAACGTTGGCACCATTATTTCTTGCCTTACTCTTGACAATTTCAGATTCTATAGCTTTCAACATCTTTGTAATTTGTTTAACAGCGGACATGAATTTCGATTTATGCTTCAATTTGAATACCGTCGATTGTGATGAAAATTTGAATGGTGTCGGTGGTGTGTGTTTAATGATACGATACCCTGAAGTGTATTGTAATTTCTTCACCTGAGTCTCATCTTTTGCTTGGCTCATTTTAAGTAAATTTCAATATACAATTTTCTAGAGTATCTTCTCAATTATAAATGTGGATAAAATTTGTATACACGTGAGAATTTTTTTTTTTTTTTTTTTTCTTAAGGCGGCAGTAAAATTTACATGAAATGCATTTTGAAGACAATATATGAATACATTTTGCATTCGATATATGAGTGAGACCAAAAAGAAGAAGAAGCCAGCTCGAATCCAAGTGGAATCATCAATTCTTGATGAAATCGACAAACCGCAACAACAAGGATCTGTGTTCAATATATGGTATTACAATTGGGGTGCCAAAGATAATTACCAAACAAAATCCCCATACCGCGTAAATATCAAGAAGGATTCCGGTTACACTAAAGCTGACAAGATATCTAATTCTTTCATATGTTTATTTTTCGCTAGAGGTTGTTGTCATAAAGGTAAGGAATGTGAATACTTACATCGACTCCCCAACATTAAAAAGGATTCGTTCCCATTAACGGTAGATTGTTTTGGTAGAGACAAGTTTAGTGATTATCGAGAAGATATGGGTGGCGTTGGGAATTTTTTAACACCTAATAAGACGTTATATGTGGGGAAATTATTGGTGGATAATGTGCCCAATGGATTGGCAATTGAGGAATTATTGACTACGAATTTTGCAGAGTTTGGACAAATTGAAAGATTAAGGGTTATTCATCTGAAAAATTGTGCATTTGTCACGTTTGATAATGAATGGGATGCCCAATTTGCTAAAGAAGCAATGGCCCATCAATCTATAGTTAAAGATGAAGTTTTAAATTTAAGATGGGCAAATGAAGATCCTAACCCACAAGCAAAATTAAGAAACCAGAAACAATTAGAAAAGGATGCCATTAAGACCATTCAAAATATTTTAGATAAGCCGAAGACAAAGCAAACAAAGCAGACACGGCAGGCAGAGCCAGCAAAGCAAGTAAATCCGGAAGCAAAACCACAGGCAAGGCTAGAGGCAATACCACAGACAAAACCAGAGGCAAAGCCACAAGCAAAACCGGAGGCAAAACCAAAGATTGCGATTGCACCATCGAAGAAGCGTACTAGTGAAGATTCTCTGCGCACTCCTCTAAAGAAGGCAAAATCCGAGCCAAAATCTTTTGCATTAATTAGGGGGTATTCTAGTAGTAGTGATGATGATGATCAATGTATAATAAAATGATTCTCGTAAATTTTTTTGTAGGCCCATCTAAATTTATGCATGCGGAGACGTTTTGAAAAATATTTTCAATTTTCTTTTTATAAATCAAAATACATTTTCAACGGCAAGCGATGGATAAAATAATCAAACCAAAATTCATTAAAAAATCTAAACGAGACAAATTGAAAAAAGAAAATGAATTGAAATTACAAAGTGATGAAGAGAGAAAGAAAAAACTATTTGAAGAAAGTTTAAAGGAGAAGAAAGAAAGTCGAATAAGAAAGGCACATCAAGTTGAATTCCAACCAGTGGAAATGATAACCAAATCAAACAAGAAGACGAAAAAACAGAGGTTTAATTTTGAGTGGAATGACAATGAAGATACCTCAACCAATGATTTTACCCCACTTGTTACTCTCGATAAAGATAATGATCAATTAGTCTCAAAACGACTTGTGGATAAATTAGGTTGGAACGATAAGCATTGGTCAGACAAATCTTTGGATGAGATGAACGATCGTGATTGGCGGATCTTAAAAGAAGATTTTGAAATCAATGTGAAAGGCGGATCACTGGAGAATCCATTAAGAAGCTGGAAAGAATCAAGTATCCCAGCACAGGTATTGAAAATTTTGGGTAATTTAGGTTATAAAGATCCAACCCCGATTCAAAGAGCAGCTATCCCTGTAGCATTGAAACATAAAGATGTTTTAGGGATTGCAGAGACTGGATCAGGCAAAACGCTTAGTTTTGTCATTCCATTGTTATCATATTTGTTCAATATATCCAGATTGAATCGCGACGGTCCTTTTGTTCTTGTCTTGGTACCCACGAGAGAATTAGCACAACAGATTCATATTGAAGTAGGTAAATTTTGCAAATACTTGAAATTTCGAAGCGCAGCAGTTTACGGTGGTCATCAATTGGAAACAAATTCATTTGATCTACAAGATGGGATCGAGATTTTAATCGCAACACCAGGTAGATTATTAGATTGTTTAGAACGAAAAATTTTGGTGTTAAATCAATGTTTCTATTTGGTTATGGACGAAGCTGATAGAATGATTGATTTAGGTTTTGAAGATCAAGTTACCAGAATTTTAAATATTCTTCCTAAGGCCAAGGCTAATCAATTTGCGAAAAAATTGGGAATCAAAAGAAACACAACGATGATGTTTACTGCCACGATGCCTACAGCAGTTGAAAAATTAATTAATAATTATCTTGATCATTCAACAACTATTATAATAGGCAATCCAGAAAAAGCTGCTGATACTGTTGAACAGAAAGTTGAATTCACAAGTTCTGATGAATTTAAAAATAAGAGATTATTAACGATATTAAATAGCAAGAATTATAGGCCTCCGATTATTGTTTTTGTTAATTATAAGAAGACTTGTGAATTTTTATTAGAGTTGATAGATAATAATACTAATCTTCGGCCTGTTATAATTCATGGATCTAAATCACAAGATCAAAGAGAATATGCAATCCGAAACTTAAAATCGGGCAAATTTGATATATTAATAGCTACAGATTTAGCAGGCAGAGGTATTGATATCCCTAATGTTTCATTGGTTATTAATTATCAGATGAGTAAACAGATTGAAGATTACATTCATAGAATTGGGAGAACTGGTAGAGCCGGTAACACGGGGACTGCGATTACATTTATAAACCAAGAAGAAGATGAAGGAGTTTTGTATGATTTAAGGGCGACAATAATGAAATCATCGGTTAGCAAATGTCCTGATCAATTGAAAAGGAATCCTGCTGCTTTAGTTAAACCGAATCAGTTCAAAGCATTAAACGATTAGATATCCATAGATTATTTCGGGTAAATAAAATCTAGCATAAATCCGGGCTCGAAGTAGCATTCCTGGCAATCATCAGCGTCAACATCATTTTCATTAATGACCACTGCAAAATCAATAAATTCACCGTCACCAATTGCGATCATTGGAGCATGCCAAGTTCCAGCACCATAAGTAACTGCTTGATTTGCCATACAATAGAACGCTTCAATTGTATTAGGATCAGGTAGTCCGCTTTCTTTATCGTTCAAAGAACATACCACTATGTACCCCAATTTGATTGCCGCTCTTCCCATCGGAACAAAAGTTTGGGTTGAGTACGGATGTCTTTCTAGGACTTTCCCCAAATAAGTGAAACCTGATTCATTAGCTGTCATTAAATGGGTAGGTGGGTAGCATCTAAAGATGTTAAAGTTAGTGGTTGAATTAGCGTTGCTTGAATGTGAAAAGTTATCGATCACGTTAGACACTTTTCTTATCTTTATCGCGGTACCATAATTAGCCCCAGGTTTAACCCCACGATGTGCAACTTCTTCATCAGGGGAAATAATTGAGCCAAACTTGGAGAATCCATCAATGGTTAGTGGTTTCACTGGGATATTAGCGAATGAATCATCCAATAGGAACGTTTTGAGCACCATCCTTAATGCTTGCCCGGATTTCTTGAAATTGAATTTTTCACTGAAAATTTATCAGATTTATCAACGAGTGGCCAGGCCCTCGCCGGTCTGCCGATCTGCTGCTCGGTCATGCCTGCCTGCCGATAACGGGGTGTCTGTCAAAACCAAAACCAAAACCAACGAACTTTTGTTGACGTTTCTGGAAACTTTCCCAGAAAGTCGGGGAATCATTTCTTCGGCTCCAGTGTCAGAGCAACGTCATTGTGACTGTCATCGCTTACCAAGAGTGACGCCACAAAATATTAGGTGAGTGACCCAACTTTGTTACTAAGGGGGCACTGTTTTATAACTTTAATTTTGTTTTGATTGAAAGTTGCCTGATTTGCAATTGTTGACATAAACGTTACAACGATTACGTTGTAACTTGCTTCCTTGGCGAGAGCAAAATTATACGGAATTTAAAATTGATGAAATTGATGGACTATGAATCATTTTTTAAAGCCGCAGAGCAAGTCCAACACCGCCACACCCAGAATTCTTTTTTTTTTTTCGATGAATAAACTGAAACTTAACAGAAACGACAAATTGGGACTCACGGAAAGTTAGGCTAAAAAGAGGGTGTGCCCTCAACTTGTCATTTTTGTGGGGTTTTAGTAGTTTTTGGATCACAGAAAGATAAAGTTATTGTTTCTCAAATAACCCCGAAAGGAAAATAAAAGGCAAGAAAACGACCACACCATTCGGTACAGATTATAAAAAATTGATTTCAATACTAACTACTGAATCTGGATCTTGTATATTTGATTATTCGTTATTTTTTTTTAAAAAAAAAAATTCATGGCTTATGCATGCTGTTACCTTTTTGACAGCCAATCACATTGTGATTGCTTATCAGAACTATACCATGTGAATAGGTCTTTCAAACCGCACCCATTCAAAAGTTTCTCCGGCGGAGCGGTGTGCCTAAAAAAATTTTTTTTCTCTTCTCTTCCTCGATTAAAAATATATATAGATTGCAAAGGGAGCAGTTCAAAATAAAATTTTCTACAGAAATTAATTTTCTACCCTTCCCATTTCTCCTCGAAGATTAATAAAATGGCTATTGATAAAACAGTGACGCAAGTTGTTTGTGCATTAATTTGGTGTATTGTCGCTGCTGGTCCAGTATTTGGATTTGCTGCATTCAAGCCAGTATTAATCGCTCAAGGAGTTTACCATGATAAATGTAGAAAAATCTCTGACATTATTGGTGACATTATTGGTGAAGATATCCCCTGCTCTGATCAAGATTTGTCATTAAATTTTTTGTTCACTATAGCTGCGGTAGTTACCAATGTTGCCTCACTTTTAGTTGGTGCAATCTTGGATAAATATGGACCAAAATTTACTGGTATCGTTGGTTCAGGGTTAATTTTCGTTGCATCATTTATTTTAGCTAATGGATATTGGGTTATAAATTACTTTGACGGGTATTTAGTTGGATACTCGCTTTTAGCATTGGGGGGCCCATTTGTTTTCATCTCTTGTTTCCACTTGGCAAATGCCTTTCCTCAAAATTCTGGACTTGTATTAGCGTTACTTACTGGTGCTTTTGATTCAAGCTCTGCATTGTTTTTAATTTACAGATTGGCATTTTTCTCGAATTGGGGTGAAAAATTGAATATATCACTTCATAAATTTTTCACAGGCTATTTGATCGTGCCAATTTTCATATTTGTATGTCAGCTAACAATAATGCCAGAACACAGTTATCAAACTAATTTAGTCACCACTAAAGAAGAAGAACAAATTCTTGAAAGCGCTATTATCGAGGAAGAATCACATAGTAATAGTGTCCCTAGTGTAAATCCTAATTTACCTATCCCTACACCATCAGTTAGAGAGGCAGAAGCTGCCGAAATTATTAATTCAATTAATGAAAATCTTTCACGATCATTAAATAGTCAACATAATATTTTAACTGATCAATTTGCGCATACTAGATCTAATTCATTTACACAAAAGGTTATTAGTTCAAGAAGATCATCAATTGCTAGTAATTTAAATGTGAGTGATGTTCTTGAATCGTGCCGATTAGAGACGATTTTACAAGAACCAGCGAATAGCAATGCCAATAAAAGCCGTGCTGCCAGTATAATTAGTGGTCACATAACTGAAAGAACTGAGAATGAATTAGCTCAACAATCAGGGATCGATGGCGCACTTCACATTGCCACAATGAAACAACAAATTTGCAGTGCTTGGTTTATCTTGATGGCATTATTTACTTCGATTCAAATGTTAAGAATTAATTATTTTGTTGCAACTGTTAGATCCCAGGAAGAATATTTACTTGGAGATGCAATCGAGGCGAAAATTATTAATGAATTTTTCGACATGGCATTACCTATTGGAGGATTATTATCAATCCCATTTATTGGGATCTTGTTAGATAATTTCAAGACAATTACAGTATTGACAATCTTGCTTGGCATTTCCCTTGTTATTGGTATCATGGGGATTATACCAAATAGCATTGCCAATTATTTTGGAATAATGTTGATGGTTGTCTATAGACCATTTTATTATACTGCAGTTAGTGATTATTGTGCAAAAGTGTTTGGATTCAATACGTTTGGAACAATTTATGGTTCAATTATATGTATTAGTGGATTATTTAATTTGATTCAAACCTTGTTAGATAATTTAACTCATTTTACATTTGGAATGAATCCAATTCCTGTAAATTCAATTTTAACATCACTAACTGGAGTTATTGGGGGATCATTGATTCTATTCATTTATCAGAAAACAAAAACCACCAGCAAGCAGCAGCAACTGATTTTCATTGATCAATATAATTACGGTTCAATCAATTAATTAAAAAATCCCTTGGCTAAGCTCCTTAAATTGTGGATAAGTTTCCCAAGATAACCAATCAGATCGACTATTCGGTATCAATCCCATACTATTCAATTTCCAAACGCCGACACCAAGTGCCAATATCTGAGCTCCAATAAACGCCAATTTGATCATTAATACATTATGACTTATATCTTCCTCATTCTCATTGTTATTATTATTATTTTCAAGAAATGCAAATGTTTCATTGATGTTAAAGATTGCTTTTATAGGATTCACAAATAACATGATTGTCATTGATATTGAAATGATTTGTAAACTGTTACCAGACATGTAATTCATAAATAATGTCACTGGCAATGATTTAACTGGTGAAGTTGCAATTTCCCAACCTTTTCTAATTTTTAAATCATTGATATGTTTGACATTGGCATCTTTCGTTTTACCTTTGGCTAACCCTACGGAATTTTGCTCTCTAAATTCGGCGGGAGTAGTCAATCCTCCGACTGTTTTGTATAATTTTGGTGATGTTATTTCGTCGTACCAGGACATCTCAATGTTTATCTATCAATAGTGGCCGGAAGTTGTTGTAGATTAAAATTGAATTAATTGTGGGCCTTTTTTTTCCTATTGTGCACGTGCCAACAGTCATTAAGTTACCTCGCCCCACCCCCTATTAATATCACATCTTGCTTTTTAGAAAATAGTTTCAATTCTATTGATTGATTCAATATAATAGTTTTTGTTGTTATTTGATTATTATTATTATTTCTGGTCATGTCGGTGCCATTTAAGGTTCGGGCACTATACGATTACTCCTCGGAATACGATGATGATTTGAATTTTGTTGAAGATACAATAATTACAGTTACTAAAATTGAAGATGAAGAATGGTACTCTGGAAATTATGAAGATAACGGGGAAATTAAATCAGGGATTTTCCCACAATCATTCGTTGAAAAAATCAATGAACCGCAACTACCAACATCAAGACCAAAGAAAAGGGATCCGCCGGCGCCGCCTGTAGAGGAACAAGAGATAAAGGTTGAACCAAAAGAGGAACCAAAAGTTGCGCCAGAACTTGAGTCAAAAGAGGAACCAAAAGTTGAGACCGAGGTTGAGCCGAAGGCCAGGGCCAAAGTTGAGACAAAGAAAAATGCATTGTTTAATAAGATTGCCGCCTTCAACACTGGTTCAGCACCAATATTACCTACGAATAAACCAAAAGAAGAGTCACACATAAAGAAATCATTTTTAGGGGTTGGATCTTCTTCGTATGTCCCATCGGGATTCGGGAAGAAACCAGTCAAACAAAAACCACCCCCACCTCCACCTGAGACTGTGGTCAGTGGTGATTCGGCAGATCAGGAGCCAGAAGAAGTGAAGCCAAAACTAAGTTTGAAAGAGAGAATTGCGTTGCTTGAAAAGACAAGAGCTGAAGAAGCTGAAAGGGAAGCAGCGTTAATGAAAAAGAAAGCAGAAAAAAAAAAGAAAAAAGCTGTTCCAGCCGCAGCAGGATTACCAACTGGAGAGGTCAATGAATCTATAGACCCGTTGGAAGGACCAGCAATAAGTAGAAAACCCACTGTTGAAGGGGAAACTGTGATTAGCAGAAAAAGCACCTTAGGAGAGGGTTCAATGATTAGTCGCAGGAGTACGATTGCTAGTGAAGAGCCGCAGCAAGAAGAGTATGAAGAGCATGAAGAAATTGGGGAAGATTCAAAGGAAGAAGAATATGAAGATGATGAAGAAGCAAATAGAAGAGCGTTGCGAGAAAGAATGGCTAAATTGAGTGGAGCAGGGGGGATGTTTGGTATGGGAGGAGCCATGAATCCATTTGGAGCCCCATTAGGAGGACCGATTGGGGTTCGAAGAAAGTCTAGTAAAACTGAAGAAATTGAAGAGAAAGAGGAGGTTGCTGCTAAACCCGTTCCAATTTTACCGTTTGGTAAACCAAAAGAGGAGCCAAACGAAGAGCCAAAGGAAAAGACGGAAGAAGATCTAGAGGAGGAAGACGAAGAAGAAACTGATGCTGAAATATCTTCTGGTATATCGGAGATTAAAGACGATTTAGATCCATCAGATCTAAGAGAAGATAGTGATGAGCCACTGGATGTTGGCGGTAATCATCAGCATGAAGAAATTGAACAATCATTGCCTACAGCCGAATTCAAGACCACATTTTCGGAGGAATTTGTCAGTTTAGATAAAGGGAAAGTACTTCTGGATGGGGAAACCACCGGATATGAAGGAGATGATGATACTGAAATTCCGATTCAACAAGAATCGCCAGAGGCTACAATTGTACCTCCACCACTACCTACTGCCCCGGTACCACAGCCAGCGCCAACCATCCAGGGCCCAGTTCCAGGGGGGCCAGCAGCGGTGCCAGTGTCGATGCGAAGTTTGCCAGTTACCGCGCCACCTCCATCAATTCCAACAATTCCAATTCCTCCGCTGATTAGTGCGCCACCAATTCCTAAAAGCAGCATGGATCATGATAATGACAGTGACACCGTTGTCAATCCACATGATGTGGCACCAAATCTGCAGCCGGGGATGGTTGCAAGCGGAACGCCAACTGAGGTAGCAGTAGCAATTGAAAGACGGAAATCTATTGATAGTTACACTAAGCGCGGATCTTTAGATTCATATCGTGGAGGGTTGGATGATATTGACGAGGACAACAACAATGATGAAATTGAGTGGATTCAAAATAATGTCGAGAGATTTGATTGGACCAAAGGGATCGCTGAAGAGGTTGCTGGCAGCAAGGAAATAGTCGTTGACGTGGAAAAGAAGGTTGTTGATAAGAGGGGCAATGTCAAGGTTAGTGTGATTGATTATTATATATTGTATCCTGATTACAGTCAAGATTTGGTTAGTGTTTGTAAATCGACAAACGACAACGTTAGTGTATTGACTACGAGAACCAATTTACATTTAACTGGGGACGCGTTGGATAGATTTGGATTGTCGTATCAATTGTACGAATTGGCTCTGAAGCAGAACGGCAAAACCTTGGGTGCAGAACCGTTTGTGGCAGGGTTAGCTAATCAACTATCAGAGAGGGTACCAATTGTTGGGGACAACTATGGGATTACAATTTTCGATAAGATTGGTAACAACCAACGACAATTAACCAGATTTAAACCTGGGGATGTGTTGTCGATTAAAAATGCAGTATTTGCAGGCCATAATAAATTACATCAAAAGGTTCATTATGAAGTTGGGTTCAACCAGATCTTGTTGACGATAATCAGTGAATTCGACGATACTAAAGGGAAGTTCAGGGTATTTGAGAAAGATAGTAAGAATAAAGTTAAGATTGTGAGTTATAAATTGGGTGACATGATTAAGGGAGAATTGAAAGTGTTTAGATTAGTTAATCGAGAATTAATTGGGTGGTAAATGAAAATATCAGTATCAATATGAATATCAATATCAATACCAATATCAATATCAATATCGCTATGAACTTCTTATTATATATTTGTTGTATACATGGTCACCATTTGACGTGGAACCGTAGGTCTAACCAGATACAGTAGTTGATCCTGATTCTTTAAAACGAAGTAAAACGAAGTAGAACGAAGTAGAACGCAGTAAATCAAAAACCAAAAGGCATTTTCAACTAAGGAATTGTGCCATAGCAACCAACCAACCAACCAACAACTAACCTGAACTAAAGAAAAAAAAAAAAAAAAAATGATTAGCGAGCGGTCGTAGTAAAACGCACGTGAATCAATTTTAGTCAGGTTTTTATTTTTTTTTTTTTTTTGTTGGGGTGGTGGTGGTGGTGTAGCCAGACAAAATATGGAGAGGCATTAAAACCTTCCTATTGTGGCATGCGAAAATTACCGACAATAATAATAATTAATTCCATTTGGTGGGCCCAATTGGGCAATTATAAGTGCGACTAGTATTCCTATGGCACCACAGAAAAAATTAAAAAAAAAACCACATCATTTTTTTTGTTTATACATTTACATTTACATCTACATTTACATCTACATTTACATCTACATTATACATTATACATTAATGCGAAAAATTTTTCATTAAGCTTTATTGATTATGCCTTTCGCTTATTGTATGCCTATGCTAGAGCATTGATTTATTCATTTATTTTGGTAATGATTGGCTTGGCTTGGCTTGGCTTGGCTTGGCTTGGCTTGGCTTGGCTTGAGTGGCCCTGCCTCAGGGCAGGGAGGGGGTGCCGTTGCCCAATTGGGAAGTAGGCAAGATTGGCTCTTTATTTCTGCCATAGTATTTCAAATATTTCATAATTTTGACTCCTGTACTCGGGTCTCGCTTAAAAATGTACTTGCAGCACAGAAATCCAAATCAAGCGTTAGCGCAGCTAACGGGTTGCCTTGCCTTGCGTATGGTTTGTTTTCATTTCATTTAAGGCTTGGCGGGCGGGCTGAAATTTCCGTTCCGAGTGTTTCTTTTTTTTTTTTTTTTGTTGTTTTTTCGTTTTGGTTTGTGGGTTATTACCTCACATGACACAATCCTCAGGGCAACCCTCCCTCCCTTGACACTAAACTGAATTTTTTTAGCGCGTTTTTCCCTGACACAATTTAATTGCTTGGCTAAAGCATGAGGGAGACCGAAATTAAAAAGTCAAAGTAAAAACGAAGCAAGTGGAGGCCCACCGCCGACACTGATAACTAATTATTAAATAAACCCATCTGTAACATAACAACAACAACAACAACAACAACAACAACAACAACAACAACAACAACAACAACAGCCGAGTGACTAACTGACTAACTAACTAACTAACTAACTAACTAACTAACTAACTAACTAACTAACTGGCTGGCTGACTGACTCGCTTTGGCTTTGACTTAGATCCCGATTCTCGATTTTTCATACAGTAATCTATTATACTATATTTTATTTGGGGTAATAGTTACTTACTCCGTGACTGGCTGACTGACTGACTGGCTGACTGGCTGACTGATATTGAAACAATTTACCCTTGCATGCAAACAAAAGAAAAAAGAAAAGAAAACAAAAGGCAAGATGAGTCAAATTGTCACATTGGCCATCCCGCGTAAACCGCACAGCAGGCACAGCACAGAGCAACTGGGCCCCCCTGCCAAAAATGCCAATTTGAGGCTTATGATTTAAAGTGGGACATAATCGTAACTAAAAATCTCAGACATACATACATAAGATACACCCTAGTACGGTGGGCTAAGCCTGAGCCAAAGCCAAAAATATTTTTTATTTTTTATTTTATTTTATTTTTTTTTTTTTTTTTTTTTTTTTTTTTTTTTTTGAATTGTAGAATGTTTCACCGGGGTTTGTTGGCAAACTCGAGAAAATGAAACAGTAGAGGATATTATTTAGACAAATAACTTGACGTAAATTGTAGTCATGGCAATTGCTTAGCACCCACTTAAGCTACATTCGATAGGTTTCAAAAAAGGACAAAAATCTATTAGAAAATACATACGAGAAAAGAATGCCAACCAGGGCAAAACAATGAAAGCAATAATTAACAAATGAGATATCGGTGGAATTGGTTAATGGTGGTGGTAGTAGTGGTCTGACAGCGGTTCAGTCGCTCGGTTCGCTTGCTCGCTCGCTCGCCCGCTACTGAAGATACCCCTGTCTCAATTTCAACTGATTCTCTTTAATATTATTAATCTTTCTTCTTCTGGCATTTATAAACCAATTGCTCAATTGCTGATTAGTTAACCCAGTTTCTCTGATTAATTCATACTTTTCCTTCGAGTTAGGATATGGATTATTAATGTTGTTGTTCAACCAGTCCATTAAAATCTTTGTAGTTTTCTTTGGCAAGTTGCATCGTTTCTTTTTCTTGCCGCTAGGATTGTTACCACTACTATTTGAATGGCCATCTGAGTCTGAATTTGGAGTATTTGGCAATGAATTAGTCAATTCTTGATTGGAGATCGGCGTTGACATTCCACTGCTACTATAAGCGCCAGATGGTGGAGGACAGACAGCGCCAACTGGTGGTGGTGGTGGAACAGCAGCGTATTGGTTATTTTGCTTCTCGATTATTGGCGTGGAAAACACCGAAGACGAAGCACTGATAGATGACGAGCACGATGATGAATAAGTACTAGCAGCATCATTATTGAAACCCGGATTATTGTTGTGAGCAAAACAATAAGATCTTAATGATATCTTTGGATTGAAAGTGTTGTTGGAATAATCATAAGTGAGTTCTCTATTGAAATCAAAATGAATATTGTTATTGCTATGGTTGAGGATAGTATAGTTAGACATTATTGAAACGTATGAAAATACTCAGAGATATTCAATGAAAAGTTGGATGGAATTTTTTCTTTATTTTATTTTATTTTTTTTTTTATTTTTTTTTTGGCATGGTGGCAGATCCAACAGTTTAAATAAAAATTGTCTAATATGGTATATTGAATGGGGTGTTCCAAAAGGCAGCAGAAGCACCACTAAGTAAGCTTATTCAGTAGGTTAAAAAGGGCACTCCGAAATTTCTCTGTCACCAATTGATGCAACTTTACGTTTAGAAATTATTTACTTTGTTACTTAATGTATGATGATTGTAAGCAATAAAATAAAGTAAACAATTACTTTAAATAAACTATATATGGAAATTATAATTTTATTATAATTTTATTAAAATTTTATCGATATGAAAATAAAATAAAACTATAATATCGAATTGCCGGTACTTGTTTCGTTGGGCTGTGATTATTGCTCATTCGTAAAACATTATCAACCAGGATCAGAACAAAAAAAAAAGAAACAAAGACTTCTACTTCACTACAACAATGTATTGATAATTGATGCTATTCTTGTTTTTATTTTTATTTTTTTTTCCATTCAACCTACCTCTCATGGCCTAGCAATATTGATTGCTATAGTCATCTATTACTATTACTATTTTAATCGTTGCTATTGGTTCATGGAAATAATACTTGCTAATTCCTGCATCAACTTACATGTGGACTCTGTATATATCAAATCTCTTTTACTCCCTTCAATTTTACATCATACCAGCTAGCAAAGAATATACGGATATCCCGGTGATGGTTGGCCAGAATACAATAACTATTTGGTATTCCTTTTTTTTAAAAAAATTTTATTAATTATGGTATTATTAATTCTGCATTAGTTTTTTTTTGTTGACTGTTGGGTATAAAACAGTGCCGTTGATTGTTGCAATGCACGATTATTCAATAGCTCAATTTAACACCAGAATCAAGGCCAGTTTTTGTCTTTATTTATTTTTTTTTGCATTGTGTCATAATAATCGCCACTAAATGATATTTGTGAGGCATTTCAATCATTCATTCCAGTTTGTAATGACAGAAAAAAAGAATGCAAAACAATAATTGATCGAAACATTGCATGAAGGTACATTGACTCGAACGACAAAGACGTTGAAATTGCGAGATCCTAACAACATCCATTTCAATTGTAACATCTACAATAACATCCAAAGGAATATTAATACTATCTTGTATCATCAGACAAAATAAACAATTTCTCAAAAAGAGGAATATATTTTGTCCATTGGTTGTTGCGGCCTTAGTTGATGTGCGGCTCTTGTCCTAATTAGGCCAAACACCCCCTAAACGACCAGACATGCAATAACTGCTTTTGCTTAAACGGCAGGTGATCATTTGACAGAACTAAGCCAGCAGAAGCAGAAGCATGAGCAGCATTTTGAATTCCCATGTTTCCCTCACGAAAAAGGCTAACTGTATTCATTCTTTTCTTGATTACCGTGATAAAGTTTCAGCTATGGATTTGCAAGGAATCTCAATTTTTCCAAATCGCTCTCTCACTTCACTTTCAATCTATTTTCTTTTAAATTTTGCAAATTTTTTAAACTTTAAGTGCTTTATGCTTTATTTTTTTTTATTTTTTTTTTTCCGCTATTCAGTAATTGGAACTAAGGTTTATTTAGCTTTCTTTTTGAGTGATTTTTTTGTGAGAATATGATCGATTACACAATGATGGGGCATTACCGTTTCCACGATCAATCCCATCAGACAATATCTTCAACGCAAGCTAAATCTAAGGTTTTCATTTTTTCTTTTGAATTTTACAAATTTGAAATAATCAAGATTAAAATAAGATTCAACAAAGTAGCGGACCTTACCTCAAATGGAAAGATATCCAGGTTTTATCTATTAATAATCAAATTATCGCAGTTGTTACGTGGCCACTGTCAAAAAAAAGAAAAGAAAAGAGGAAATCTTGGTGTTACCAAGGATTTATGGCAGGCATAGCAGGCCACTTTGTTTTGTCATTTTGGTGATGTACTTTCTTGCCGTGCTTACTGTGGATAGTCTATCGCAAGTCCTTGTTACCTCTATATTATTAACTAAGTGCCGATTCGTAAAATGTAGATCAATAGTTTCCTCAATTTTTTTTTTCATTGGTGACTTAAACTAGTGTCTAACCTCACCCCCAAAAGCATTTCGCAAAATTTTCATAATTTCGCTGGTTACTCCTCTCTCTGCATGCACATCGATGCAGAGAACTAAACTGCGATGTGCTCTAACTATGAAAATTTGTCGCCGTCAATAGACCGGGCGAAAACGGTTTGCGTCGGTCACTGCCACTGGCTCGCCGGCTGTACGTGTCAGATCTTTGAGATATTACATAGTAATAATACTCACAAATTACGAATTTCAGCTAATCCTAGCAATTCATAAAATCCCTGTTAAATAATTAGGTGCCAGATTTCATATGTACCGCGGCTAAGATATATCCTATCCTAGAGTATATCATCTATATTCAGTTGAAGATAATCCGTTAATTGTGGTAATCCATCCACCATGGTGAAGATTGAATAAAATTGATTTTTTTCAAATGTCCCCTCGATAATAGCCCCATCTTTATCGACCCGAACCCAACCATAAATGTCATCAAGATTTGATGTTCTTCCATAGTTTGGTATATTTCGAAAATCATAAATCGCCATGTTTCCATTATTAAAGCTTCCAGCTTCTAATTGGTAGCTATAATCATTGTGAACGTTTTTCTCGAGGTACGTCACCAATTTATTAAAAAATGAGTTGTTAGCTGTGAAGTTATCATTATTTAGCTCTATGGTATCGCCTTTGATATGATTTGAATAATTTTTGACAACCCCCAAGGGTGTCTTGGTTGAGTCTTTACTAAATGATATCGCAGCATTTTTGGCATTATCTGGCACTGGGTGGATGAAAAATCTTTTCGTATCGACACTAATTCTTCGTATAAAATTCCTGCTAAACATCTCGTTCCAATTGACTCAGTTTAATCATTCGATAAAATGACCAATGACCAATTTCGAATAATATTCAAATAACAAAGAAACACCTTTCTTTATTTTTTTTTTATTTTTTTTTTTTTGTTTTTCAAGTTTGGGGGTGTCTGCCTGTCAGGTGACTCCGAGGCAATTTTCAGTCCGACCGTTTTTTAGATTCGGGGACGTTTCATGTTTTGACAGTGGCATACCCAATCAGGAAACCTAACCTTTGTATGCATATGCAATGTATGTATGCATATATGTATGTGTTAGTAATGCATGTGCGCGTCAATGCATTGGGTCCATGGTCGCCCCACCTTAGCGCATGTCAATTCCCGCTTAAAAAAGAAACCAACAAAAACAAATCAATTGAGTGAAAAATTTTTTTGTGGCCGGTTGTGGTGTGCTGTCAAGTATTTCGTTGACTTGATGTCAACACACTACTACAATCCAAAAAAAAAAAAAAAAAAAAAAAGGAAAAAAGCAAACCAAACCAAACGAACAATTAGTATTGGCCCCAATAGTCACACTTGATGTTAATAGTGTGGCAATGTGTGACGATGGGTGAGATGAGGCGAGACTAGAGGAGACCACCAACCCAACCAAGTTCTGAAAACAATAATAATAGCAATAGCAATAGCAATAGTGATTGCCAACCAGGGTCTCAAAACAATAGTAATAATAGCAATAGAGATTGGAGTGTGTAGGTAAGTTTACTGACTGTGAATGGATTTTTTTTTTTTTATTTTTTTTATTTTTTTTTTTTTGTGGCTCGCCGGTACCGCACAATTAATCGAGATACTAGAGAATGTTTCTCGCTTCAGATTCCCTCGGTTCTTGCTGTCATTAAATTGGTTGATTTCTTTGTAAAAAATATCTTTATTCCATCCTATTGTATATTCATTATGTCACGTCGGACAGCATAATAATCATGCAACCAGTAGCCGTTTAAACTTGCATTAGCCGGTTGGTTAGCTCGCTATTACAATCCAGGGGATCCCGAGAGTGGTCGAGGAGGGAGGGTGACGGCGGGCGGTTGGGCCGTATGTAGGTTAGGGTCAGTCACATGATCAGGGGTGGAGAGGGGGTTTTGGGGCTGGGGCTAGTTCTGGTGGTTATTTTGGTGGTTGTTTTGGTGGTTGTTGACTGGTGATGTGTCTTTCCCCGGGGCTCCTCAACCAAATCTAAAGTTATTATGTAAGTAAGAAAGAAAACCCGCTGCGGAGGAAGCAGGGTGACCCTTAGTTTCCCCCATACATCAACTAAAAGAAAACCATAAAAGAAAAATGCTTTTGGTTTTGCTGAGTGACAAACTTCATATGAGAAAAAATCAATGAGTCCGCTGCTTCAGGCAGGTTCTTCTTCGGATTCCTCTTGGATCATTTTTTTTTACTTTTTTTTTTTTTTTTCTATTTTAACTAGGGGCAAGCGCTTAATTTAACTAACATTAGTTATTTAGTCATACACAAAATTTTTAGGCAACAAGAAAGAAAATAAAAAAAAAACTACAAAATAAAAAAAAAAAAAAACTTTCTTTTAAAACTTGCCAAATAATAAATAACAATAATAGCAGATAAATTAGGAAAATAATCATTTTCTCACCCACTTGCCTCTTGCCAGAAACAACAATATATATATAATTGCTTCTTAATCGCCATTGCTCATTCATATATATATATTTCTGTTACTTGCTTTTATTCTATTTTATTTTTTTTTTTTCCGCCGTTTCTTTTTCTGCTTCTGCTTCTGCTTTTTTTTTATGACTAACGGATCCAATGGATTCAAATAGTGAACAAAGTATTTGGGAAATATACTCAAATGCTAAGAAATTATTATTATTTAAACCGAGAATGGATTATCGTCAAGAGCGTGAAACCTCGGCCGTGGCTCAGAAGATAATACAAAAGAAAGGGGACGAGCCATCGCCAGCAAGCGCCAACGGCTCCAGCAGCTCGACCAGCTCGACCAGCGCCCCTAATAATGATTCATCAGTTGATAATGATATGATTGTTTCTAGTATAGTTAACAGTGTGAACGACTTAATTAATAATGATTTTGCTAATGATTTTTCCAGTTTTTTCAACTTTGAGTCTGCTACGTCGTCGTCAAATAACCCTGAATTGGATTTTTTAAATTTTGGCAACAATAGCAATAATGATCGCAACAAGAATGCCAACTATAAGAAACAGTCTGAGACTCCAATGTTACCTCTGCCTGCTTCTGAGCCAAGATCTAGAGCTGAAGGCCAGTCGCCATCAAGAAAGTCATCTGCTGACAACAACAGCAATGGCAATAAAAAGGGAGCAGCGTTGACTAATGCTATACCTACACCAATATCATCTGTTGAAAGTCCCACTGCCACCGATGAATTAACTCCGGCTATTGAGCCTAAAAATGTGGACAACATTAACGTTGATATTGGATTTGAAGTCTTAAGTGAGGTCAGAGAGACGCCGCCAATGATTAATACCAACAGCAGCAACGCTAGTATCGCCAACAATAGCAACAGCAACAGCAACAACAATAGCGGTAATAATAGCTCTAGCCCTAGCCCTGGGCATACCACCAACCAAGTGCCAAGTCCTGGAGGCGCGGCCCCAGCGAAAAAGAAAACCGTCACATTTTGTTCAAATTGCAAGACTACCAAAACTCCACTTTGGAGAAGAAATAACGAAGGTAATACCCTTTGTAACGCCTGTGGATTATTTTTGAAACTTCATGGCACTATGCGTCCATTAGCTTTAAAAACCGATGTCATCAAGAAACGAACATCAAAGAAAAACTTGCTCAGTAAAAGCATAAATAATTCTTCGACGAACCTAATCAATTATGGCCGTTCATACAACTCGCAGACTAACCTCTACCAACTACAACAACACCAACAGCAGCAACAGCAACAACAATTACCAATGACTCCATACACGCACTTCTCATATGAAAACAAATCCCTCCCTCCAGTGTCAAGCAATCATATCCTTATATTGCCTAAACCAAACCATCACAATAATAATAACAACAGGTCGTTCAATGATAACTCCAGTGATTGCTCGTCGTCATCGGCACCGTCACTAAATCGAATCGCAAAACCTAGAATGAACTCGTTTTCATCAAGAAACCGCCTTGCCCTGACGAACTCCCTAAGCTTTCACGACCAAGCCATAATGGACTCAAACAACACCCCTCACTTCCTTTCATCTCCTACCAATGTCGTTTCTCCGCTCTCACCTTACTCGTTCGATTACCATGAAGACATCCATCATCAACAGCAGCAGCAACATCGGTATGTGAAAAACAATATCTCACATGACTTGAACAACAAGAGAATCCCAAACTCATCGATCCACTCGAAAAACTCATCGTTTTCAAATGGCCAAGCCGAGTTCCCTGGATCATTGTCCAACGGTAACAGTAGTGGGAGTGGGCACGGTATTGACGACGGCAAAGATAGCCCAATTTATTTTGATTTTAGTCATGATCATGACCCTGCTCAGCCGATTAACGTGGATTTGAAAGATTTGGACTGGCTACAATTTTAATACTCCCCTGTCTAACTACGTTTAATTCTGTATACTATTATAGACGCTACTTAACAACACTCTGTAGACTTTTATAGGGAATTAGTCTCCCCTGCCCCGTCGTTTCCAAGGCTCGCTTCGCTCGAACGATCCACACGACTCAAAGAAGTCAGGTCAGACGACAGCTGGGTTAGTCAAGGTAGCCACGAAAAACCATACCTTCTCTGCTGGGATTGAGATAGGTGTCAGTTTTCATCTCGCAGCCACAAGCCCTGATCTACCCAAGTTTTGGCTGCTGACAACGAATGAAAGTCATCCATTGCTGCTGGTTGGATTGGTTGATTGGGAGACAGGATTTGGGCATGTTGAGCGTAGGTGCGTTTACCCGCCGGTTGCTTGATGATGTCGATAATAATACTGGAAAAAATTTTTTTTTATTTTTTTTTTTTTTTCAAAGAATCTGTCGGTAGACACTAAACAATAATATACTTCTACTTCTTAATATATATATTAAGCACTGACATATACATATGATTGAATCGTTGCCACCTCAAACCCAAGCAGTTTCCACACATACGCCTTCGAGGTCGAAATTCTTCCAAGCCACTAGTTTTGAGGCAGGGGCGGTGAGTAATAAAAGTGAGAGTGGAAGCAATGTTAGCGCTGGCAGCGACCATGTTTTACCGTACAAATGGACGATGTTTTTCCATTCAAGAACAAAGCCAACTAAAGAAGAAGTCACTGAACCTGTACAGCCTACTGTTGACAATTACCTCAAGACCACCAAGGAGATTTCGTTTCCCCAAGTGAAGAGTCTGGGTACCACGATTGAAATTGGCACAGTTGAACAACTTTGGCAAGCCTTATCGTTGATTAAACGCGTCAATGAATTAACTGTTGGTTCTGAATTGTTTATTTTCAAAAGCGGGATTGAACCTGTTTGGGAAGATAGACTTAACGCCAAGGGAGGACGATGGATGTTTAAATTTACCAAAAGAAATAACAACAACAATAACCACAATAACCATCATCACCATCATCATGTAGGTGACGAAGAGAAGGTCAGGGTCAGAAACTGTATGATTTGGGAGCGATTAATTTTGAGAATTCTAGGTGGTTCATTGTACGGTGGTGACGTTTTGCAGAGTGATATCTCGGGGATCGTTATTTCAGTTCGAAGGGATGAAGATATTATTTCTATATGGAACACCAATTTATGTTTTGATAAACACAAGAGGCAACAGCAACAACAACAACAGCAAGGCAGTAATAATAATAATAACTTTAGTGATAGAAGAATGATTTGTTCTTCTGTTCTTCGGATAATTAGGGAAGTTGATAAAATTTTGAAAGGTAGTGATGTTATTAGTACTATTGATGATAATTTAGAGAGTAATGATAGAGTTTATGGGGTTAATTTCGAGTATAGACTTCACACTGAAAATTCTGAACCTCAAGATCATAAACGAAGATACAATAACAAAAGAAATCATCACAATAACAACAATAACAATAACACTAACACCAATAATAACAGCGGCAATCATAATGGGAATATTGAAATCGACCCAACTAAACTTGATTCAGGACTGTTTGCTAATTTAGGTAGAAGTAGAAGAAGAAGAACTCCTGAAGGTGGGAATTTGATGTCATTAGGCTCAAGAAGAAGAATGCAAGCTTTGAAAAGTCAGCAAACACACAACAATGAACCGATTTCTCCAACTGCTACTACTAATGATTCTACTCCAACGAATTCACCAACTGAAGAAATATAGATATATTGTACATACCTTTTTTAATATAAACCAGCATACTAAAACTATCATAATTCGTCATGTTTTTTGGCCGCCAATTTTTTAAGTTTCTTCTTGGCTTTACTAATTGTCGACCCTTTTTTAACTAGTTTTAATAATTCATTTCTCTTTGATCCAATTCCTTCTGATGGCTCAATGTCATAATATTTTTTAATATATTCGGCGATTTTCTCTTTACTCAATTTGCCAGTTAAAACTTTCTTCTCATTGTCTTTATAAAAAATAATAAATGAACCATCTTCTACGTCACTCACAACTGCTTCCTTGGTGAATCCCTCATTTTTAAATTCAAAATATCCAAACTCAACAGCATCAAGGTAATCAATAGCCAATGATTTCAACAACAACGATGGTTTGATCTTAGCGTCACTGCTTAAAATAGCCTTCAAGCTAACGCCACCGTTAGCAACAAACTTCTCTAATTTCTCATCACTATTGATCCTCTTAATGTAATTTTTCACCCTTCCCAGGGCAAACTCAACTAACCCCTTTGCTGTTCTCGGCCCATTGTATGGTTCATTCACAGGTTTACCAATTTGCTTCTTTCCCTTCACGAACTTAGCTGGTCTAAACACAAGAACTGTAGGGAATCCCTGAATGTTGTATTCCCCACACAAGGGTTTATTGGTGTCAAGATCACAATTTACGGCCCCCACAGTGATTAGATCTCTCAATTGTTTACCTGCTTTCGTGAACCCGTTTTTGAAGTTTCGACAATGTCCACACCACGGAGCATAAAATTCAACAACTGAGGTATAATTTGAGTTTATTACAATCTCGTCGAAGTTTTCTTTAGTTAGCTCGTACACATCAGTGTTTTTATAGAAATTAGCAAACGCTTGACCAATACAAAAGCCAGCTAAACTTATGATTCCAAATTTCATCAGTAATAATAAATACACTCTCGGTTACAGACTACGAATTTTGACACTCCAAAAAAAGCTGTACAGGTCCGCTGCTGGGCGCACCTGATCACCAAGGAAAAATTGAAGATTTAAAAAAATCGATTCTGAAAAAAAAAAAAAATTCTCAAGTTGGAACAGTTGTGATCAGCTACTGATTATTAAATATGATTACAAAATATTTTGCAAAGGTGGCGGTAAAATTCAACCCATTGACTAAAGGCGGCAAAGTTTCAAGAATTTTCCTTTCACAGATCCCACCATCACTTAAAGGGAGTTGTCCAATTGAACTGGAAGTCTTAAGGCCATCATCACAAACAAAAGCAATTATAAAAGTAACTTTTAAAGACAAGAAGTCCATTGAGGTTGATCCAACCAGCCATTCAGTTCAAGAAGTTTTTAATGTGTTTGATAGACATTCAAGACAATTGCAAATTAAGGAATCGACGCAGTAGAACTGCAGAAAGCCAAATAAATGATTCAAGCTCAATATGTAAATAGACACACACACAATAAAGGCATTTAGGAATTAAAACAAAATACATACAATACCGTAAGAGAATCCGTTTCAATTTGTTTTTACGATGATTTTCAGTAGAAATTTTTGGCCAAAAAAAAATTTGGTATGACGACACCAGCAGGATTTGAACCTGCGCGGGAAAATCCCAAAACATACCTCAAACATTAAAGTATTCGAGTGTTTCGCCTTAACCACTCGGCCATAGTGTCAGTTGTTCCGCTGATATTTTTCAGCGCAACGTGACATTCCAAGTGCATTAAATTGTGCCAGCTATAACCAGTGCACATTTTAAGCAATTTCAATTAGGACAAGTATAAATTTTCTTGTTATGTGGCGAAATGGGAAAGCAAATAATCAGAATTATAGCTCATTCAAAAAAATAACACATAGTGCTACCTAGCAGCCGATTTTTTTTGTAATATAATTAGTTGCTAACAATACGATTTGGAAATAATCTTTCTAACTCATTTTCGGCATAAACACACTTCAGTTTTCCAGATTCTATGTAAAAAAAGTCTTCTTTCAAGCACATTTCTTAGAATTTCAAATTTTTGGCCGATTTTTCAAGGGGACGAATCCTATGATGATAGACACAAATGCGTGCTTTTTCAATTTCACCGAAGAAATGTGAGACTTTAAAAGTGTCATTTCTGGAACTACTTAAATCTAATGCGCATCGATGTGGTAACCCCACCCTACGACAAGGTGTTATTTAAGCTATAGTGAAATTCTTTTATTTTTTCAGTGTTAGTTGATTCATCATTATTGATGATCCTGTCCCGATTCATATTTTGTCTGAAATAAGCGAAAGTATAACAGTTGGAATTGGTGAAATGATTTCAAATTTGTAGGTAAAGCCTAGCAATTCTGAGCACTGCAGATTTCTTTGGTATGAAGTTCATGCTTTAACGACATGTCGTCCAATGGAAAAATTTTCCCTCCATCCAGAAGTTAGTTTTAAAGCTATTCCATATAAATTTTCAATATTGATAAGACCAGTATGTTTCCTGATAATTGAATATGTTTCCTTTACTCATATTATCGAAGCACTGCAATCTTTTTAAAATTGATTTGTGTTGTAAATGATAATCTGAATTGGTTAAATAAATTCCAAAATCAATATATCAATTTCCAAACAAAAATTCCACCTCTTTCAATTTTTCTTAGAATGCTCAAAAATAATTTAGAGACAGGTTTTAACTTTAGTGAGCCTTTCAATACAATATCAGCAAATTCAGTGTGAGAAATGCTTACAACATTTTGAAATTACTCACATTGATTTTCAATAATAGCAGACCCAAAAAGTTCCGAACTTAGCATTTTAACTAAATATGAATATTTGACTAGTTCCAGAAATTCAGGAAAATATCTAATTTATCGCCTGGTGATTTTCTTAAACTGTCTACAGTCCATAAACTACCTACATTGAATTTAGGACAAAAAAAAACTTTCACGATTGGTGACATAGATATTCCTTCCAATTTCCTCGACAAGTTCAAAACATCGCTTAAAGATACGACATAACCCAACCAATTGATTTTGAGTCAGACATTCAGTGAAGTGCCTTTCACTCGACTCATTGAACATAACAGTGAGTTTATGATGATGGGCGCTAATAAAGCAATTGACGAGAATTGAAAAAGAATATTTATGCAGTGCTGATGGCACGACTGACGTCTAAATCAGAGAAACCAACTAGAAGATTATAATAATGATCTATAGTATATTCATTAAAACTCTGCCTTAAAAAAAAGCAACCTTATATAGTCCCAAAAAAAAGTGTGTATATCCAAACATCAAAAAAGAAAAAGAAAAAAAAAACTTGACAAGAAAGGAAAAAAAATCATGCTAAAAAAGATTCTCAATGGAATGCTCTTCATCCAGATACTCATTAACAACTTCCAACAATGGTGCTCTTTCACTATTAGATCGTAAACTTTCATTTTCATTTCCCTCATTATTCTCAACATAATCAATATCATTACTACTGGCATCATCAACCACTTCTTCATTTTCATCATTATAATTAATCATTGGATTAAAATAATTATTTGTAATTGAATTGTAATTTGGCACTGATTGGCTATTACTGGTACTAGTGCTACTACCTGCCGGTGATAATTCTCTATTCATCGGCAAACTTGGTAATGATATATGAGTTGAAGAAGAATTTGTTCTAAAGATATTGAAAATTCTTCTGGAAGTACTAGTGGTATTAGTTGATCTTCTTCTTGTCTTCTTAGTAATATCGTGTTTGCAAATTGGGCATAATTTTTTATAATTACACAACCAATTTAAACTACATCGATAATGGAAATAATGATTGCACGGTAATAAAATCACTTTCGATTTCAATTTGCGAAATTGATTAAGACAAATTGAACATTGATTGATTTGATATTGATTTAATTCTTCAATTGAAAGTCGATGTTGTATAACTCTTGGCGATTCAATATTTGATTCAGATATTATTGTATCTGACACAGTTTCACAACTATCATTATTATTGGCTTCATCAAATATTTGTTTTTTGTTGCTCTTTGGCAATATAAATTGTAAAAATCTATTAGTTGTTGATTTTTTTGATTTATTTTCCTTTGGTTCACTTTGTCCATTAGTTTTGCCCAAGTAATAATCTTTTTTCTTCTCAAATTCTTCAATAGGAATTAAATAATCATCATTATAAACATAAATTGGTAAATTCTTGACGACTTTCAGCGAAGCCTTTTCAAGACTTTTCTTATGATTTCGCCTCAACTTGATTATAATATATAGTAACAGCAATGCAACTGGCGGTGAAAATACTAACGCTAAGAGGGTATCAAGTAAAGGAGAAGGAGTTTGTCCAGTGAAAATTTGTAATTTTATAGGTTTTTTCAATTGAATCATTAATTGAAATAATTCATCCAAAGTTTCCTTTGTAACAAAAATTGAAGGAATTTTGATTTCATCGGGGACATTCTTTGAGTACATTGTAAGTAATCCTTTATTTACCAAATCATTGCCAATAATCACCGCTTTAGCACCCTTCAATTGAAAATTTAATATTTTATCATAAAACGAACAACCTCCTCTAGTGTTTAAAATTATCGTGTCTTCATTTAATTGTTTGCTGGTTGAATTATACAACTCTAATGTCTCCAAGTATTTCCCCAAACTCTGCATATCACAACCATTGTTTCTTACATAAATCAAATTTCCTTCAAATACATCTTGATCATCACTATCATCATCTGCCTGGTCGCCGTCACCGTCTCCGTTCCCACTTTCAAGCTCATTTGAATACCGCCTCCAAAAATTAAAACTCGTGATTGGATCATCCTCACTGTTACTTCCAGGGAAATCAATGTCAATTATTGTTCCAAATGCAGCATATCTCCCTAAAGCTCTTGAGGTTTTGTTCAAAAATGTATTGTGCCATTGTAATATAGCTGAAGTTGGTAATATAGAGGGAGCTCTGCTATCCAGATCGAAATTATAATCAAACTCAGAAAATATACTAGCCGCTAACAGATAAATACAATAGACACATATCACTGATGCTGCAGTAATTGACGTGAATAAGCCTAGATAGACTATTCTCATGATTAAAATGATGGGGGCGGGAGGAGAGGGAAACAAGGATTACTTTTTAGTTGGTATTTTCAATAAAAAGGCAAATAAAAATCGTTATTGCTTTCTTTGTGATTTTTATTTACCAAATATTAAGGGTGATGTTTTGTTATTATAGGGGCAAAAGCTTTACATATATAGAATCGCATTGTAGTAAAAAAAAAAAGTAAAACATTTTTATAAAGCTGGCGGGCGCTAATCCGCGGCATGTGACATGGGATACATGATCCTCGTCTCAAAGAACGAGAGAGATCATCTAATGGGAGTCAATCAACTTGTGAATATTTCAATATATGAGAGTTAGTTTGTGCTTTTTTTAATCTAATTTCCTAACTTGTGTCCTTCACCTTGAAATGGAGCACTATTAGTTCCTGCTCTTGATCGGCTAACATTGTTGTTGTTGCTGCTGCTGTTGTTGTTGTTGTTACTGCTGCTGCCGCTGCTACTACTACCACCTTCAGTTAATGGGATAATTGTTGGTCCAGATTGATAAAATTCAGCTCTATAAGGGGCTTTAAATTCTTCTTTATAATAAACCACAAATGACGGGATTCTGGCAATCAAGAAATCGACTTTATTTTCAATCCAAGGAACAACCTTTTTAGTTGGTGGTTCGATTAATTTATCTAATTTCCCATAAGACAATAAATAACCAGCAATTAACCCAAATAAATGACCCCAAAATGAAGTACCACCAACCAAGATCGTTAAAACAATTAATGCAACAATTGGAGTGTACAACGTTGGGAATGAAAAATTTGAATTAATACGTATCACTGGTTGTTGTAAACTTTTTCTATGAGCAAAATATCCGGCAAATGAAAACACCCAACCACTTGCCCCGATAGAAAATTCGTTTCTATAAAAAATCATTCCAATTAAACAATAAGGTATTGCGGTAACTATAGCTAATATATTCAAAACAATCCCGGTGTAAACTGTTCCATGAATTTGTTCAAATCTTGATAATGGTGCAAATAAACATAACTCATTGATTAATAAATGTAATAATGACGAATGACCAAGTGGATAGTTTGTAAGTCTGTTCAAATTTAATGTGAATAGTGCCCATGGAGTCAACGCGATGCTTTCATTAAAATCAAAAAATGCATTTAAAAATGCAAATAGTATCAAAAACACTGCTAATCCAATGGTAAGTGCTGGATATTTGCCATTTGAAGGATCCACTGGGAATAGATGTGAGCGAACTTCAAGAACTACTGGTGAAGAGTCCATTATTGTTTTCTGTTGATTATAGATCAGATAAAATAAACAATTCGAACACGCCCGAAAAATTGCGGAAATTTTTTTTTTTCTTTCTTTCTGTTGGTTGTGTAACTCCAGCCTGGCGGGTGCCTCTGATTTTGGTTATATATCTTGCCCGAAATCCCATGAAAATTGAAAAAAGCCAAAAAGTCAAAAGATATATACGTCACCAAAAGAATATAGTTTGACAGAAATGGTATTCTCATTATTCAAGGTAAGTAGTCTTTCTATTCTTGTTATAGATTCCAACTAACCCCCAGACAATCAGTTCAAGCCTTGATATTCCCGGGTTTAACTTCAAAAATTTAATTTTATATTTCACATTTGCGAAATTTGCCTTTGAAACTTGGCTTCAAGTTCGTCAATTCAAAGTTCTTGAGAGATCAAATCCACCAGCGGCACTTAAATTTGATATTAAACAAGATACCTTTCGTAAAGCTCAATCATATTCCAAAGCAAAAGGTTATTTTTCAATTTTCAGTGACACCTATACTCTTTTACAAAATGTTTTAATCTTTAAATATGATTTTTTACCATATTTATGGGAAAAATCGGGGATTGCATTAAAATTTTTGGCTAGCTATTTACCTAAAATCATTGGAACTGGTGAAATTTCTCAATCATTAACTTTTTTGTTCTTTTTGCAAGTTATTCAAATTATAACTTCATTACCACTTAGTTATTATCAACATTTTGTCCTTGAAGAAAAATTTGGCTTTAATAAATTAACAATCAAATTATTTATTAGTGATACTATCAAGGTCTTAGTTTTAAGTTGTTTATTTGGCGCTCCATTAATTGGTGCATTTTTGAAAATTATTAATTATTTTGGCGAAAATTTTGCCCTTTATGCTTGGTTATTGGTTTTCAGTTTTCAAATCATTTTACAAACTATTTTCCCAACGGTTATTCAGCCATTGTTTAATAAAGTTGAACCATTGGAAAAAGGGGAACTTAGAAGCTCGATCGAAGAACTAGCTTCGAAAAATAAATTCCCATTGTCAAAACTTTATGTTATTGATGGTTCAAAAAGATCCGGTCATTCAAATGCTTATTTTATGGGATTACCATGGTCAAAACAAATTGTCTTATATGATACATTAATTAAATCTGCAACTATCAAAGAAACCACTGCAGTTTTAGCTCATGAAATTGGTCACTGGGCTTTAAGCCATAATTTAAGAATGATTTTAACGCAAAATTTTTATATTTTTGCCATATTTGCAATGTTTTCATTATTTATTAATAATAATGCACTTTTCCAATCATTTGGTTTTTACAATTCAAAGCCAACATTAATCGGATTCTTGTTATTTAATGACATTTTAAAACCGTTTGATTGTTTCTTTACATTTTTTAATAATTTGTTATCAAGAAAACATGAATATGAAGCTGATAATTATGCTTATAACCAAGGATTTGCAAAAGAACTATCTAGATCTTTAATAAAATTACAAGTTGAAAATTTATCAACAATGGATGCTGATTGGTTATATAGTGCTTATCATTTTTCTCATCCAATTTTATCAGAAAGATTAAAAGCAATGGATTATAAACCTGAAGAAAAAGTTAAATTGGAAAAACCAGAAAAAGAGGATTAGAAATTAAAAAAACACATATCCATTTAGCAACGATGTATGAATATTATTATTATTATTGTTAAGATTGAAAATTTTCAAATTCTTCATCAATAATGTAAGGTTTTTTCGCATATTCACGTTTAAAAATCAAATGAGGCTTCCGCTCAGCCAAATCTATAATAGTTTTACCAAATTCCGAATTACACCACGCAAACCATGATCTTGTATAATCAACCCCCTTTGGTGAATTCACATGAACTCCCTCATGCATCAAACCCAAATCCCCAGTAGATTTCATCACATACGCCAAATCAGAAAGAATTTCTTCATCAGAATCACTAGTTCGTATCTTCATTAATAAACTCATTGGCCATGCATGACTAAACCCAACATGAGGACCACCAATACCAAGGAAATGTTGCCCTTTAAGGAAATATGGGTTCCCGGCTTTTGACAAAATCATCTTTCTTGTGTTTTGATACAAACATGATTTACGATCAATAAAACCCAAATCTGGTAATGATAACAAAGAAGGGATATTAGCATCATCCATTAAAATTGCGCTGGAATAACCATCAACTTCATAAGCTAATACTTCCCCATATTCAGAATGATTAACAATTCCATATTGATATATTGATTCATTAACCAGCTGATAAAATTCAACCGTTGTACTCTTCAATTCAGAACCATAATGCGATGGTAAAATCTCCGAAAGTTTAGAAAGTTCCGCAACTAAATAAGCATTAGCTGGGATAAATAATTGGAATACACAAGCATCATCAGAAGGTCGGAAAGCTGATCGAATCAATTTTGTATTAAAGTTAACAGGATTCCCTGAACCAGTCAATGGTAAAGTTTCACTGCCAATATTAGTTTGTCGCTGGAAAGTATATTGGAAAGGTAACAATTTACCATCACTCTCCCATGTAGGTAAAGATTCTCTTTGCAAAACTGTTAACACCGTCTTGTATGCTAATTCCCATATTGGGGTGAAAATTGAGTCATCCTTTGTGGCATTGTAATATTGATTAGTTAACGCGATAAATGAAACCAAAGAATCCAATTCATATTTACATTCAAAAACATTTTGCCAATTAGGTCTCGGGAAAACTTGATCAACAGCAGGTTTTTCATGCGCAATATTCAGTTCCGGAGGCGGCTGAAATGCATTACAATATGGATCATAAATGATAAATCTTGCTTGAGTGTTAATTGCCCCAGTAATTAATTCCCTTAATCTTGGATCATATTTCGCTAGCTTTTGGTATGTGGACAACTGCCACGTCGAATCTCTCAACCATTCTGCATGAATGTCACCAGTAACAATAAACGATTGAGGGTATTCATCAAATGGTAATGGCGCCAACACTTGATGGTCTCGAGAGTAGCCACTGTTTCTTTGCCCGTGTTGCTGCCGTTGGTTTTTGGTACCGTTGACATGCCATAATATCGTGGTGTCAAGAGTGTTAGGTAAACAATTTTCAAATAATCTAGCCAAATCAGGATCTTCAATTCTCTCTTTAAAATCACCGATAATTTTCTCAACCGCCGAGGATTTAAAAGTTCGACAGCTATCAATAGGTCGTTGAAATGGTAATTTCAATTTCCCTTCAGATAACGGCAAATGTCGTTGTTTTGAATACTCGCTATAATTAGGACATTCAAATTTCCCAACTCTACTAAAAAACCCTTTTGATTTCTTTGGGGATTTCCGAAGTGGTGATAGCCCTAAACTTTCATCGTCGAGTGCTATGATCTGGTTGTTACTGTTTCCATCGAGCCCAGTAACATAAAGGTATAAAAGAGTAACACTGATCGCTATCACCGAGTACCGGATAAATCTCAACATCTTCAGGTTGATTCCGTAGTTCGGATTTATCATATTATATTCTTTTCTCAACTTCGGTTCCATTGGACCCTTTTTATATTTCGAAAATTTTATTTTTTTTGTCTATTTTTCTTGGTCGCTAAATGATCGATGTAGTCAGGCTAAACTGCGGGGTGGGATCAAATTCTGGGTTATATTAAAATTACCAGTGTCAAAAACGCGGGCAATTCGTTGAATATATTGAACAATTATAAATGAATACTTCCTCCGAACGGTGTAAATATTTTTAGGTACTTGTGGGATATTTATATCTGCCTATATCCAGGGCACTCCTATATCTGACCAGGTGTATTTTTTTTTTGAGTACTGCTTCAAAGTTGTGAGGTAAGGTACTTCATCTGATACAAATTCTTGAGACGACCAAACGCACCCCCCATGACCAAACAGGTACGCGGTAAATATATCGGTTTGGCTCATAACACGGGGTGACACTCTGTAATTTTCTTAAAATTTCGTTTATCGTATTCCATGATTTGAAAATTCTAGTTATTTATTAATTTATTTAGATCAACTAATTACCCAAAAATGGCCCTCGACAAGGCAGCAGCCAAATCAAAGTTTTTAAAAGTGTTTCCAGAAATTGTTGAAGAATTAATTGAAGTTCTTAAACAATATGGAATTTCAAAAGACGCAATTGAATGGTTTCGTAAAAATTTAGATTATAATACCCCAGGTGGGAAATTGAATCGAGGATTATCAGTTGTTGATACTTATTCAATTCTTAAAAATTATAAATCAATTGAAGAATTATCGGCTGAAGAGTATAAGAAAGCTGCTGTTTTGGGTTGGTGCATTGAGTTATTACAAGCCTATTTTCTTGTTGCTGATGATATGATGGATCAATCAATTACAAGAAGAGGTCAACCTTGTTGGTATAAAGTTGAAGCAGTTAAAGAAATTGCAATCAATGATTCATTTATGTTGGAGGGGGCAATCTATATCTTGCTTAAACAATACTTCAAGAATGATTCCTACTATGTTGACTTATTAGATTTATTCCATGAAGTTACTTTCCAAACTGAATGTGGTCAATTACTTGACTTAATCACTGCTCCAGAAGATCACGTTGATTTGAATAAATTCTCATTGGATAAGCATTCATTTATTGTTATATTCAAGACTGCTTACTATAGTTTCTATTTGCCAGTTGCTCTTGCTATGTACATGGCTGGTGTCGCTGACGAAAAAGATTTGAAGCAAGCTCACGATGTCTTAATCCCATTGGGTGAATATTTCCAAATTCAAGATGATTACTTGGATTGTTTTGGTAAACCTGAAGATATCGGAAAAATTGGTACTGATATTCAAGATAATAAATGTTCTTGGGTTGTTAACACCGCATTGAAATTAGTTACTCCAGAACAAAGAAAATTATTAGATGAGAATTACGGGGTCAAGGATAGTGCTAAAGAAGCTAAATGTAAAGAATTGTTTAATCAATTGAAGATTGATGAAATTTATCATGACTATGAAGAGAAAGTCGCAAGTCAATTAAAGGATAAGATCGCTAGCGTTGACGAATCGAGAGGTTTCAAAAGAGACGTCCTTACCGTTTTCTTGAACAAGGTTTACAAGAGAACTAAATAAGCCACTGGCGAATGCGAGTGCCTCCGCATAATAATTCCTATTCTAATGTATATTTTTCAGTGGCATTTCGTTTGTAGTTGCTGTTGTTATCGCTTTTCCGGAAATCTGGAGGCGCCTATCCTCCTCCTTGGGTCGTTTCACTCTGCTTTCACCAGTGAATGCTGTCTAGGGTTTGATGGTCCCATACTTGTTATTGGCTGTTATATTGTGACTTTCTTTGACTCTGATTGACTGTTGTAATTTAATTATACGTGAGATCCCTTTGGCTTGACTCACCACCCTCGAAATTGACTGTTCTATTTTCATTTAATCCTAAATCCCAGGCCTCCATTAAGCAGGACCCAGCCCTCACCGTCTCGGTTTGCTCCAATGCTGCAAATCGGTGCTGTTTTGTTTGCTGTTGTCATTTGTCCATGGGGTCCAAAGGCATCGGATTGGGCGTTTGTTTTTGCAGTTATGGTTTGCCAGACCGCTAACGGTCATTCATTCTAGCACGCAGACTCCCGTGATTTCACTTACTATTAGTAGCTTTCCCAGGCCACGCCTGTGATTGCTTGTTAATCACGATCCACCCATTATAGCCGCGAGTTATGCTTTGCTTTCTTTACCTGTGAGTGGCCTACCGCCTCCCGCACCTCTCCCACCCTGGACTTTCGTAGATTTTCTGATCGAGATTTGATTTCATGCATGGTGCGCGCGTGTCGGAGTGTCTCTCGTTTTAAATTTTGGAAAAAAAAAAAAATTAGCGAACCAAACAAACGGCAAACATTGTGGTTATTATAATTATGACCAACGAGGAATCAGTATGGGGTATGCCTGATTTACCGACCACCAACGTATGGGATTTGACCTCCATGCCAAAATCAATAGCCACTGCCACAACGACAGCCACCGTGGAAAATGACAATGATGATGATAATGACGACAATGAAAATGTGTGGGGCGACGATAACGAGGTGCCCAATAATCGGCCGCCTCTGCAGCAGCCAATATTCGGCGTGGGACTAGACGATAAGACCGACGACAACAAAAATAAAGATGGCGACGAGGAAGTAACACCAGTGGAGAAAAATGGTGATAACGACGATGACGACTTCGGTGATTTTGAAGAAACGATATTGCCCACGATCTTTCCAAAGGAGATTGGACTGATTCTTGATGATATCTACAAAGAAGAGCCAGTGGAGAAGATAAAAGTTTCAGAAGATGCCGCGGTTTTAGATTTGGGGGAACACACGAGGAAATACTACAATTCGTTTACGCGAAATTCACGACAGTTCTTCACAATCAACACCACGGCCCTACGATGGAATCAAAGCGAAATTGAAAACGAATTGCTCAGGATACTTAGAGAATGGGGGGAGGCCAGCAACAATGCAGGCAGTAATAACGAGCTGAGCAGATCAAGAAGCGCCAGTATTCATCAGGCAAGCGCGATGTTTGGATGGACAACCATGGACAGTAAGCACCATCAAAAACAGCCGGTCAATGAAAAGCAATCGATGCGTGATAAATTGATCAAGAAGAGTGCTAGTGCTGCTGACAAATTAGCAGAGGAGCGGTTGGTTCGTGAAGAGCAAGAGAGGGCCAAGCTCGAAGCAAGGCGACAGCAAGAAAAGCAGAAGGAAGAAGCCGTTAAAAAGGAGGAACAGCAAGAAGAGGACGTGATTGAGGATAAAGCTGATACTCCAGCTGATAGCAATGGCTCCGGAGCTGCACCTGGAGCTGGAGCTGGAGCTGGAGCTGGAGCTGGACCCGGACCCGGACCCTCTTTATTTACACCGTTCACTAATATTTTCAAACGACAATCGAAAATTTCCAAAAAAATTAGAAATTCAAATATTTCAAGCAATCAATATTTCAAGGATAAAGAGGTGGTGGTATCTGAAAGTAGAGACGACGTTAGTGACGATGGGTTTGGAGAATTTGTGTTTCAGCAAAATGAACAAATTGAAGCGGAGAGTGATGATAATGAGGAGGAGCAAGAGGAACATAAATATGTCACTCTTGGAGATGAAGACGAGGATGCTACGAAAAAGGGGTTTGGCGGTTGGTTCAAATTTGGCAAAAATAACAGGAAGCAAGAACCGATGGAGACCGAGGGTGATGGTGGTGGTAGTGGTGGTCTAGACAAGCTTAAAGTTACGGATCAGATAAAACCGCAGGTCGTCACTATCTCCGCGACGTCAAATCTAAGTAGCAGCACACCACCATTAACACCAAACAAGAAAAACTTAGATAAGACCAGTGTGACAACGTTTCCCCACAAAAAGAACAGCAAAGATAATAGCGCTCAAACAAGGTCAGAACTAAATGGCAGTAGTAATAATAATAATAATAATAATAATAATAATAATAATAATAATAATCATAATAATACGATAAGTGGTGAGGATGATAGCGGGAGGGGCGTGTTGCGTAATGGTAATAATATTGAACTATCAAAAAATGAATCATCGTTAGGGTCATCATCACCCCGCAGTGGTTTTAATAATGGCGAGAAAGTGGGTGGTGGTGTTTACGAGGGTGCTGCATCGAGGACGGGGAGAGTACCACCACCACCACCACCACCACCCCTGGGAAAATTGTCGATACAATTGCCCCACCACGATCTGCAGGCAGCAACAAAAACTCAAAATGACATTTTTCCAGGCAGCAACGATTTCCAGAAGAATAGCAGTATTCCATTAACCCCGACAACCACAACCACAGCCACAAGATTAGAATCAGCAAAAAATAGTGGCCCTGGCCATGGCCAGATCCACGACGACGTTGCTCGATTTGACAATGGCAAAGAACTAGACCAGCCAAAGAGATTGTCGACGCAAAAACTACAGCCATTCAATAATAGTCTCTCAAGTTTTGTGCCATTGACGCCAGTTAAGAAAAGTTTTACTATAGCCAATGATAATGCCGGTGGTAATAATTATGGGAAAACGGGAAATGACGCAGCTATTATTGACAATAGTGCTGACGACGATGAATTTGGGGATTGGGAGACAACCCAACCAGTAGTAACAAGAAATCACATAAGCAGCAACACTACGGCACTGCGGAAGGACTATAATTTTAATAAATTGGTTGCAATGGTACCAGATGTTGATTTTATGATTGACGATATGTGTGGATAATGATAATGAGGAGGACGACGACGACGGGGACGAGGGTTGGTTGGTTGGTTGGTTGGTTAGCCACAGGTGGCGGGTGCGGGTGTGGGCGCGAGCTGAACCCGCCACACACATGACTTCAATAAAATAAATTTTTCAAATTTTCATCGAAATACAGGTGAGCACTTAGATACTGTGATTATAATCATATTATATAGCCAATACAAGTGAGAAAGAATGAACAGTGCTTTTAGATCAAAGATAACGAATATTAATCAGCTTGTGTTTACAAGAGGTAAAAAAACCAAAGGTACCGCGTCAGCAAGAACTCAAAGAATAGTTACGCAGTTGAGTGTGTTGTCGGCCGCTAGAAAACAACCTCGACGATTAAAGCTCAGTAACAGTGATGTTGTTCGTCATCAAACTGTGACGAACGCTTGGTCATTATATCAACGACAGTCTAGAGATGCTAGAGACCAGCAATTGTCAAAACAATACAACTCAATGGTTGACGCTATGAATGATTTAAAGGCAACCAATGAATATTTGTTTGATCAAAGCAATGAAAAACAACAGTTGAAAAGGTTTAGTTTGGAAATGAGGGTGCCTACTGATTATCCGCCAAACAATATTTGGAACACCACATATAAGAAGCCAGAATAGGCAGGTATTCCAGAAGATTAGATTGCCCTTGCCTTTTGCCCTTGCCTGCCTGGGCCTGGGCCCGTGCCCGTGCTTGCCCCTTGGTCTTGTTTATATTTTTCTTTGTAAATATTTATTGCATGACATAATATGATTCATATACACTGGTTGTAGTTGATTGTAGTTGACCAACCAGCCGTGGGAGGGACCCGCTATGGTTGCGCAGCCCCGGCACCGCGGGGAACAGGAACCTGGAAGTGAGAGAGAACAAGAAAATTTTCCATATGAAAAAAAAAAATAAAGATCTTTCTTTTCCTCTTTTCCTCTTTTTTTTTTTCTTTTCCTTAAGACTTAACCAAATTATCTCATTCATATGGCGTCGCAATTGGTTGCTAATTCCATATCAATTGCTATTTTTTGATTGCTAAGAATGACTATATATGTAGGAAAGCATAATTTGGGAGAATAAACAAACTTACGAAACAGTATCTCCAAGTGAATGGCAATAGTAACCATCAGTTGGTCAAAAAGATTTCAAACATAGTAGCGAATAGCCGGCGGTTATGAGAAATAGTCGCAGGGTGTAATGTATGTAGTGTAGATCTGGATAGCCAGATAGAGGTAGATAACTAAGTACTGGTTAACCCAAAACCCGGCTAAGGTTTTGCCTATAAGGGGATTGTTCCCGACGGGATGTGGATGTAGGGGTCGTGGTAATGGTCGCAATAATAATACTAATACTAATAGTAATATTCCATAATAATTACGGGGGCTTTCGGAGGTTGCCGGGTGGGCGCCTCTCCAGTTTGGGCCTGGCCTGTGGAGCGTGGCCAGTGGAGGCTGGCGTGGCGAGGCGAGGCAAGGCGACAAGCGCTGGATCGCGTCCCCAAGCGACGCTGTGCCAAAGTTTTGGGTGGACGGGTGGGTGACTTGCCGGATAAAAGTGCTCCACCCAAAACAATCGGAGAAATAAAAATAAACAGCTGCATGAACTTAACTAGAAGCAGAAAAAGAAAAGTGAAGAGGGAGTGAGCAAAAAGGAATGAAAAAAAAAAAAATAAAAAAAAAAAATAAAAAAAAAATAAAAAAAAATAAAAAAAAAACAAATGGTAAACAGCGGGGACCACCAAATGATAACAATAATAGAAAATAACAAAACTAACGAGAAAGTAGCTGGATAAATGTCTTTGTTTGTCAGCGGTATCGCATGTTTATGTTGTTATTGCTTGATTGTGGGTGTCGGAGACGATCTCATATGATGAGCGGAGAATAAATAACTGAATAAACAATATCTTATAGTAGAATACGCCCATGTATATTCCTCTGGTTGGATTTTTTTTTTTATGTATGGCACAACCTTTCATGATGATTAGATAATGCAGCTAAACAACCCACACTGGATTTTTTTCCACTGCACTTACTTGCTTTGTCTGACTTAACCCACTTGACTATACCCACATGATTGATTTATTTGATTTATTTATTTATATAAACAACATCCACCCCCCACGATCACAATTTTTGTCAGATTTATAATTTATATTTTACTTGCTTGCACTCTACAATACTACAAAACTACAATACTACAATACTACGATACTGTACTTTTACCATATTATACTCGATTGAAATATGACTTATACTCACCGTCACATAGGCAAGTATAAAATATTGAAAAAAATCGGTTCCGGTGCCTATGGATTGGTTTATCTCGTGCAGTCCCCAGGAGGTGACAAATTTGCTATGAAGGTTATCAGCAAGTTGACAAACAATAAGAATTATAACAGCAGCAGCAACGGCGCCAGCAAATCTAGTAAACCCAGTGTTGAATTGGAGACGAGGTTGGATAAGATCGGCTGTATTGATAGTCTCAACACATTAAATTTGAAAAGCATTGAAAAAATTGGCTGGAAGTATCAATACTTGAAAGAAATCAGCGTACACTTGAAAGTGCATCACCACGAAAATGTCGTGAGCATCTACGAAGTTCTAAACTTTGAAGACTTGATATTTATCATTATGGATTACTACCCGAATGGAGATTTATTTACGACAATTGTCGACAAGAAAATATTCAATGAAAATCCTCAGCTAATTAAGTTAATTTTCTTGCAGTTGTTGGATGTCATTGGTTATTGCCACGAGAAGAAGGTTTATCACTGTGATATCAAACCCGAGAATATCTTGATTAATGAGGATTATACTAGGATCGCCTTGACTGATTTTGGCTTGGCTGTATGTGACAAGGAGTTTGTTTCTGACTCATTGTGCTGTGGGTCGTCATACTACATGGCTCCGGAACGGTTGCTTAAAATCAACGGTGGTGATTCTAGTGCCGGGGACAATTATTATCCCACTTCTGCTGGGGATGTTTGGTCACTTGGAATCATCTTGATCAATTTGACATGTATACGAAATCCATGGATGAAGGCTAGTATTAATGATGAGACGTTTCGAATATATTTGAACAAGCCGTCGATATTGTTTAAGATATTGCCGATTTCCAAGGAATTGGCATTTATATTGACGAACTACTTGTTGGTTAAGAATCCATTTATGAGAACATGGATGAACTTGGAGATTATCCGGAAGCTAATTATAAATTGCAAGAGTTTTACCAAGGAAGGGCCATTGTCCAAATGTGGAATATTCTACAACCAGCAAGAGCCAACATCGCCTAATAAGAGAAGCCTCGATATCGAGTATGGCTCAAACAAGCGTATATCGTGTTCCAGCAATTCGTCTAGTACAAGTTTGTCATCGTTGTCGTCTACATGTTCTACGAGAGATTCCAGTGGTGCTAATTCACCAATGATGTCTCCAAGACAGCATCAACAAACCGCAACTCCAATTATACAGAAGGGAGTTGACAAGATGATTAATTTTGAATTTACATTTGATTTGAATAGTTACGAGTCGTTGTTCAAGTAACTAATACTTTTTTTATACTATATTGGCATGGGTTTAGGATAGATTAATAATAACAATAATGTATTATAGCATACCGTACCTAGCTTGGCTGTAAGATGGCTCTCTTTTTTTTCGGAATTCGCGATGAATGTCAAAAATCTTTTATTTTTTTTTTATTTCTTTTTTTTTGTTTCAGCTTTTTTTGAGATTCCGGATAGCCTAAAACGCTGAAAGGCTAAAATGCTGAAAAATTTTTCTTCTTTTTTCAATAATATTTGAAATTCGTCTCCAATATCGGATATCCCTTAGCTATGGCCTAAGGCTAAGGCTAAAATTTAATTCGCTGTTGTTGCGGGATTATGATAATCATTTTAAAATTGCACCTTCCAACACTTAGAGTCCGAGACCGGTGGTGAACATCTGATGATGGATTGTGCCATACTCGCTGGCTGCTGTTTTACTTTTTTTTTTCTTTATTGGCATATTTTCTCGGAGTTTCTTTTTCATGCAGATGATGCACGGTGAATGGTATTTGATATTCGACACTCGACTTGACTCACACCATCATCCTATTTCTTCCATTTCCATTTGATATTGCGATATTCGTTAGAGAATTTCAAAATTGTACTCCGATATTGTTGTCGATTGCCGCGAAATCATTCAGAAATAAATTGACCAATAATAATTACCGCGAATATGTTTATTTTTGGGTTGGCCGCTACACTCCCACGCTCCCCCGGCAGTATGCAACCTGCATCATATGCAGTTAAGTGGGTGTTTGTAATTGCCCCTCGCTCGGGAGGATGAAAAAAAACTTCCAGCCGTGAAAAATTAGCAGTCGCCACAGATATATATCATACATAGGAACATGGAATGGTGATTAATTAGACTAAACTATAGCTCCTGCTATGCTGTGTCTCATATTTTTCACCGCCATTATAATGGACAGAAGAAAATAGTAGGAGAAAATAGCAATCAACCACCAGTGAGGGGTTGCTGGTACTGCCACTGCTACTATTGCTGATTATTATTATTGCCATTGGGGTTTGGTATACCTATTTTTCATTGGTCGTGGCGGGGTGGGTTGGGCAAGAGTTATGGTACCCCGCCCGCATTGAATTGACGCCATTGGTGACGGAGGGAGCCAACCTACTCTCTTTTCTTTTGTTATCTAGTTTCCATACAATCCATCAGGATGTTATCAGTTTGTATGGCCAAGTACTGTGTCGCAAACATACATACATTGTAACATACCTTGGAAATTTCAAAAAAGGGGGTGGTGGGCCTCAGGTACCTACTTGCTTACCCTGGGCTTTTTCCCAAAAAATGTCACATATAATATAATACAATATATATATATATATATATTATTCACCGTGCCGTTGGCTCTGCCGTTGGCCCTGCCATTGGCCATGCCATTATCCATGCCATTATTCAAAATTCAACTCCATTGGCTTCACCTCAACTTCAGGTAATAACCCATACTTATCATTATTAACCTCCAATAATAAACTCTCTGGTACTTTCCTCGGAAACCTACTGTTACTGTCCAGCGACGATTCGCTCGTCATACTCTTCTGCGATTTTAGCAAGTTATTTTTCTTTATTATTTCATTATTCACGTTGAAAAATTTCGTTCTGCGTAGACTCTCTTCTTGGTCTTTCTCTTCATCACTGATGTTGTTGTCAAAGACAGTCAGCAAATAGTCATCAAAGTTATCATCCAATAGTATTAGCCCGTCGCTTTTCAGCTTGGTATGCATTCGCTGCCTACAGCTATTTATCGAAGGATCAAGGGTTCTCTCGTGATAATTTATCATTGGCTCGTCCTCAGTACTTAGCCGCGTCTCACTGACCTTCTCTTTAGCTTCTGGCTTCTCGTTTGGCTTTACGTCCACTAGAGTTCGATTATTAAATGCAGTGAATGGGTCTTTAAAATTATCCTCCCCTATGCTGAACAACTCATTTTTAGAAACAGACCGAAACACTCGAGTCAAATTATCTTGGTCCTGCTCAAGATTATCTAGTGATGATGGAGCACCAATAGTGGCCTTCTCAACCGGTTGCTTTTCTTGCTTTTTGCTTCGCTTGAGGGAGTTTGCCTTTGAGAGTGACACCGACGGTAAAAATGAATTTAAGGAGCTTGACGAGTGAGTTCGTTTCTTATTTTTGCCTTTGAATATCTTTAGCATATTGGCAAAACAAATCGTCCACAACTTGTTGTAATATTTATCTTGCAAAAAGAAAGAAAGAAAGAAAGAATAGTTGTTTATATTTCAAGTTGACAGTTTTCGAGACCGAAGTACTGAAACGGTGTGAACCTGCGGTTGCTTTTCGGTTTTTAAGTAATTTGATGCAGTCTTGAAGGCACTGCGCATGTGATTTGCGTAACATTTAACGTATCATTGAGGAAGCCCAGAAATATTTGTACGGTAGTCACCGGAAAAAAAACCCATATTGCAGCTGGCGTCCTTTGTGAGCTCGCGAAACAAAGGGGAAGCGAAAAGCAGAAGAGAAAAGCAAACGCAAAAGCAAATGCGCCCGCGGATCAGGTGATTATCACATGACTATCCATTTCTTGTTGTTTTTTTTTTCTAAATCCCCTTTTTGATTATCAAAAAATTCTCGCTTTTTGCCTAGTTTATCATAAAAACAACTAAACGTAAAAGTAATCATCATCACCATCATCATGTTGTTAAATCCTGTTATTAGAAGAGGAATCATCAATAATTCAGCCAGATTCGCCTGTGCTCGTCCAAGATATTTCCACAGCTCATTCATTAGATCAAATGACAATCCAAAACTCGCATGTCAAGACACCCCTGCTAAAATCTATGAATTCAATGATGTCAAAAGTCTAATCACTAATCCATCTGCAGACAGAGTGCTTATTGACGTTAGAGAACCACAAGAATTGAAAGATCAAGGTTACATACCTACTGCAATCAACATCCCTTTCAAATCAACCCCAGGGGCATTGAACTTACCTGAAGACGAATTTGAAGATGTGTTTAAATTTGCAAAGCCAAGCCAGGATAAGGAAATAATATTGTATTGTCAAGCTGGAGTTAGATCCACCGCTGCTGAGGAATTGGCTTGCACATTTGGATATAAGAAAAGGGGCAATTATGTTGGATCGTTTAACGATTGGCTTAAGAATGGTGGGAAGGTTGAGAAAAAATGAGACTGCAAGCAACCAAGCGGCCGAGCGCCCCTCCGGCCCGCCCACCAACCCGCCCGCCGACCGAGCGAAGCGAAGCAATAGTCATTTTGAACTGACTGTTGCCTCCATTTCTTTTAGCTAGAAGTTCTAATTTCTTGTATAAAGTAATGTTATAGATAATACTTTTAATATTTTAATTTAATTTTATTCCACGAACTGCATTCACATATCTTGAATGCAGAAACAATTCCTGTTCAGACATCCATCGGCATCCATATAGATAGATAATGGTTAAAGCCGTTCTTATAAAAGGATTAAGGATCTACAATGGGTCTGCATGTCTGCAATCACGTGGCATCCTGGTTTCTATGGTCGTTGTTGTCACTTTAAGTCCTGTTTTTCTTTAGGTGACATTTTTAAAGGCCAGTCAGTCTATAAAAAAGTCGAAAATATTCTTTCTGATCTGTCCTGTCCTGACAAGTTAGTTAGCTATCTTAGTTAGAATATACAGACACCCTCGCTATAACCAAAAAGCACGTTTTTATTAGCTTTCTTTTCGTTACTGCTTCTTTTCTGGTCATCCTTTTTAGTTCTTTTCTATTTTTCATTTGATTTTTTTGTTCCATTTAATTATCTGTTATTTTTTGTTCTATTTTTGTTCTACTTTTTGTTTTATTTTTTGTTCTATTTTTTGTTCTATTTTTTTTTTTTATTCCTGGTTATCGATTTTAGGCTGGTTGTTGCGTTGCGCTCCGCCTTTATTTTTATTTTTTTGTCCGTCCGTGTCTAAATTTTCCTTTTTTTTTTTTCTCTCTCTTTAATTTTTTTTCATTCGCTGTTCCTTTATCTGACCGACAACAATCGCTGCCATAATGAATCATTCAAATGTTTTAATCGTTGGTGATAATCCTAACTTGGCCTATTACAGTTGGAAACTTTATGAATCAAAATGTTGCAACATCACTATCGTTAACTCTGAGCCATCGTCAAGTATTGTTTGGATATCCAGTAATTCCAAGAAGACAAGATTTAATCCACCAAACAGCTACAACAACATAAAAGCCATTCAGGGGAATGAGAAGTTCGATATAGTTATCTTAAGTTGCACCAGCTTACAAAATTTCTCCAATTTATGTTATGAGGTCAGTGGGGTTATAAATAATGAATCAATAGTTATTATTGAAAGCACTGGTTTTTTGCAATTGGAACCATACATTACTCAAAATTTACAACAAATTTTGAATCGTAACGTGTTAACGTTGTCAATAATGAATGATACTGATATTAAAAAGATTGCAGGCTATCCGATTTATGTGGCTCAACCCAAGACTAAGCAAGATTATATTTATATCGGGAATTCCCTGAATACTCAGGCTAGTTACGGCAGGGAAGAAATCATCGGTATTAATAAAGTGAGCCAGTTATTTGAAAAAGCAAATGTCGAAGTGTTGAAGATTAATAATGGATTGGAATTTTTGAATTACCAATGGAAACTTGCATTACCTAGAATTATTTTCAATCCTTTGCTTATCATATTTGAATTGGATCATCCAATTAAAATTTCAAAAGAAATCTTAGCTAAGCCTTTAATATCCGGGTTGAATAATGAATCCTTGAAATTATTATCAAAGATGAATTGTAAATTGATTAAGGGTTATGAAAATGAGAATGCCTTGTTAAATACCTGGTCAAACTTGTACCCAGAAAACAGCCATAGCAATATTGTTGAAATAATCGATTCGATATTGATTCATGATTACAATGTTCAAGATAAATCATTAACTAATTATACAAATTATCTAAATTCTCCTAATTTTTTTTATGAATTTTATAACCAATATCCAATGGATTTTGATTTGTTATTATTACAGCCAATCTTGCTAGCTGATGATTTCACCATAAAGACTCCATATTTGGAGTTTTTATACACTACAATCTGTCAATTTGATAAATTAAACCATTCAAATTTAAATAACAACGAATCAAGTTTCTTCATCAGAGCGAATTCTCAGTTAAGGAAAAAATTGTTGAATTTAGATAATTTAACGAATATGGAAAACAAAATTCTTGAATTAATGAACAAAAACAGATCATTGGAAGAAACCAATCAATCCTTGATCAAACAGATCAACGAGCTATCTCTACAATTAAATTCTCAACGGATGCAATTGACTAAAGTTTCAAATGAAAGAAATTCCTTACAGCAGCAATTACTGAAACCGCCAACTAGTAGAAGGCAATCTTTGAATAATCCTCAACAATTGCAACAACAGAAATCGTCGCCGAGACGGATGTCATTTACTGGAAACGGGGCCGCTTTACCAAGTAGCTCGTCTAGTGGCCAATTGAATTTTGACGCTCAGCCGCCGAAATTGAACAATAATAACCCATTTGCCAGTAATGGCAGCAGTTCTGATGATTTACAAGAATTTAATGATTTGATAGCTGCTAAATTGAATGGGGATTTACGATCAAGAACACCGTCACCTAATCCGCCCCAAAAGCACCACCACCAAAATAATGTTCCAGTGAGATCAAACTCTTTTACTAATGTGAGAAAAGTAAACCTACAACAACAACCAACGATTAAAAATGCTCCAAATGGTAATGGCACCGTTCGGAGTAACAGCAAAAGGGTGGTTTCAAATCAATCTAGTTTACCGTCATTGCAAACCCAAGCGTCATTTGTCGATAAACCGTTTGGGAACAACAGCAGTTACTTACCTATCAATGATGTTTCATCGCGCTTCACTCCTCAACTGAGAAAGAACAGGAAATCAGGGATGCCAATGTTGAGCAATCGCGTCCCCAGTGGAACCAACCTTGCTCAAATGTCACAGCAGGGGGCACCGGGATCAAACCAAAATACTTTAATGAATGGCAATGGTATGGCCAATGGCAACGGGAAACAGGATATTGACGAGTACTCGTTGTATGGAGGAGCAAGTTTGCCTAATGGTGCAGTGACCAAAAGAAACCGGGCATCAAGTTATAAGAATTTAAACCTAATCGCTAACAGCCATCCTCAGCTGCAACCATTACCTAAAGCATCTGCCCCCCAAGTGGCGCCACAAACTCAACTCACTAGTGAGAATAATAATAATGGCAATAAGGAAGGGCTAGCTCCCCTTGCTAACACCACAAACTCTAACGATTCTAAAAACTCCTTCAGTGATGGTATATTCCTGAGTACCAATAACAATAGCTCGATTGAGACCCAAAATACATCACTAAATAATAAGGAGAATGTGACAAAGCCTAGTGTGGGAAGAAGTAGCAGTGTGAAAAAGAAGAAAAAAATGAAATCATTCTTCAGCAAGAAGAAATAGCAGCCGGAGCGGAGGGGATATCTACATTTATGGATCTTATATATATTTTTTTTATTTTTTTTTTTTTTAAAACAGTCATTATATCATATCTAATAGCATAATCAATACCATTAATACCAATCGGCGCGTAGTTAAAACTTAAACGACAAATTAATTCTTTGAGATGGAGCCATAAACCCCAATATCCAGCTCAGTGTCCTGCCATGTTTTTTAGTTTTATTAGCTGCAACCATCGTGGTCTCACCTAATGGGACTCTAACCACCAATTTTTTACCAAATTTACCAATACTGTAGCGGAACTTCCCACGAATAGAGCGTCTGTAACGGCGCTTTTGAAGTCGTCGATTTCTTGGAGTAGAGGAAAATTGAAATGCCGATGAATCATTGAAATACCCGTGCCTTAGATAGAAAAGTAGATCAATTAAAATCCTCTTAAACCTTCTCCTTGTAGTTTGCCTTGGAATTGGATACGAGCGCATATACTAAGCAGTTGTTTTATTTTATTTTATTGTTTGAGGTTTGAGGCAACGCATGTTGGGATTTTTGTGTAGCCCTGCCAACATCCCACGGGTTTCCCTGAATTGAAAAATTCATTTTTCTTTTTTTTTTCATCACATGTGAGTGTTTCCTCCTCATGTATGAAATTTTTTGTTGAGTGAAAAATATATGAATCACACCCACTCTATGAAAATTTAACTCAAGATTTAAAAAAGAAATAATTGCAAAAATATTTTTTCGTTTTTTCATTTCCTTTATTCACTATTGGCCACGATGAAGGTATCTGACAAACTATTAGCCACCCATAAATCTAGCGATTCACCAACCTATTCGTTTGAATTTTTCCCACCTAAGACATCGCAAGGGATTCAAAATTTATACGATCGAATGGATCGGATGTATAATTTAAATCCATTATTTATTGACATTACTTGGAACGCTGGGGGAAGACTTTCGAACTTATCCACGGAAATCGTCAACACTTGTCAATCAGTGTTGGGGCTCGAAACGTGTCTTCATTTAACCTGTACTAACATGAGTATTAATGTCATTGATAAAGCCCTCAAAGAAGCTCATGACTCGGGATGTCAGAACATTCTAGCATTACGTGGGGACCCACCATTAAACGCAACCGCCACTAACGGATTTGTTCACAACGGAGAATTCCAGTACGCTAAGGATTTAATCAAGTACATTAAATTGAAATACGGAGACCATTTTTGTATTGGGGTCGCTGCGTATCCTGAGGCCCACCCTGAAGAAACTGACGTTGACGTTATGATTGACTACTTGAAAGAGAAGATTGACGCTGGTGGGGATTTCATCGTGACACAAATGTTTTATGACGTTGACAATTTCATTGAATGGGCAAGGAAAGTAAAATCAAAGGGCATTGAAGCACCTATAATCCCAGGGATCATGCCAATTACCACTTATGCCTCATTTATTAGACGGGCTAAATGGAGTGAAGTCAAGATCCCACCTGAATTTTACGAGAAATTGGATCCCTTCAAAGACGATGATTACAAAATCAGAGATTTGGGTTGCAAATTGGTCAGTGACATGTGTTCGAAGTTGTTAGAGTCAGGCTTAGTTAATCATTTACATTTTTATACTATGAATTTGGAGAAGGCCACGGTTATGATCTTGGAACAATTGGGATTAGTTGACATTTGTGATGAGGAAGAGATGGGGGTGGCCATTACTTCGTACGCTAATGGGAATAGCGCAACTGGTGGTTCTAACCCATGTAATGAATTATTGCCATGGAGAAAATCACTAAACCCACAAAGAGTCAGTGAAACTGTTAGACCAATTTTTTGGAAAAATAAGAAATTCAATTACATTATCAGAACAAAAGATTGGGATGAGTTCCCTAATGGTCGTTGGGGGGATTCAAATTCTCCAGCATTCGGAGAAATTTCATTATTTGATGGTTCATTGTTACGTCATTCGAGTAAAAAAATTTTGGAATTATGGGGGAAGCCAACAACCGTCGAGGATTTATCAAATTTGTTTATTAATTATTTGAATGGGAAACTTGGAATTTTACCATGGAGCGATCAGCCAATTTCCAATGAAATTAACTCCATCAAGCAACAACTTATTAAACTTAATGAAAATGGGATTTTCACAGTTAATTCTCAACCTTCAGTTAATGGAGTTAAATCTGATCATCCAATGTTTGGTTGGGGACCAAAAAATGGTTATGTTTATCAAAAGCAATATTTGGAATTTTTTTTACCAAAATCTAAACTTGATAAGTTAATTAATAACATCCACACTCAAAATAATAATCAAAAAGATTCTAATGATAACGTGTTGACGTTTTTCGCGGTTGATAAATTCGGGAATTTGAAATGTAATTTGGTCAATGACTCGTTACCTAATGCGGTTACTTGGGGTATTTTCCCAAACACCGAGGTGATCCAACCTACAATTGTTGAAAAAATCTCATTTTTAGCTTGGAAAGATGAAGCTTATAGAATTGCTGAAGAATGGAGATCAATTTTCACCAGCGATAACGCCAACAATGACAATGATGAAACAGTCAAACTTTTAACGAAATTAATTAATGAGTACATTTTGATTAATATCGTCGATAACGATTTTGTCGGTGGCGACAAGATTTTCAAATTATTTAACGACATTTAAAATGCGTTTTATTATATTTCATGGTTCAACGGCATGCATATTTTACGAATTTGTTTTTAATTTATTTTTTTATGGTTCAACGGCATTAAAAGGATTTTTTTTTTTTTTTTTTATTATTTTATATATAGTTTTATTTTTAGTTTATAATTTTTTGCATGGCATCAACTGCCAGGATATGTGACATCAACTGTCAATACCAAAAAAAAGAAAAATAATTTATCATTTATCAAATCAGCTACGTAGAATTTTGTCTCTCCTGATTTTCATGAGAGCCTGGCAACTCAAATCCTTCAGGCCTTGTTACTCTCGCTTCCATTTCAACTGCAGTTTTCATGGAGAGACTTCAAACACTATGAAACACAATCTGGGCCCGTTGTGGCCCAACTGGTAAAATTTAATTGGAATTGTACATCCCAAGCGAAGCGAGCATAGCGTGGCTTGGTGACTAACAAGTTGAAATAGTGATAACTGCTGTTCCTGCGATGTTGAGGGCGTTATGCGCGGAGGAAAAAATAAGAAAGAAGTGGCTCAAAAAAATTTTCCTGTGCGCGTGCAGGCAATCAAGTTGCAACATATTGGCGAACAGCGATTGGCGAGATGACTACGAGGACACCATTAGTAGTAATTGTGGGTACCACTGGTGTGGGCAAGTCACAATTTTCGATTGACTTAGCCAAGAGGTTCCATGGAGAAATTATCAATGCTGACTCGATGCAGATGTACAAAGGATGTGACATTATCACGAACAAGCACCCGTTGGTGTTGAGGCAAGGGGTAGCCCATCATGTAATGAACCACGTTACCTGGGACGAGGAGTATTTCATCCATCGGTTCCAAAGGGAGGCGAGGGACAAGATTGAGGAGATCAGACAGCGAGGGAAAGTGCCAATTGTCGTTGGTGGGACCAGTTACTATTTGCAATCGCTCTTATTTAAAAGCAGGACCATTCCAGAGGAGGAAAGAGAAACAGAAGAGAAATATTTGACTAAAGAAGAGAAGATCAAACAGGAGTTGACCGAGGAACAACAGAAGGTGATTAACGCGGAGCCAATGGAAGTTTATGAAGAATTGAAGAGAATTGATGAGAAAGTAGCGGCAAAGTTTCATCCTAATGATACGCGACGGATTAAAAGGGTTTTGGAGATCTATTTCACCACTGGGAAGAAACCTTCGGAGATATATGAGACTCAATTGAATGAGAATGGGTTAGTTTATGATACACTTGTGTTTTGGTTATGGTCGAATCAGGAGGTTTTGAACAAGAGGCTAGGCGACAGGGTTGATTCGATGATTGGGGAGGGTGCATTGAATGAGATTAAACAGTTGTATGAGGTTTACAAAACGAGGGATGTTGGAGATTGTGAGCATGGGATTTGGCAAGTTATTGGATTTAAAGAGTTTTTACCGTGGCTAGCCTGCGATACTGGCGAAGCTAGCGAAGGAGCGACTGAACAACAGGATAAATCATTGAAAGAATCGATTGATAAAATGAAACAAAAGACAAGAAAATACTCAAAGCAACAAATTAAATGGTTGAAGAACGTCCTTGTTAATGAATTAAAGCAGGCTGTGCACTCGCCATCATCGTCATCGGACAATGGCAGCGCGACTGAAAAAATATGCGAGATGCATGTACTTGACGCCACTGATTTAACTCATTGGCAAGACACCGTTCTAAATAAAGGCGTTGACATTTACAAGAATTTCGGTGGCAGCGATGACCCATGTGTCATTGACGTTCCTCCAGAATTACAGCCCACTGTTAAACGAGTAACTCTCAATAATTGGCAGCTGTTCAAATGTGAAGTTTGTATTAATCGAGACAGTAATATCCCAGTTATAGTGGTTGGTCAAGATCAATGGAATAAGCACTTGAAAAGTAGAAGACATCGAACGAATAAAATAAGGTTAGTTAGAAAGCAAGAGTTTGATAAATGGAAGAAGGACCAGAAGAGTGGGTAAAGTGACAGTGAAGGTGGCGATTGATTAACTGGATATATAAATGCATACATGGGCCCCCGTTTAGCTTAACTTGGCTATCTGTCAATCTTTGTTATAATAATGGACAATTATTTACCTTACGTTATCAAGAATTATTCGATGCCATCTCATTGGCCTAAATTGACCTTAACTATTCCTAAGACAACAACCAACGACAGCACCCAGTTGGCAATCACTACACCTCTGTCAACTAAACTTATATATTTAACTAGATAGAGTTGCCCTGAAAAAAGAAATAAATGTACATTTTATATATACAAACAATTAAAAAGCATCCATTGTGTAATCGTGATTAATCCCAGGAGTCACACTGGCTATAAATTTCAAAAAAATCACCAAGTATTGATCAACTCTAATGACAGCTTCATCTTCGCTACCAGGTGCTACCTCCACACTTTCCCATTCATCTTCATTATCTTTCAAACCCATTTTACTAATTTTTTCACTCAATTGTCTCTCTTGTGCCGCTAACTGAGCTCTATTCACTAAAATCTTCATCACGGTTGCGTGACGACAAGGATGAATTGAGACCGAAGTGGTATTAGTTAAAAATGGGGCTTTTTCAATAGTAGCAGTTTTATCTCGATAATCACTAGAAATATCTTCAAACATTTGTTCAGGAGTTAGTGGTACCCCATTGGAATCAAATCCAACTAGATACATTTTTGGTACTCTATATGAGGTTGAATAACTAATATACAAATCATAATTTCTCTTCGATTCTTCTTCTTGGGCCGACGTGATTGGAGCTTCAAATTCATCTTCATCAATATCCTGAATTTCTTGGTTGTTAATCATTTCATCAGTTTCCACATGCTTTGAGTGTTCATGCTTTTGATCAATCTTTCTACCAACGTGGGTTGTGGTCCATCCATCTTCATCGGTAATTTCCTCCTCTTCTTTGCCCTCATTACCAGCTGCTAAATACGAGATAGCTCGTTGATATGATGGGATTTTCCTTGTGACTAAAAATTGTTTATCGAGAGGTAAGAAAGGTTTAGCTAATGATTTATCTGGACAAGGCGACCATTGCCACGTTGGGAATTTATAAGTCAAATAATCTCCAGCAGCCACAAATTCTTCAGGAGTAATTTCTCCAGTGGTTTTAAATGTTGAAGTATGGTTGATTGGTGTAAGGTATTCTCGTAACGATGAGAATGTAGAACGAATATTATTCATATTTGATTAGTAGAGATGAATTGTAAAGGGAAATAAATAAACCGCCGTCAAAAATAAAGATAAGTAGTAAAAAAATGACTGCGCATGTGATTGTCGCGGCCCCTATATGGATAGCGGTTTTTTGTTGGTTGAATGTCTCAACTATTTTATTTAGGAAATGCCAAAATTCTTCTATTCGAGAGGTTTATGGCAATCAATTGACTTTAAGCGACCTCTTTGGGTCTGGTTTTTTGCTAATTCTTTACTATAGGTGGTCCTCACTATAAGCGGTCCGCCTAAGTAAAAAGAGGTAGGAATTTTCTGCATCTTTCAGCTGAAAAAATAAAAAAAATCTTGAAAATCAGTCAAACAACATAAAAATGACAATATATAACCTTCCTCAGTTCCCTGAGACAAAAATCTTGGGTTGTTTATTCACTAATGTGAAAAACCTTGATAAGATCAAACAGGAGGTCATAGCTGGTAATAAGGATTACAATTTTGGGTTTATTAACGCCAACAATATCATCTCTATTGAACAATTAAATTGTGCGATCTCGAAGACATTATCCACGTTAAAATTTTGTAAGAAATTGAAAACTAACTCAGTTTACTCTGAAGTATTGCTCAATTTATCTCCAAGTGTTAACATCTCTGATGCTTTGAATAAATTTGGGATATCGAAAAATACCAATAATTTGATCGTTATCAAGATTGCCGACAGCGGTGTTATTGAGGCAGATTATGAAAAGATTGAGGCAATCGTCGAAGGTGAACTAGTGAGACTGCTTGATAATGATTCATTAGCAGGGGATTTGAAATCTGTAAAGAAGAATTATAAATTGGGTGATACTATGGTGGAAGATAAACAGCGGTTAAGTGATTTATTGATTGGCATAATTCAATTAAGTGATTTCAACTAATAAAATGTGTTATTATTATTATTGTTATTATTATTATACACTAATCCATATAAAAATATATATATTATACAAGAACTAAAATAAGAAACTGTTTATAGCTCTCTCCTCAATTAGAATGAGCTAAGCGAATTCTCTTTTAATTATCAAATTAATTAGACAATGTAAATCCGATTTGAACTTATTAAATTCAGAAAGATTAACATTCAAATCGTAATCAACAAATTGATTAAAATTTATTTCCAACTTGATAAGTTCTTGAATCTTTAAACCAGTAATTGCTGACCACACTGCAGGTGTCAAATTCTGGTTTATAATCTTATGTCTTAACAATGTATCATTTGAAAACTTTTGGCTGATAATACATTTCCTCTTATTGAATTTATTCAACAATACTTTGTCATTAAAAAATTTACTGCTAACAACAAAACTAGTAACTATTAGTCTCCTTAAACATAATTTATTACCAAAATTTTTAAAATTATCATTCTGGTACCTGAAAATTTTCAAAAATTTGAATAAATAAAGATTGGTAATTAAAAACTGATTGAGACCGACCCTCGATCTTGCAATTATTTTTTCAAAAAATTCAATTAGATTATTAATGATTAAGTTATTCTTGCTATTACAACATTCATCAATTGGAAATTTAGTGATCAATAAGTTCGCAATAATTCGAATGATTATTTTCATAATAACTTGTCTTTGGAAAGTAACCTGAGGGGGCTGATCATTAGCCTTAACCTGTTCTTCTTCTTCTTCTTCTTCTTCCTCCTCCGTCACTGCCTCTTCTTTCTCCACTGCCTCTTCTCCTTCCTGTTGCTCTTCCTTTTTCACAGCTTCCATCTCGTCCTCTTCCTCTTCCTCTTCTTCTTCTTCTTCTTCTTCTTCTTCTTCTTCTTCTTCTTCGTCGCTGCTGCTTTCTTCAGAATCGGTCAACTCGGGAGTTGAACCTAGATCTTCTTTTTTAATCACATTAATTGCCATGGCAGTAGTTTGATTTGGATCTGGTTTAAAATAGCTTTCAAATACGGTCTGGTATTTAGTATTAGATAGAAGATCTGACAAGTTTCCAATAGCCATTTTCGAAATGCAACACTATTATGGTACTCTTTTTTTATTTTTTTTTTTATTTTTTTTTTAATAACAATAATTAAATGAAACCAGAGAATCTAATTAATTAATTAATTCATCTACAAAAGAATCAATCAATTAGAAATAATAACCTGAGCACGTAAGATGGCAATTTTTTTTATTTTTAGTTTTATTGTTTTTTTTTTCTGACAGGGAGTTTAAAATCTAAAGGATAAAATCAAACAGTCAGGGATTCAGGAAGTCAAAATCCAAATTCAAACGATAAAATCAAACAGAGTATAAAATATTGTCTATCTCTTTGTTGAAAAGATGGTTGTTAGAAATTAGTTGAATACCTATCTAGAGTTATTAAAGAATTAATATTACTATCTCTTCGGAGACAAATCTGAATATTATATTCTTTTATTTTCAAATTATTTAAAAGATAGGGGCAAAGGGGAAAAGTTTTAGGGAGTGATATCAAACATTGGGCCAACCAAAACGAAAAAAAGGAAAATTTTGTATGGGTGACTCACCACCCATCAAAATCACACGAAAACTACGTAAACAAAAAAAAAATCTTCCCTCAATCCTTGATGACAAATTGATTAGTCATAATGACGACAACAACAAAAAAAAAATTACAATGCGACAACATGTATATTGAAGTATGTAAATGCATGTATGGTGTGATTGAGATCATGATCGCGATTGCCAGGGCATTCTGAAAGACCCATGATTATGGTATATATATATATATATATATGGGAGTCCCGATACGGATATCACGAGGTCTCATTTTTCCTCAATTTTTTTGTGCGAAATTCAAATTAATTTTTCCTTTGTCTTACGGCGATGCAGTGCATATTGATATCGGTAACCCTGACTTCACACACAATTTGAACATCATCACCGCGCAATGAAACAGATCAATACCGAAAATGATTGATTAATTAAATAAATTATTTTGTTAGTTTAATGCATCGAGAAAAATGAGATTTCCCATAGTAAGAGCAGCACGATTCAAACTTAAAGTTTTTTTGTACCAACTAACTAGTACTAAACTAGTTAGCCAAATACAAATTTAAAAATCTAATAGATTACCGCCATCTTGTTATGCAGAATGATAATAATATGCAATCCACCAATTGCATAATATCTACTGTATACCAATCAATGTTGGCCATAAAGTTATATTCTCTCAAGGTATTTGCAGTAAATATTCCATTTGCTTGCTGCAATATAATCAATTTTTCCATTTGACATATCCCTCATACCACGTGACATGACAGACCAGCCCCGTAAAAAAGAGGAAAAGTAAAGCAAAGCAAAGAACTGAACTTAGTTGGCAGGGAGGTTTGATCAGTTTTCAATTAAATTAGCACAATTTTTCTCGGTTTTACGATTATCGACTAATTAAATAACAATAGTTATTAACAATAGTTATTTAATTGCGTCTTCGACTACCACTAGTAAAATAATTGTTAGGAAAATTAGTCAGTTAGACAAGTTGACTAAAATAAAAAAGTGATTTTGTCGATTTTCTCAAATACCATTTTTCAAGGGGTAAAAAAAAAGAGTCGGTTACGGCTATAAGAGTTTCTTCTTTATTTGACTCTCTTGAAAAAAATCTTTTTTGTCGAATTTATTTTCTTCCAATATTTTTAATTTGATCTTTTTTTATTTATATAAATCTTTACAATAATTATCAAAAATTGCTGATTTAATTTAACAGAAAAAAAAAGAAACAAAGAAAAAAGAAATAAAAAAATCCCCGAACTTTCCTTTAGGTTTCTTACTGGCAAAATTAGATTTCAGTTTGCTTGTCACTCATCTATTCTTCTCGGACAAGGGTATTCATTTTTTTTTTTTAAATTAAACATTCAAATAAGGAAAAAAAACATAAAAAAAAATAAAATAAAAAAAAAAAAATCCAACTATCTATTTAACTATCTATCTATCTGTCTATCTATCTGTCTATCTATCTGTCAATCTATCTGTCAATCTATCTATCTATCTATCTATCAGTGTGCCATCATCACAATACGATGGAAAAAATTTGAAATCTCACTCATTTTAAATTTTTTCTTTTTTTTTTGTCATTTTTTATTATTACTATTGGTATTCTTTTATACACGCAATAACCGATATTAATTAATTAACAAGCATAGGAAAGGAAAATCAAATCTAACAACAACTTAATAATAATAGGCAAAAATGGAAGGCGCAGAGTTGGAAGTGGTGGGTGATCATCATTACCATCCGCATCACAATCATACTCAACAGAGGAATGGAACTGATAATATTAGTGGTACCAATAACAATCACAACAACAACAGTATAGATTCATATCATCAGGAAAATGTTGGTAGTGACTTCCCAATTAATGATGCCAATTATTCTGATATGTTAAAATATCTAAGTGATGTCTTGGCTAGAGTTGAAGATCAGAACCACGATCATCAACCTGATGATTTGGAATTCTTTGAAACTGCTGCAGAAGCTTTAGTTATTGATTATTGGAATAAAGTTGATCTTTACCGAAGTCGAGATTTTCAAATCAAATTATCCAACAAATTAAAGGAAATTGGTTTTGATGACACTTTTGCAAGAATTCGTTATTTAAGTGCATCCCTAGAGGAGGTTATCAAACATAACAATAACCGCCAACACCATACTTATCATCATTATCATCACGACGACATTCAGAACGTTAGCAATTTACCTGTCAGTAGTAGTTACTCAAACCCTCAGCTAGGATTTTCTCAATCTTCTCTGGCTTCATCGTTCGCTTCAAATCCCGGATACAGCAACAATGGTGCTGGTCAGCTACATCGAACTCCAGGATCTTCTGTTGATATTAGAGATCCTTCACCCCCTTTTATAGGATATGAAACTAATACAACTACCGCTGCCACCACAGGAACGACGTCCACAGCAGCCACAACCACAACAGTACCAATTCTATCAGGAGCAGCGACTAGCGATCATCCCAGTTTGAACCCATCGACGAAAATTCATGACTTCTTGGGTTCTGGTGACTTAGTGTATAGTAGGGGAAACAAAGATCGAGGTATTGAACATTCTGAAAATCACGCTAGCCATAAAAAATTAAAGATTGATAACTACGCTGCATTTCCAAGATTGGGAACCGATTTCTTCACTAATGATTTGTATCGTGTGAATAATAATAATAGGAATAATAATGATAACAATAATATTAATAATGATGATGATAGTAATAGCAATAGAAGTCCTCCAATGGTTTCGAATCTATTGCATTATCCAAATTTCAATCCAAAATTGCGAAAATTTAATTATGATTTATCAAGAAATAGCAAGGTTAGTTCGGTTTTGAAGGACCATGGTCTTCATTATCAACATTATATTGGTAGTCCTTTGGATCATTATACTGGGATTAGTAGTAACTTGATACAATCTGGATTACCTACTAGTGGTTCCCAAGCTACTGCCCCAACAACAGCTTTCAGTGGCGATAGCCAAACTGGTGGTCAAACTGGTGGTCAAACTGGAACTGCAGTTGGTTCAGGCAATCAATATCCTTCAGAAGTATATGAATTTGTATCTGCGCTCAACACTTTGCGACTAGGTATACATCAAGATCCAAAAGCTGCGGTGCAACAAGAGAATTTTGAGAAAAATCCAGAATATATTCAATCAGTTAAAGAGACTTTGGAATTTTTAACAAATAAGCAGCCTCAAGAACAGCAGCTACTGCTGCAGCGGCAGCTGCATCATTCACACGAATCACACAATTATGATTCATCAAACGACATGTACAGCAATAATTCAATACCTTTGGACCCAAGCGGATTTGAAAATCGAGTATTTCAATGTGGGAAATGTACATTGTCATTTAAAAGAAATTCTGATTTGAAAAGACACACTAAGACTCATTTAACGGTTTTACCTCATATTTGTAATAATTGTGGGAAGTCATTTAATAGAAAAGATGCATTGAAAAGACATTTCGGAACACAAACATGTCATCGAAATAAAGAAAATCGAACTTTCCTTGAAAATTTGAAATACTTGACTGAAGAAGAAAGAAATCGAGATCTATCAGTGACTACAAGAAGAAAGAAATCAACATGCGCGAACACAGCAACAACAGCCACAACAGCCACAACAGCCACATCTACGACATCAACAACATCCACAACATCTACGACGTCAACAAGGACTAGTGACTAAATAACTTTTTTAATGGAATTGGAATATTTTGGCAACTATTTTTTTATCTCTTTTTTTAGCTTCGTTTTATTTACTTCGCTCACATATATCTGCTTTTTAATGTATAGTTTTTAAATATTTTAGTTTCCACTAGTGAAGCGGCTTCTTTGGTGTGTACTGGTACTACTGCGTGGAACAGTCTCTATGGTGGCAAAAGGTTTACTGCCGGAGAAACAGTATTGTTGCTTGGTACTGGAGGAGTTTCTATTACAACTTTGATTTTGGCGAAAGCTGCGGGTGCAAAGACTATTATTACCTCATCCTCAGATGAGAAATTAAAGTTAGTTGAAGAGAAGTATGGTGTTGATTACGCGATTAACTATAAGAAAACTCCGGATTGGGAGAAAGAGGTCTTAAAAATTACAAATGGAGAAGGTGCTGATTATGTGATTGAGAATGGTGGAAGTGGTACTATTGAGAAGTCAATTCTTTCAACTAAAAGACGCGGACATATCGCACTGATTGGGTTCTTGGCTCAACCTGAAACTCTTCCAGACGTTTCAGCATTGGTTCTCGGAAGAAGTGTCACTTTAAGAGGGATTGCTGTTGGATCCAAACAATTGCTAGAAGAATTAGTTAGGTTTGTTCATGTCAAGAAGTTGCCAATGCCTGTGGAAAAGGAGTTTGGCTTTACGGAGGATGAAATTCACTCAGCTTTCAGACAATTGGGAAGTCAATCTCATATTGGTAAGATTGTAATTAAGGTTGATTAAATTTTCTTGAGAGTAGGTAGCACTTGATTATTGCCTTTTTCTTTATTTTATTCTATTTAACAATATATTTGTTGTATCTTATAGTCTAAGATTTGTTTTTGTAAAAGGCGGATTGCCATCTGGAGAATAATATGTATATATGTATATATATATTATTCTATTTTTATAAGCTTCATATTTTCCAAGATTAAGACGGTATGTGTTAGATTATATATTGTTGGTGGTGCATCAGGATTTCTAAGTTCTAAGTTCATTGTAGAATAACAACCTCTATTAGCAAAGTAAATTGTGCGATCGTCGCAGTGAGAGTTTTGGATTTGAAAAGTCAGATGGGTGCTTGCCAGAAATAGAATGCAGTTAGAAGAAAACACAAAAATAAGGATCCTACAATTCAACATAGCTTTCTCAAATGGCTCAAACGCTATTTTGCTGCTTATATATATATATATATATATGTCCTTTTTTATTGTCCTTTACTCATTACACAAGAGCAGCGTTTATTGCGTTTTGCCTTATTCATATATAAATATATAAATATATTTCAAGGTGTTGAATACACGCATTTAATGATTATTGCAGGTTACTGTAATTAAATAATTTATACAGAGCAGGCTTGAAATTTGTACTATAATTGGGCCGGTTTTATTGCAGAAGGTTTCTACTTATTTTTTTCAATGATTAGTGTACGAGCACGATATAAAAATGAAAATTTCGCGGTCCCCAAGGGTATATATATATATATATATTATTGCTATGTTGCGCAAACGTTACGAAGCCCGTGCGTACTTTTTATTTCAATTCTGAAAAATAAGAATTGTTAACAAAAAAAAAAAAAAAAAAAAAAAATAAACAAAAAAAGGGCGTACACTTTCCAGGCAATTAATTATTAAAACGAACTCAACTATGGCCAAAGACACTTTCCTTAAAACCGTTCTCGGAGACAAAGCCTAGCAGGAGATTTGCGACCTGAAAGTGTTATTAGTTGGTGCTGGAGGAATTGGTTGTGAATTATTAAAAGACCTCGTTCTTATGGGTTACGGAGAAATCCATATTGTTGACCTTGACACAATCCACCTCAGCAACTTAAACCGAGAATTCCTTTTCCGTCACAAAGACATCAAGAATCCAAAGGCTACCACTGCCGTGAATGCCGTTGAGTGTTTCAATTTCCATAAGTCCAAATTGATCCCCTACATGGCAAATATCATGGATGCCCTGAAGTTTCCACTTGAATGGTTTAGCCAATTCAAGTTCATCTTCAACTCGTTAGATAACATCCAAGCGGGAAGTTACATGAATAAGATGTGGCATTGAAGCAATTGAAAAACCAGAAATCAAGCCGCGATTTTTACGATAAAGTGATTGAGAAGATTTTTATTAAAGACATTAATAAATCATTGGCAATTGAAGATTTATGGAAATCAGGAAAGAAGCCAGTGCCGTTAGAATGGACTGAAGAGGTGGGGAACCGAGTTTCAAATTTCACGGAGGCTGACGTTGCTCGAGGTCAGGATCTTTGGCCTTTAGAGAAATACATTTATTTGTTTATTAGAAGTATTAAGGCTTTGCAGAAACGTGGTGATGACGTATTGGAATTTGATAAAGATGACGAAGATACATTAGATTTTGTTGTTGCTGCTAGTAATATTAGATCTTCGGTGTTTCATATCGCCTTAAAGTCAAAATTTGACATTAAACAGATTGCAGGTAACATCATTCCTGCCATTGCAACCACAAACTCAATCATTTCTGGTTACAGTGCTTTACAATCGATTTTTATGTTTTCCAACATGGCCAAAAGTGAAAGCAAAATGATTTATACTTGCCAACACGCCACAAGGTTCATTTCAACATCAAACTTAGCTCAAAATAATCCAAAGCGCAGAAGTTGCAATATTCCAAGGGCAGGTTTGAAATTGAATGGTCTTTCAACCTCTTTGGGCGACTTGTGTCATTGTCAGAATTAGAAGCCATGAAGTCTTAATCAAGATAGAGGCTGTTTCGCTCAATTTTCGTGATTTTGTAGTCGCAAATAGAACTTATCCTTTCCCAACAAAGGACAACGTTGTTCCTTGCTCTGATGCTGCCGGTGAGGTTATAGCAGTTGGTTCTGATGTTAAGGACATATCTGTTGGTGAATCTGTGATTAGTACATTTGATCCTACTAACTATTATGGCGTTCAAAGAACATGAATTATGGTTTTGGTGCTCCTTAAGATGGTTTCCTTCAACAATTTAGAGCTGCAAATTCCGATAGTGTCATTAAGTTACCATCTGATACACACTTGTCTTTTATCAATTTTTTGCCTGTAAAAGACAAAAGAATCTTTGTTTTTCATTTAAGCTTCAACCCCCTTTCAGACGATTCCTTCAATTCATTTTTAATTATGAATTCCTTCCTTGTCATTTTTCCGAAAACAATGAGATGCATCTAATCTACACAGATCATTCAACTGCTAGCGATTAGTTTGAATTGACAAATCATGCGGCACATTGAATATATATGAAATACCCTGAAAGCTTTATATACAAACTCCAATAGACTAAATGGAATGTTGTCTATTTGCGTGCGCTTAGTAAATTCTCACTCGCTGATAATGCGAAATGTTCACCCAGGCCAAGATCATCACCTAACGGCAACGGCAATTATTATGGCCGAACCATTATTCGTTAATGATCCTTCTGACAGTGAAGATCAAAAAGATAAAGAACAGAATGATGAAATCCCAATTGTCACGCTTGAAGAAGAAAAGCAAGCTTTTGTCGGATCAATTGATGTGAACTCCCAACTATCTTTAAAATTCCAACAATTGATCCTTGAAGATTTGTTATTACAAGATTCTCTACTTGTTTTAGCTAAAGGACTAGGACTTGAATCTATTGTAGCCAATCTACTACATGTGGTGAGCACCCCATCATCGAAATTTTTGAGTGACGATAGTGGCAGTCGGAGAAGTTTAGTAATATTATTGAATGCATTTGAAGAAGAAAATGGTCAAATTGAAGAAGAATTGACTGAATTATCATGGACTGATTCATTTCAAAATCCGATTTTCTCTGATGAAGTGGATTTACTGGGATATCTTGAAAGGCAATTCATTGTTATTGCCGGAGAATCAGTGATTGTTAAAAAACGGAAAGAGATTTATGAAGGTGGAGGTATCATTTCGATAAGCTCAAGAATTTTCATAGTGGATTTATTATCTGGTATAGTTGATCCTAACTTGATTACAGGGTTGGTGATTTTACATGCTGATAAAATCACCGAGACGTCAAATGAATCCTTTGCGATAAATTTTTATAGGGAACATAATAAGTGGGGGTTTATTAAATGTGTCACTGATGAAGCACAAAGCTTACTAAACACAGCATACCTGAGTAGTGGGTCTTCTCTCGAGCCATTGAGGAGAATGTTGAGAAACATGCAATTGGATAAGTGTTTATTGTGGCCACGATTTCGGATTGAAGTTTCATCTTCATTAAATTTCAAGGCAATTGGTGGTGAATCAATCAAGAAGAATAAAGATTTAGGGTCAGTCATTGAAATCAAAGTCGCGATGACCGAATCAATGCTGAAAATTCAAATTGCAATATTGTCATGTTTGAAAGCTTTGCTATATGAAATCAAGCGTCATAATCGCGAAATTACCGCGGAATCTGAATTATTTCAAGAGTTGGAACGAGGAAACGAACATTTGAAACTTAAAACTGATATTGGCAACGAAGATGAATTTTCTAGATTTCTTGATGATTTCTTTTTGAGTTCAGTGATGGCACTTTTCAATAAACAATGGCATCGAATATCATGGACATCAAAGCATTTACTTGGAGATTTAGCATTATTAAAAAGATTATTGAATGAGTTGATTGTCAGTGACTCCATTGATTTTTATGGACAAATTGAACAAATTTTACATGAGTACAAGAGTTCAGCAGTTGGTGGGAGAATGAATTATCATGGGAGTCCATGGTTGTTGTTAGATGAAGCGGACACTGTGACGTCGTATGCAAGGAAAAGGGTTTATGATATTATCCGAGAAAGCCAAAAGAAAGACAAGACTTATTTGTTGGAGGAGCTACCAAAATGGGAACAATTGGCGTCATTATTGAAAGAAATTTCTAATGACAGGGAAGCAAATTATAAACTCGGTAACGATGGACCTGTATTGATTATGTGTTCTAGTGGGAGAACAGTTCATCAATTGAGAGAGTACCTTACCACTATGAGAACGGAGAGTAATCCTGAAAATATTGAGCATCAACGATATTCAGGGAGAAGAATGATGGAGAAAAGATTTAAAGATTATAATTATTGGAAAGGTTACAGTTTGCAAATATCGAAAAAGATCAGTGAAACGATAAAGGAGAGTGAAGTTGAAAAGCGAACTCAGGTTGAAGAGTTGTTGGAGAGATTTGAAAGCCATGGGGGTGGCAACGCTGCTGCTGGTGCAACAACTGAAGACACTGAGGGAAAAGAGAATGGCAATAGGATAGATGTGTCAAAGACATTTAGTAGAAATGGTCAACCCGTGAGCAAAAGAAGAAGGGCTAGAGGTGGTTCTTATGTTGCTCAATTAGAAAAATTGTATACTGCTAAATTTAATGATCCAGGACACAATGAAACTTTAGAAAATGATATTACTGAAAGAATATCTACTCAAGTTGAGAAGTGGATGAATAATAGTGAAGACAAGGAAATTGCAAATATAAGTCATGGGCTGGATGATGAGGAATCCTTCTCGATTATTGAAGAAGTAGAAAGCAATTTCCCAATCACTTCATTTGAATTAGTGCCTCGACAAAATCAAATTATCGTTGAAAAATATGATCAGAAAACTGATGGTCAATTATTGAATGAATTATTGCCCTCGTACATTGTCATGTATGAACCAAACTTAGCATTTGTTCGAAGAATTGAAGTTTTCCAAGCTGAGAACAAATTTTTCAACTTAAAAACTTATCTAATGTATTATGGAGAATCAGTTGAAGAACAGCGATACTTGACTAGAATTAGAAAAGAGAAGGAAACATTCACTAAACTAGTCAAAGAGAAAGGTCAATTAGGTCAAGAATTTAGAGATAATAACATCAATGAATTGAAAGTGGCAACTCACAATTCAAAGGGCAACACAAGATTTGCTGGTGGGAATTTAAATTTAATTAGTGCTCATAAATTTCCCCATAAGAAAGTAATTGTTGATATGAGAGAATTTAGATCAGCGTTACCAAATATATTATTTCGAGCTGGCTTTGAAATAATTCCGTGTGTTTTAACTGTTGGTGATTATGTTCTTTCACCAACAATTTGTGTTGAGAGAAAATCTGTTCCCGATTTGATTGGTTCGTTCGAAAAGGGTAATTTGTTCAATCAATGTATGCGAATGTTTCGTCATTATGAGATTGTTGTGTTGCTTATTGAATTTGATGAAACTAAATCTTTCGCGTTGAATCCATTTATTGAATTTAAAAGGTATGATGCATCATCAGCTAAATCCAGGGTCAAGGATAAACATTCAGCAGAAAAATCTCATCAGGATATACGACTAAAATTGACAATGTTGTTGTTGGCGTTTCCGAAATTGAAAATTATTTGGTCACCATCAGCTTATCGCACCGCTGAGATCTATAAAGAATTGAAAGCTAAACAAGAAGATCCAGATGTGGAAATGGCAATTTCTGCAGGTGTTGACCATCGTGCGGCTGCGGCTGCGGGAGGATTAGGAGGGAGCACTTCTGAAGATGCAATTGGGGAGATTAAATTTAATGATAATGCAATCGATTTAATTAAGAATATCCCAGGGATAACTGGAGCAAATTATTATCACGTTATCAGTCACGTTAGATCGATACAAGAATTGGTGAATTTGCAAGAAGATGAATTGGCTTTGTTAATCGGGAATGAGAATGCAAATAAGGTTTATAATTTCATTCATCAAAGAGTAGTAGGTGAGGTGTAATTTGTCTGGTTTGGCTGATCCATTGAGTATTTTTTTTTCAGAAGATACTAACTTAAGTGGCTACTGTTGGGTCCAAAAACAACAAGTCAATTACCATGTGAGGCATTTTAAAAATTCTACTTGGCTTTTGGCTTTGCCCAGCGGACATGTACAACTTTTTTTGGGGTGTCAAAATTCGTCGCCTGTAGCCAAGAGTGTATTCATTATTACTAATGAAATTTGGAGTCATAAGTTTAGTTGGCTTTTTGTATTGGTCAAGCATTTTGCCAATTTTTATAAACACGCCGATGTGTACCAGCTAACCAAAGAATATAATGTGATTCTCGATTCCGAAAATGAAACCGAGCCTACAAATAAAATGGACTGGACGATTGCTTCTAAATTTATCTTGAAGGCGGATTGTTATTAATTATCTCATCTTTATTGTTTAAAGGGAAAATTTCATGTATCTTTATTTCAATTTCACCTTCGCGTAAATGTGGATTTTTTGGTCTATATAATCATCGTTTTTTCTATTTTGATTGTTTTTTGACATCGTGCATGAGATTGCATTTCCTTCAACATGCAGCGGCAAAAAATAAGGTGCTCACCAGGCAGCAAACAATATCACCATACTCAGACATATGTCATGATAATAAGGTAAAATTAAAAAAAAAAAAAAAAAAAAAAAAAAAGACACAATTATATTAGTGTTCCTTTCTAACTAAAAATTTTACTGAAGGAGCAATTTGCAGATGCATCAAATAAACGACCAAGTGATCTGAATTTATCAATCAAAATTTAAAAATTGTGGAAGACATTTCATCTAAATTTGGAATAGTTAGGTAATCACCATTGCTGCCGTTATCAATTTCAAAGCAATTATTGAACTCATAGTCACTCAAAGGTAATGAGTTTGGATTATCATCAAACGCGCCACCATCCATGATGGTATTTGTACTCTCTTGTTTAATGTAAAAATCACTAATCGGAGTCTCTGGTAAAGTAATCGGCAATGTCATTGCCATTTCGCGAAATTCCAAGAATCGACCATTTGTTACAACAGAAGTGGTGGTTGTGTTGGCGGTGGTGGTATGGTTGCCACTGGCTGGATCCGCTACCACAAACAGCCAAGAGGAAAGCTTGTCTGGCACATTTGGGGTACTATCTACCGATGACGTTGACGATGTTAATGTGATTTGCCCTCTGCTTGACTGCAGCTGAATTTTTTGTTGCTGTTGTAATCGTGGTTGATGTTGATGGAACCCATTGTTATCGATGTCGATGTTGCTATTATCTCTTTTCGCAGATTTCTTGTACTTGTTAGGTTTCCTCACCTTTGACCTTCCTGATTTGATTGATATTGCAGGGGAAGGTCTCAGCAGGCCCAGAGTTTGTGGTGATGGACTGTCATACACAATTGAACCACCATTTTCGCTCCTATTCTTATTGTACTCTTTAATCAATCCAATTCTAGTGATAAATTTATAAATTTGATTCTCTGACGCCCTGTCAATTTCCTTCAGTACAATGCTAAGCCTCTGGCGTCTGATATCATCCTTGTAATATTCCCTCGATCCATAGATCTTGACTTTGTGTGGGGTGGTAATCTCAGTGATTTTTTTAATATATGGCAAGCATGATCTTGACAAGTAGTTAAATAATTCAAACTTAAAAAGCTCAAATTTCAATAGGTGTTCTCCTTTATCCAAGATCCCCAAATCATTGAAAACGAAAACAAAGACACCATTCTTCTTACTGTCTCTGGAAACATTATTGACAGCAAACAAATCATCATAATAATCATCTAAAGCACTCTCGTGTTGTTTCGCATTGATGTTGTAGTAGTTCCCGCTGATCGTACGAGTACCGATTAACATATTGTTTTTAGCATTCACCAATGTAACATTGATGTAAAACATACACAACACATTCGAAGTGATATCAACGTATTCATCAGCGTCGTTAGGTTCAAAAATTTTCAAAGCAAGAATTGGATATGGGTGCAAAAGTCGTTTCCTAGTGGTTGACCTTGAATGGTCCCATGAAACCAGAGATTCTTTTGAATTCTTAGGACAAACGACAAATTTCAAGTCATAGGTGGTACGATGACTAGTAACATAAGCGTGATTAATTGGATTTATTTTGAGTGAAGACCGCATTTTTTTTTTTGCTTATAGATTATTAAATCTATATGAAAAAAGAATGAAGATCGTGTTAGTCAGATTTAAGGGAGCGCAACTATACTTATAAATATATTCTATATATATATATGGACTAAAAATCAAGATACATTTCTTAGTAGGGAAGAAGCCATCTGTCGACAAAACAAAACCTGAGTAACACAAAAAACTTTAATTTTCTTTCTTGTTCTCCGTGATTTCCATCAAGCAAATAATCACTTTTTCAAGGATACTCTTTCCGGGGAGCAAAAATATTCTTTTCACCCCTTCGTTAATTCAATGGGCAAAAATAAATAATTCTAGTTAGCTAATAAAATGAATGTTATTATTAACGATTAAATCCTTTTCCTCGTTTTTTCTAATCTCCTTCCGGTTTTCATCAATTTTTCTTTTTTTCCTTTTTTTTTTTTAATTCCTTTTTCTCGCTGTCTTTCGCCGTGACTGTCAGTTATTTTTCTACAAATATTCAACTCGTTCAGAAAGGAAATAAAAAATAAAAAAAAGTATACAGGTTGGTTGTGCGTTTGCGAAAGAAACTCAATATTGGGTTTACTGCCAGTTACTTCGCAGACCTATCATCATACTTGGTCTTTGTATTAAATCACCATTGAAAAACGTTCATTAACTGTGTTTATTATTGTTTAAAGGATTTCTTTTTTTTTCCCACCTTTATTACGTTTTGATATATCTTTCCTAATAATCAAACTTGAAAAAAATTTTCGAAACTAAAAATCGTAATGGTCATGACAACATTATCACTCAGTCTCTTAAAAAGAAAAAGCTTAAACGCATTTGCTATCTCTCTTTAAAGGTAGTATTTTCATACCTTATCCATAACTGCTTTAAGAATGCCTAGAAACGCTTCCGTAATAACAGGTTGTTGTTGATTGTCCTCATGTTCAAAAAAAGGAACATCTATTTTATCAATAGACACATATATAGTTAGAAAAAAAGATTTATCTAACCTGCCAAATGCACATGCAGTTGCTTCTTTTACTTTTACCAGCCTTTGACAGCTTGGAAACCTTTGCCACTAATAACACCGAACCAGTCACCATTTTTACTCCAATCAGCATAATTAATCTCGAAAGGGTCACAATAATTAAAGTTTGGAAAATTAATAATATTCCCTCTTAGCACATAATTATTGCTATTATTGTTGTTGTTGTTATTCCAATTAATCGTTCCGGATTTTATTAACCTTGATTGGAAATCATGATTTACTAATCTATTGCTAGTGAAATTTTCAATATCTTCCAAATCCCAAATTAATGCTTGACAGTCGTCCGAAGCAGTTAATAATATCGGTCGTTCAGGATGCCATGAAATTGAATTAATGTTTGAACCATGACCATTTAAAATAAATGTTGGGTTACCAGCGTATCTCATATCTAGTAACAATACCAAATTTGAATTTAAACCTGATGTAGCAATAATATTTTGATCAGTTTTACAGGTATCAATTCTTAGTAATGGGAATCGATTACTGTTATTACCAGTTGGTGATGATGCCGCTGTTAATCTTGGTGGTTCATAAATAATGGTTGAATGTTGAAGTGATCTTAAATCAAATAATCTAACTGATCCGTCAGCACCCACTGAGAAGAATGTATTCAAATCATTATGAACAAATTTAACATCATAAACTTCAGAATCATGAGCAATTAATTGAGTCCTCACTTCTTGTTTAGTTAAATCCCATAATGTGCAAGTAGTATCTATACTGCAAGTCATAATTAAATTATTATCAACATTATTCCAATCAAACGATGTCAAGGGAGGCAATGAATTATGATCAAGATTAGAATTAATCAACCGTAGTTTCTCTTTAGTTATATTTTTTGTCATTGGTTCGTGATGATTACCGTTTATGGTGTTTCTATTATTACTATTATTCTCCTCGAGATCCCAAATTTGTAGGAATTGACTACTTGATGCAAACCTAGGTAAATTTGTTTCAGACATTTTAGGGTCCCATTTCACTTTCGTGGCAGGATATGTTATATCAACCTGAGATACTTTATAAAAATCATAATCTTTATTTTTGTCATAACTGTTAATAACTTGTAACTTATTGATTAAATCTTCACGATAGGTGGATAACACAATCGCTTGAGTATTATTGTTATTATATGATGACCAATCAAATGAATATAATGGGAAATGAGTCTCATAGTACGATGCTCGAACTGGTAATGTTTGATTCGTCGGATGATGATTCGAATCTACGATTGATTCTTGTTGCTGGTTGCCTAAATATCTCTCATTACCTATCAAAGTTGAATTATTATCTAGTAGATTGTTAGTCAAATTAAAATGAATTGGAATTTATTCTTCACTCACAATAGGAATTCCCATGATCATTGACTGCTCCCCAAGATTGATTCATTTCTTTATTTATGTGAGAAATGCCAACTTCTGTCGTGTTACCTCAAGTTTTTGTTTTACGCACATTATGGAGTTTAAATTTGCTAAGCGCGCGCGCGCGGCACCAATAATAAGCAATTAATCAAAAATTAGGTCCCCTCTCGCTGACAAGGGCACTCACAAACTAATGCTAGCAAGGAAATCATTGATCAATTCACAATTAGGAATACTATTTCGACCATCGGCGGGCAGAAGTCTTAATTGCTGTAGATATATGTCTATTCAGCGAGAGTCGAGACCACCACCAACTGATCCAATACTTCGAATCCCATTAGTTAAGATTTTACCGAACTTTGTCAAGAAGCGAATAATTGGGTTCGTCCGAGAACCAATAGCCAATTTCATCTCATTTGTAATCATCTACGAATTGAGTGGGCTTGCACCATTTTTGGGGATATGGTATTGTCTCCATAATTACGAGTACCTTTCATTATTGACCTCGACCACACCAACATTTGCGATCCCCGATATGATGTTAGTTAAAGGGACCCAAGTAGTTGATGAATTATTGAAATCTACAAATTTCATAGAGACGTTTAGTATTACAGACACTACAAAATTGGTTTTAGAGGGAGCGAAATCTTTTACTATTACTCAGTTATTGTTCCCGTTGAGGGCAACATTGGCAATTTTCACCATGAATGGATTCACGAGGATTTTCTTGAGACCAATAAAGAATTTATTTACGAGAAGAAAAGCAGTCAAGAAGGATTCTAATGGTGAAGTGTGGGAGACTAAATTAGATGATAAAGTCGAGTATAAAAAATTGAAGAAGAAGAGATTGTAAGTAAGAATTTAGATGGATTGCTAGTAGCGGAGTAATGCGCATCCTGAAAAATAGACTATTTTCTTTTTTTGTTCCTAAAGATATCCGCCGTAAGTATTTATATAAGCTCCACATCCCAAAGGAAAAAAAAGGACAACCCTTTTCTTGCAAAATTTTTGCACTTTACGACGAAACCTTTTGTTGATTGGCTAATAATATGAGTGGCACAAGATACATATTTGTTGTTGGAGGACCTTGCGGTTGTGGTAAGTTTAACAATTTCCTCTCGGATATCATTAGAAGTTACTAACAAATATTAGGGAAGACATCAGTTGGTCTAACTATTGGTAAAGAATTGAATGCTCCATTTGTCGAAGGAGATGAAGTTCATCCGCCGGAGGTAAGCAAACAAAGAATAAACAAGCACATAATATAGATAAACTAACAATCTAGAATGTTAAAAAGATGAGTGAAGGGATCCCATTGACGGACGAAGATAGATGGGGATGGTTAAAAGAAATTGCCAAATTATCCTACAAGAACTTGAAAGCCCATGAGAATAAGTACTCAATTGTTGGTTGTTCAAGTTTGAAGAAGGCCTATCGAGATTTAATCATTAGTGAAATTGATAAGTGTAACGAAGGTAGCAAATTCAAAGTTAAAGTAATTTTCATTTTCTTGAATATATCAATTGAAATGTCTAGAATTAGAGTCACCAGTAGAAAAAATCATTATATGAAACCAAATATGGTTGATTCGCAATTTGAAATTTTGGAAGTACCAAAGGGTAACGAAATGATAATTGGCGAAGAAGAGAAGGTTGTGGCTAGTAAGATAAATAAGAACGGGAATACTATATTGATTAATCCAAATGTTAAGCTGAATAATGGAATATGTGAAGAGATTTTGGAGAAATTGAAAATCTTGGAAATTGCCTAAGTGGTGACACAACGACGCGAAAAAAAAAATAAAAATAAAAAAAAAAAACATAAAAAATATACATATTGAAAAACTTCTTTTCTTTTTTGTAGAAAAATGGATTGTACTGATATAAGCAACTTGAGCAAACCTCAATTAAGAAAATTATACCAAGATAACCAAGCAACTTACTTTGATGAAGCAAAGTTAGCTAATTACATGAAAGATGGGGTTGTTCGCGACAGGATAATTTTACAAATCGTTGATATTCGTCACATTTCCAAGTCATTGATAAGCCAAATCGATGAGATGAAAGATCCCAATGAGGCCAGTTCAGATCTATTACGAAACATAAACAAATCGACAATGCAGAAGAAGAATAAAAACAAAGTGATACGATCGGTTGATATAGATAATGATAACAACAATGGCATGCCTCTTCTTGTTCTGACCAATGGTTACTATAAATTCACCCTAATGGATCAATATAAACAACTTTGTTATGCGATTGAATTGAACAGTTTGAAATATCCACCAAAACCTGAGTACCAGTATTTCCCTGTGCCAATAGGCACGAAGATATTGGTATCACCAAACACAAAGATTATTCATCTGGTTTTATTGTTGAATGATTCGAATGTTAAGTTTATTATGGGCGGCAGTGATGTCCACATCAGTGAGGCCGCCAATCTCGCGTTGAACCGGGTGATCGCAGCACGCTTAAAACAGGAATTTGATCAACTTGAAAACTCCACGTAAAGAAAAAAAAGATATACCTATAAGGTTTTTAAAGAATGATACATTCATTACACGTTTTGAATAGAGCAGGAGGGTTAATTTATCATCAAGATTATTCGTCAGTGTTGAGTAAACTTTCAATTAATGATTACTTGGTTTTCGCAGGGACTATTCACGGTGTTCATGCGATTGCCTCAAAACTAACCCCAGGGCAAATCAAATCAAATAATAGCAACAATAGTGGCGGTTATATGAGTCCATCAGTTGGCGGTGGATCAGCTCCAAACACTCCAAAAGTTGAACCAAATACTACTTTCCAAGGAACACCTAATGGGCAAGACGGGAGTCATAACAATATTAATAATACTCCGTCTAATAATTTCGGTGCTGATGATGAACCAAGTAGATTGAATCAAATCATTGCGAATTTCACGAATTTGAATAATCCGTTGGTGAATAATGTGAATTTATTGAATAACTCATCAATCAGTTACAACAAGTTGAATTCAAATTTTTTCTATATGACGACTAACTTGACAGGGTTGAACATTATTGAAACTAGTTTTTTCAATGTATTCATTTATCAAACTTTGACGGGGGTAAAATTTATACTTATGACATCTCCTGATATTCATTCAAAGCAGACGCAAGAACAAGAAGATCATTCTCAGATACCGATAGATGAACAGCAACAACAACAACAACAGCAGCAGCAACAGCAGCAGCAGCTCCATAGAGCAGATCAGCCGCACCAGAGCGCAACATCATTGGAATCAAATGAAGAGAAAAATTTGAACAACGATTTTGCAAGTGCCGAGGAATTATTGAGAAAGATTTATATTGTTTACAGTGATTATGTTATGAAAAATCCGTTTTATTCATTGGATATGCCGATCAAAGCGGAGTTGTTTGACCTTAAAGTGAAAGAATTAATACTGGCATTTTAAGTAGTTAAAATCAATTAAATTATAGTCGGCAACAAGTCTGTAAGGCATGCGAATAGCTTGTATATTTTATTTAATTTGGCCCCTACATCAGCTACAGTAAAGCCTGATAGCAGCATCAGGTTGATCTATTTTGGATCAGATCATTTTAAGGATGGGAGAATTAAGATAGCGGCTTATCAGAAATGAAAATCGCGAGGCTAATTTGTGTCCACCTATTCTATTCCTACATGACTTTTATTATGTTATCACAATTATTATTAATCTATATAGTAACCTTAAAACCCAGACGTTCGAAACCCAAACTTAAAAAAAAAAAACTACCAACAGAGAATATAAAAATAATTAATCCGTACTTCGGAGTAAAACGTGCAAAGCAACAGCGACACACAAAATTAAGAGGTTATCGAGAAAGCACGTTTTATCACAAAGGGTTAACAACCAATTGAATGTAATTACAAATTGTTAATAACCATCAAGATGAAGGCAATGATTGGATCTTCTTCAGCAGCCATTTTATGTCCAGTTGATGCTTTTGCAAATAAAACCGTGATATCAGTAAAAAGTCTAAGTGGTGTCAGATAAGCCCGATGAGCAGCAAACCCTCGCTAAGCTAAAAAAAATGAAAATTTGAGAAGCGTAGACCTAATTGAAGTATTACTTTGGTCTATAAGAAAACTTGATACTGATTAGATAGATAGGTAGATAGATAGATAGATAGATAGATAGATTAATTGATTAATTGATTGATTGATCGATCGATTAATAAACCAATATTAGTTAAATAGTGTAATGGAAAATTGAATTGATTTGCTGATGATGAAATTGAGAAGAAGTGAATAAAACCTTTTTTTTTTTTTTTGAAGATGAAAAATCTATTCAGCTATATATATATATATTGATTGACATAAAGTGGGTATGGTGTTTCGCTGTTTTGTGTAAACAGAGGAGAAGTATACGACCTGCATATACTCCGAGGCTGCATGTTTTTGTTGAGTTTATTGGGTAGCCCATAGTAAATAACCACCCCGATACACACACCATAGCCATAGCAGAATAGTTAGTGAGCACTTGCTATCTTATCAGTAGTAGATTGTTCATTATTTATACCTATTGCTCTACCGGGGTTACTGAAACAAACCACGACTGTACATACATTCATTCATTCCACTGAATGAGAGTGGCTATCCCTTACTGACAAATATATATCCCAACAATGAGCAAGTTTTGTTTTCTTGCTTCAAGTCAGAACAAGATAGTAAACCCTTTCCTTGTAAAGCATTGCCCTTGAATGGGAGATAACCATCCACAGCAAAAGAAATGAAGGAAATGAAATAACGAGTTTGTTGCATAACAATAGCCACGACAGGTGGCCGTGCTGGTGGCCTAGAATCTCCCAAAAAACCGCACAAAACCCACCCTAAGTGACATTAACTCCGCGGTGGGCTGTCCTGGCACCGTTCTGGCCCATATACAGATGATGGGGACCAGTTGCACATGGGTGGCCTTCCTGATTTGGCAGTCAAACGACATTCGCACCGCCACATGCACCGCCACATATAGCTACATACGCAGCCACACACACGCAGCCACACGCAGCCACGCGGTACTTAATTACTATCGGCAACGTCTAAAAGCGCGTACGATAGGATATCTGGCTAGTAAGCTAAACAAACAATTCGTTTCCCGCTTAATTAACCAACAAAAACTAATACACACGAACTAACAAACAGACAAACAACCAAACAAACCAGCGAAAGAATCGTGGCTATCAATGGTTTCAATCACCCTCCTGCCGGCTTCAACGATTCCCGAATCGACCAGTGAGTTGCAATTGCTCGTTCAAGAAGCTAAAACAATTGTAGATTCACCAGACTGGTATCGTTCAAAACTGTTTCCTGTTCCTAACAGAGGCAATTTATCAGTTCAATGCAAGACGGCGACCCTAAACAACAACCAAGAACATTGGCATTCAAGATTGGTTAGTGTCCCAGATGAGGAAAATAACAGTGGCAATGACTTATATCAACGCTTATTAGATGTCTTAGCCGGAAGCTTCAATAGTCAAGAGTTTGAATCTAGTAATCATACCACCCACGAAATTAATTACATCAAAGAATTGAAATCCTGTAAATTGGTGCTATTATCAGCCAATGGTGGATCAATTAGCTACTTGGCTAGGTTGTATTATGAATTTTCTTTTCCGGTACTGAAGAGAGTTTTTTATAACTTTATCCATATCAGCAGCGCAGATGCAGATGAACATGGCCAGGATAATCGTCATTGCTATGTCATTCAATACCCAATTGACCCATCAAAGTTCTTTTCACCGGAGGAACTAACCGAAGATACTGGTTACACTATTGGCAAGTATTGCTCAGTCGAGGTTATATCGAAAACCAACGCGAGCTCGCTGTCAGTTGATTGGGTAATGGCGACGGCTTCCAACCCCGGAGGTCTCATACCTCAATGGTTGACTCAGATGACGATGGATAAAATCATTGCTAGTGACGTTGGTAAGATTCTTGATTACATTAAATATTAAAACCACGGTAGGCTATATATAAGATGTCTATCTACCTAGTGAGATTAAAAAAAAAAAAAAAAAAAAAAAAAAAAACACGGCAAATGCCTGAAATTTCATGCAGATAACAACACCACGCGAGGTGAACTAATGTAAGGTCGCTGATCAGTTCCGGCTACCGTAATCTTCAATAATGTAAAACTGTGGATACTGATTATTGTTATTATTACGGCCAATCAAGAGGAAGCGTAGTGATTGATGATTGATGATTGATGATTGATGATCGATGCTTGATGCTTGATGATTGAGGTGAAACGAGCCTAAGTTTAAGTAATGGCCTAGGCCTAATTACTCGTTAAGGAAGACGCAATGTCTTCCTCCTGGGGATAGATGAAGGATGGTCGATATTTATTTTCGCTTTTTACTTAAGTAAAATTGAATGAATTTTAAGTAAAACCGCGTAATTAAGGCTGCGTGTCTTAGGACACGAGGAGGGGGTGTTGCACAACACCCTCTAATTCAAAAGACAAAGAGAGCAATTTCTTAGGAAAAATCAAGCCAAATAAAAAATAAAAATAAAAAAAAACGTTGCAGTTGTGGTGAATGTTGTTGTTGTGCACGTCACGTTGCTTAATTTATTTTGTTGTCCCACACAACTTTTTATTTTTTCCCCAGTATATATAGCGACAACAATTCCCAGATTCAGAATTCTCCAGAGAAACTTTTCATCTCGCTGGCGCATTTCTTCCCTTTTTTTTTTTTTTTTTGGAACAATTATCAGTTGCTTAGGTAATACTTCAAAAAAATAAAAAAAAAACACAGACAAAACAGAGCAAATCAATCAATCACCAATGAGCACTACAACTAGAAAACATAACAAGTCTCAAAGTGCATACGTAAGTTTCTTTTGTCTAATTATCTTTACAATTGTTGTTGTTGGTGTTCGCCCCAACAATGGCATTGCCCTAGCTCATACTAATCATAATCCCCAGGCCTTTGACAACACCACCACTTCAATTGCTGCTTCTCAAATGAGAAATCATTTGAACAAATTGGCTGACTCAATCCAAGATGGTAAAACTAAAATCAAATTTGAATCAGAAATGGATTCGTTTTTTGCTTTATTTAGACGATATTTGACTGATAAGGCAGCTGGTACTACTTTAGATTGGGATAAAATCAAATCGCCAAATCCTGAAGAAGTTGTCAATTACAAGACTTTGACAAGTCCAGCTGTTGATAATAAGGCTTTGTTGTCGAAATTGGCGGTTTTGAAATTGAATGGTGGATTGGGTACTTCAATGGGCTGTGTTGGTCCAAAATCTGTTATTGAAGTTAGAGATGGTAATACCTTTTTGGATTTATCAGTTAGACAAATTGAACATTTGAATAGAAATTATGATTCCGACGTTCCGCTTTTATTGATGAATTCTTTTAACACTGATAGAGATACTCAACATATTGTTAAAAAATATTCTGGTCATAGAATTAAAATTAGAACCTTTAATCAATCTAGATTCCCAAGAGTTTTCAAAGATTCTTTATTGCCAGTGCCAAATGGATTAGACAGCTCCTTAAGTGCCTGGTACCCACCAGGTCATGGTGATTTGTTTGAAAGTTTAACTTCCTCTGGCCAATTGGATGAATTATTAGCCGAAGGCAAAGAAATTTTATTTGTTTCCAATGGTGATAATTTAGGTGCTACTGTTGATTTAAGCATTTTGAATCATATGATTGAAACTGATGCCGAATATATTATGGAATTAGCTGATAAAACTAGAGCTGATGTTAAAGGTGGTACTTTAATAAATTATGATGGTCAAGTAAGATTGTTAGAAGTTGCTCAAGTTCCAAAGGAACATGTTGAAGAATTTAAATCTATCAAGAAATTTAAAAATTTCAACACTAATAATTTATGGATCAACTTGAAAGCTATCAAGAGATTAGTTGAACAAAATAAAATTCAAGTTGAAATCATTCCAAATCAAAAAACTGTTAGCGTTGGTGGTCAAGGTGATGTTCCAATTTTACAATTGGAAACTGCAGTTGGTGCAGCTATCAGATTTTTCAATAACGCTCATGGGGTTGTTGTTCCAAGAACCAGATTTTTACCGGTTAAAACTTGTTCTGATTTGTTATTGGTCAAATCTGATTTATTTTATTTGGAACATGGTGCTTTGAAAATTGATCCAAGTAGATATGATGGTAATCCATTAATTAAATTAGGTTCGTCGTTCAAGAAAGTTTCTGAATTTTCTGCTAGAATCCCTCATATGCCAAAGATTTTAGAATTGGATCATTTAACCATTACTGGTAATGTTTATTTGGGTAAAGGGGTTACTTTGAAAGGTACCGTTATTATTGTTTGTTCTGATGGTCAAAGAATTGATATTCCAAATGGTTCAATTTTGGAAAATGTTGTCATTACTGGTAACTTGAAAATCTTAGAGCATTAAGCTTTGTCTGTAAAAAACTAAGGGGCTTATAAAATGAAATAAAGGAAAAAAAAAAATAAAACTAATTTGATTTAATAATTAATATTTTTTAATACATAATTTACCCATACAAAAGATGTAGATGCTAGATATTTATTTATCGTCTATTACGTTTACTTTTGCCTGGTCTCTTTGTTTTCTTGTTTGGTCTTGAATTATTATTCTTGTCCCCACGTTTTTGGAATTTTCTCTTTCTAGACTCACCAAATTCATCTTTAGCGGCATTAGATTCTTCAATGGCAATATCAAATTCATCATCTTTAATTTCTTGACCATCTTTTCTCTTTTTTCTAATAGATTTGATCTTATCAAGAGTTTCACGTTTCTGCTTTTGTCGTTCTTGTAAAGTAGCAATTTGAACTTTTTTACCAAACTTCTTCAATAATCTTTGCTTTTTCGCTTCCTCAGATTGTTTTTCAGCTTTTGCTTCTTGAACCAATTTCTGTTTTAATTTATCCATGTGTTCATCACTCTTAATCATTTCTGCAAAATAATCACCTGGACGAGTAAACGGAACTTTCAATTGTAACAACGTAGTCTTCGCTTGTTTAGTGGCATCAAGGGCTTGTTTGTAAAATGCCAATTCTCGTTCAGTGTCATCGTAAATATCTTTGATGGATTCTTCAGTGTTCGCTGCTGAAGTGATCGATTGATGTTCAACAAATGAATGTGTGTCCCAAGGCAAAGCAATTCTGTTGAAGGAATCTTCAAGAGCAGCAGATTTGTTGATGGTAACTTTTGAATGAGGAACAACATCAGCATCTGAGTCGAATTCGACATCCGAATATGCGAGATCTTCCTCTTCCTTTTCTTCGTCTCCGTTTTCCTCTTCTTCCTCATCATCGTCTTCTTCATCATCATCATCGTCCTCTTCTTCATCGACGTCACTTCTCGCAAGGGCATCATAATCTAACCCTTCTTGGGCTTCTTCTTCATCCTCTTCATCTTCCTTGTCATCTTCCTTGTCATCTTCATGATCAATAGCAACAACAGCAGCAAAATCTCGTTGCAATTCTTCATCCAATGAACTTATTTTTATTATTGGCTCGTCTCCATCTTGTTCTTCTTCGACTTTAGCTTCCTCAATTTCAATCTCGTTAGTCTTCTTTTTAGTTTTCTTCTCTTTCTTGCTCTGCTTGGTTGGTTTTTCTTTTACCTGCACTTCAACTTGGTCTATTGGCTCCTCCTCCCTCTCGACTGGCTTCTTCTTCTGCTTCGTTTTCTTGATTGGTGTACTATTTGAATCCTTCACTTTTTGGATTTCCAATCTCTCTTTTAAATGACCTTTTCCCATCGTCAATGAAAGTTTTATTAATAAAACGATTGAAGCTGAGCTGAGATGAGAAAAAAAATTTTTTTTTTTTTTTCAAAATATTTCAGATCGATGTTACCCAGTCTACTCCAACTGTATGGGCCATCTCTACACTTGTAAATCTCTATCAAATCTTGAATATTCTCTATTATTAAATCTACTTGCCTATATTATCTAAATCATTTAACAAATCTTCCATTTCAGTGGTTGGCTTCTTTTCTGGTCTATCTTGAGGGGTACCGTTGGCGCTTGGTGTTTCTTCTAGCTCCACCTCCTCCAATGCTTCCATAATCCAACCAACCCATTGCTTAACCAATGGCTTTTGATTCGGCACATAATGGCCACCAGGATGCTTAAAGACCGTTGCTTTGCCATCCACCGTCAAGTTCTCTGCGACTTCAACCGATCTCTCTGGTCCCACAACAGTGTCCAATTCCCCAATGACATGCAAGCTTGGCACACCAATCTTCTCCCCCAAATAATCTTTCACTAAATCTTTATCCTTTGGAACAAACCCAGAGAAATAAATTGCGAATTTCACAGGTTTAGTGTTGCCCAATGATTCCATGTTATTAGTGATTATCTCAGCCATTGCTGCACCTTGTGAGAAACCAATTACACCATCAAATGGTCCCTGGGAAGCAATACATTTCCTGATTGTAGATAGTGCAGGCTCAATGTTGATAATGTCGCTGTTCGGATCATGGTACCACCATGCCCTGTACTTGTCCTCCTCTTCGGGCTTCGAATCAAATGGCAAATCATCCAGAGTGAGCACTATTGGACCGTCAAGGTAGTAGGTTTCCACGTTGCCTTTCTTGAGGAGTTTTCTAATAGCTGATGATTTGGCTGCGAAGACAGAACCATTTTGGGCAAAGCCATGAAGACAGAGTATTTTAGCAATGGACATAGCGAGAGAACTGAGTTTATTAGAAAAGGAGAAGAATTTTTCTGTTACCGTGGAATTTTTTTTACTTTTTATTTTGATTTTCTCTGATTAGTTATTAAGCCGCATACATGTGCGTGGCTACGCATGAGTAAATAAAGAAAGAACGGTACCAGAGCATATAATATGCAATTATTATGGTTCATGAGCTTCAGAGATTGATTTGAATCCCTGGAATGAATTCAATGGTGAGTCAGTTCCACAGCTGAATTAAAGTTGTTTTCAGCGCGGTCAAGTTGATTGAATTCAGAGTCATTCGAGAAAGTGCCGAGGATGGAAGACTTCTTGGTGGTGAATGAGTCTTGCCTTATTGATTATTGTGTTAGTTAAACTTCCAGATATAGCGAAGTCCTTTGATGCAGAATTTACTTGTAAATTCGCTGGTGCTGTTTGAGTTTTGCGAATTGCTTTTGGTTGAGGCAACAAGTCCTCGTAGTTTCCCGAATTGGTCTTATTAATGAATGGATGATATATGTTTTCTCTGAGAAGTTCAACAACGATGTTCTTAGCTGCCAATAAAACCAATGGAGAATGATAAGTTAGGTTTGGTTGATTGCTCTCACGAAGAATCTCATTTAACATTTCTTGAGGTAAATTGATTTGGAAAGGGGCATCATCTTCAATGTAATTCTCAATTATTCTTGACCATTCTTGTTTTGAGAATTTTTGCAAACTATTAATCACATCTTGGCCATCATCTTCTTCTACGAAATCACAGGTTTCCTTTTCTTCATTGGTGATTTTTCCCAGGTTTTTCTGTTCGAAGTGGATATCCCATTCATTAGCTAAATGATTGTGATGATCATTTTTCTCTAATTCACCAAGCAAACTCTTATCAACAATACCGGAAACGTCAAAACTTCCTCGGATTTTTTGTATGGCGGTGGCTAAGAAATTAGCAAATTGACTACTTCCGCGACTTGTTGCTCGACTGAGAATCCCATTATCTGATGCTAATGAATTCTTAGGACTGTTTCTAAAAGTACTTCGACGACTTAATCTGGGATTCTGCTGCTGCTTTCCATGAATTTTACATTTTAATACACTGAATCGCTTGTCAGTGAAACAAACGTTCCAAATTCTTTCGTAGTTATAAATATCTAATAGGAACTGCAAGTTCTCTTGGCATCGTGACTGTTTAATGAACTCTTTAAATTTCTTGGAGATTTTTACTAATTCATTGGCTTCCTTATGCAAATTACCATTTTCAGCATCATTTTTGACATCTTTTGCTAGTCCTACTGGCGCTAAGGGATCGTGTGAGTCAACTATATCTTTATCATCATTATTTTTCTCGGTTAATTGAAATCCATCAAAGTCAGGACTAACAAAATTTGGTTTTATCGCCACTGGTGGTGGCTGTGTGTTGTTATTTCTTGAGCTTAAGATATTCCTTACGGTTTCTAACCGAAGTAGATCTGACGGATCTTCACTTATTGTGGATAAATAATTCTTTATCAATTTTGAAGTTTCTAATGGTTGCTTAGCATGGTTATTTAAAAATTCGATGAAATCAGTCTCGTGAATTCCATCTAATATATAACAGCAATTAATTAGTTCTTCCAAGGTAAAATTATCATTTGTCTTCGTGGCGGTTATTCTCAAGCCGTTATTGTCAACAATCGGATTGTGATTACTTTTAATTTTCCGCCGAGCTACAGCTGTATCAATGGTGATTGATTTTGGTCTTGATTTTGATTTACTTTTATTGAATAACTTTGAAAACTTGTAGTCCGCAAAAAAAGGCATTTAGTCAAGAATGAAGAGAAATAAAAAGAAAAAAAAAATTGACAAGGATTGTTCGAGATTTTTAAAAAAAATTTATTGTGGGTTTGACGTCGTATCCTATTTTAATTAAGCGGATAATGATGATTACTATTCCCTTTTTTCTCTTTAATGTAATAAGTACAGCCTGACTAATGAGATACAAACAAAAATTGGTTTCCTGCACGTATCCTGGTAAAGCTTGGACCACGAAATGAAAATGACTGAAATATTAATCACAAAGTGTAAAATGAAGACGGACGAAAAGCAGAGAATAAACGTAAAAATTGAATGCGGTTTATCTATTTATATAACATTCGGTTTATTTGAAATTTTGAATGATTCTAGCTTTTAGCTTTCTTTTTATTTTATTTTTTTTAAGTACACTTTTTGGGAAAGTTGCCTTAGGCAAAGAATTTTCTTTAAGTCTGAGTGAAACACACGATTTCGGAATTGTGAACGTTAACTAGCAAGTGTGAGGTGAATGTTTAGCTTCCAGAATCAACACACTAAAAAAAGATTGAAAATAAAAAAATAATAAAATGAACGCTAGAATGTATATTGTCAATCATGCGGTGATCTAATTAATATTTGAGTTTCGTTTATTGTTAGTGACACTAAGAATGGAACGGTATTTATGAAAAAGGGATAGTAATTAATTTTTATTGTGGATATGAATATCTTGGATCGTTTGATTGTTTGATTGTTGTGGACAAAAGGAAAAACCAGAAAGAATTGTAATCTATCTAATGTATAATCCATGTCGAAACTGGCTCGGAATTGTAATACAGCAGTGGTCTACAATGCAATATAATTGTCATACAATTCAAGTTTACCAATTTTAGATTGATAACAAGAATAAACATGTGTAGAATATATTACATTCATTCGTTATTTTGATTCATTAAAAATAATGAAAGCACTGTCTCCTCTCCTTCCAAATTCGACAAACGAACTAAGCCGCCGAGAAGATTCAGTGAAAAAGTCATACGATTAATTAAAATAGAAACAATTAGAAAAGAAATTTTTTCTTTATTATTAGTTAGTTAATTAATTAACTAACTAATTTACCTCGTTGAAATATTGATTTTTGTATAGAGATAAATCCTGCAGTAACATGTTAAGATTGAGTGCTAGATCGATAATTTTCACTATAAAAGAAAGAAGAGACCCTGCACATCATGCAGCGAAATGCATGGAACAACCAGCATCTTAACAATTCAAAATGCAAAGAATAACTAAAAAAAGATACTTCAAGGTGAAAAAAAAAACCGACAAAAATAAAACTCAAAACCAATTTCCTTTCAACATATCAACCAAATGGAGAAATGAAAGGATCATTATATCATTTTTTTCTCTCTCAGAAACAGATAAAAGCCGCACTCGCAATTTAAGGTTATGCCATTGTGAGAAGGAAGGATTTCGACAAGTCGGAATTTATTGAGCACGTGAGTCTTAATTTCAAAGGATGAAGCAGGGTATCCTTTTCCAATTCAGAGCGGGTGGTATCACCACATTACCCATGCTAATGGTTTCTGAATAAGTAAATAGCTTTTAATACTACTCATCGCGATAATTAAACAAATTCCTGATGACCAACCAAAATTTATTAAAATTTAAATGTCAGACTTGTCAATTGCCGTTAATCATCAATGATTCTTTATTAAATTTAAGTGCTGCTCAACAGAAACTTTTAACTTCTGATAAGTCATTCAGTAAATCCACTAAAGGTGGCCAAAATAACCAAGAAGAACAAGAAATCAAATCAGCTGATATTGATGATGAAAGACTTCGAGTTTATAATGAAGCAGTTAAACAATCAGAAAATCAAAGTTCAATATTAGCTCAAAAAGTGATTTTCAATAGTAGTCCCGGGAACTTTGAAAAATTGGAGAAGCGGTTACTTAATCAATTATCCGACTTACAAAGCAATATAGATATAATAGATGACGAAAAATTAATGCAATTGATCACTCACATTAAAGATGAAGAAACAAATGAGGATAACTCTAATGGTGGTAATGGTGATATTGACGAAATTGAATTTTTAAATGATAATTTGTACACTAAGCTAAACCTCTTTGATGAATTTGATAACTCCAATCAAATTATTTCAAATAGAATCAGTTCCTTAACTAAAATTTTCAAGACTCTTACTTTCAAATATGATATTGATTATCCTATATGCGTTGAATGTTCTGAAAATTTATTAAGTCAATTGAAAATTCAATACGAAGATTCTATCAAACAGAAAAATTCATACCTTCAGTTTTTAAATAAATTAAACAAACAGCAACCACCGGACGCTAGAAAACTTGATAATTTGCTTGATGAAAATCAATCATTAAATGACAAATATGAAGAATTAATTAAAGAAATAAAAGCGCTAGAAGATCAAGAAAGTGTTATAAAACAAGAGATTGAAAAATCTAACGAACAGCTAACGAAAATGAATGAGAAGCAAGCAAATTTGTTGGTTACTAAGAACTTGTATGAATTGGAGCTTAGTGAATTAAATGATTTAAATAATGAAAAAATTAATAGTCTTAATCAGAAACTTGATATTTATAAGAAATTGAAAAACTCTAACGTTTACAATGATATATTTAATATCTCATATGATGGTGCATTTGGAACTATAAACGGATTGAGGTTAGGTAATTTGAAAAATTGTAAGATATCGTGGTTGGAAATTAATTCAGCTTTGGGTCAAATTGTTTTGTTACTTTCTATTATAATTTCAAAACTTGCATTAAATATTAAAGGTTACAAGTTAATCCCAATGGGGTCTTACTCTAAAATTGAAAAATTTGAATACCTTAACGATGATTCTGAGCGAGTTGCCGATTCAGCTGATATCAAGAAAACAATACTTGAATGCTATTCATCAGGATCTTCTACATTTGAAAGATTATTTACTCATAGGTCATTAGATAATTCAATGATTGCCTTACTTAATATTATCAAACAAATTGAGGATGATGTACGAGATCGATTCGATAATTCTATTGAATTGCCTTACCCTATCAATTTAAGTAATAATAAAATTGGTGGGCTAAATATTAAATTGAATAGGAAAATTACTGATGATGAGTGGACTATGGCATGCAAATTCTTTATTACTAATGTTAAATATATTCTAGCATTTGCGAGTGCAAAAATGACCTAACCCATAACAAATATGATTAGTGACATCGCAAAAAATTGAGACGATGACTAAGAATGGATATAAAAAAATAAATAAAAGGTTAGGGCAGCCAGACAGTATTATGAAATCAGTCTTCATCTGAAGAAGAAGCTTCGGCTCCATTGAGTTTCTCAAAATATGGATCAAAATCACTGTAAAACCATTTTTTCAAATTGCTTGGACTTTTTGATTTGCTTGGACTTTTCGATTTCTTCTTTTTATCAGGTAGGTATTTTGGTTTCATGTGTCTGAATTTCATAATGACATGACAGAAAGGTTTAACATAAAATTCCCATTCAGTGAGGCCAAAAGTTCTCAAATCTTTTTTAATCACCAATTTAACATTCTTCATAGTGATAAATCTATCATGTTTAGGAAATAAATGTTTTAAGGTTTCAAGTAAATTTTGAGTACTCTTAATTTGTTTCCAAGGAATAACCTTCATTTCCCCTAATGGACAAGTGATATAAATAAAACATTCATTTTCATTGAATTCAACTTTTTTTGAATCATCAGCCTTCTTGGCTGTATGAGAAACGGTATATTCATTACCGATTGGAGGCATTGGAGGTAAAGCAGCAGGAGCAAAGCCAAACATGACGATGTATAAAGCAATGACAATTAGCAATAAAAAGAGAAGTAAGAATAGCTTCAATGAAATTTTGATATGTTGTTTGATAATTTATGACAGTTAATTTATGACAGTTAATTTGGGGGTCTTTATCGCATTTTATATATTTTATTTTGTTTTGTTTTCAGCAGTGCACGACAAGGAAACCTCAACTTATTTTTTATAAATAAATAAATTATCTATCCAATTTAATACTTCTTTTAAATTCTTTTAATATATTTTAGCTGGCAACAACTGAATTTTTCAATCAATCCACTGATAAATTTTCCAATGCGAAGAGCAGCTTCAACAGACGCTCTGTGGGGGACAAACCTGCAGGCAGCTTATGTACTAATGAAATCTATAATGTGAAATTGTAACTTGGACCGCCACCGCCCAACCATGAGAGGCCTGAGGGCTGGCATTCTGACTTACTTAATTGTTGTTTTATGGTTGAAATGCAGAAATGACGTGTATTATACACAACAAGAAAACATATATGAATATTAATAATTAGAGTGACCAAATAAAAATGCGTGGTTGGAAAATAAAATAAAAAAATAAAAAAAACGAAAAACAAAAAGAAATTCTTCTCTAATAATACACTTTTGACTCGTCCAATTATTATTCATTGTTATTACTTAAATTATCAGTTTCTTCCTCCTCGATAATACTCGACTTGTTCTTTTTAATCCCATTATTCTTCTTCTTCTTATGACTACCACTGCTCAAACCTTTAAATCCCGATAATCGGAAACCAGAATCAGCATATGGGCTACCCAATGGGGATTTTCTACGAGCAGAGTACCTAGAATTCTCCATAATCTCACTTCTCGTCATTCTCCCTCTTGAGTGTTTCAACTTCGAGCTACTAGAGTCACTGTTTGCGGTTGGACTATCAGGAGCTCCATCAAGTTTCCGAAATGTCAGGTTCAACACATTGTACTTACTCAATGGGTCACCGCCAAATGGATCCGGGGAATTGCTTCGATAATTGAAACTACCTGTACTGTAATCATAAAAGGAACTTCTTCTTGAACTTTGCTCTGATGTGCTTGGGGAATACGAGGCACTGGATATTGCTCCACTGCCGCCAATACTGCTAGAAGCTCCCAGTTGCAGTTGCTGCGGTTGCTGCAGCTGCTGCAGCTTTGCTTTCAACTCAAATGATTTAGAACGGCTATATTTTGGCTTGTATTGGGTATTAAAATTCGATGCCGTCGGAGTGTCCATCGATAAAACCGTGCCATTGTAAGACAATTGTGATAAATCAGAAAATTGTGAGTATGCAGAATACGTGGAAATTAATGAACCAGGTCGTGGGTTTGTCTTGTTACCTGTGTTACTATTCTGCGGTCGAATTGTTGTTTTTTCTTTGGTTTTATCTTCAGGTGGTGATGTTGGGGTAACGTCATTCTTGCTGCTATCTTCTTGTAGGGCAGTTTCAATACTGTCCTTCGCGTCAAACACATCACCTATCGATAACGATTTCTGATGTCGTTTATCAGGCGGCACCAGAGTGATTTTCAAATCTTTCGAAATTTTATTAATCAGCAGTACTTTGTCACTCATTGAACCAACACTACTTTTCTTCGACGCCAATGAACTTAAAATATCTGATTTTCTACCGCTGCTGTTACTCTCAATGACACTTTCAACGCTGTGACCACCCGCTCTATGAACCCAAAATTTTAGCTTCTCTAAAAACAATTTTGATTTCCTTCGTTTCATCAAAAGCGTACCTTCGCTACCTTTTCTAAACCGGTCGCCAGAATCATTAGCGGTCTGATTCCTCTCATTAGTAACATTTGTATCACAGCTACTATTATTTGGCCCAGTATTATTATTATTATTCTTTTGGCTTCCAAAGATTTCTTTGAATTTTATGGATATTGGTGTAGGACTCTCATTGACCACTTCGGCATTAACCTCTGCCAAATTCCCAGATTCATTGGTGACAATGTTCTTAATATGAAGGGGACTATAGTTTTCATCAAAATTTTTCTTCGATTTCAACTCGACTGAGTTTTCCAAGATTTCTTTATTCTCTGAAGGAACTATCGATAAATTCAACGAATTTCGTATTTGACTTAACCTCTTCCCACTCCCAATAAGTCCGCTAATAGAATTATTTTTCTCCTTATCTACTTGATTAAATTTTTCTTTTAATTTTGCTCTCTTATTCTCTTTAGCTAACAACAAGTACCATATTGCATCTAATTGATCGCATTTCCTGTATGTCACACTGTCCTTTATCTTTTTAGTGTCAAATCCTAATCTTTTCAAATGTTTTAACAAATGTTTCTCAAAATATGATTGGAATTGCTTGCTTGAGAAACTGCTGGTGAATTCAATTTGATTACTTGTATACTTTAAGGCTTTCGTACCGAAATTGCCCAAGAATGGATGCTTTAATACTGCCTCCAACGATTGAGGTCTTTTCATTGGGTCCTTTTGTAATAAGAACTTGCAAAGTTCAACCGCATCATCAGGCACTCCATAATTAACGCTGCTGCTAGTAGCATTAATATCTTCTATTGTCATTGATGAACTTGGCGAACTGGGCACCAAATTCTTACTAATCATTCTCTTTAATTTATAATCGGGCTCTTTAGTAATAATTCTCATTCTGACTTCATCATCATTTTCATCTTCAAATGGCATTTCTCCATAAAGTAAAGTGTACAAAATTATCCCTAATGCCCACATATCAATCTTGAATCCATTATATGACGAGATATTACTTCTCTCATCGCTCATTAATAATAGTTCTGGTGCCATATAGACAGTAGTACCACATATTGTCTTCAAAGAACTATTTTTGAAACAATCTCTGGAAAACCCAAAGTCTGCTAGTTTGCAATTTTTCTTTTTATCTAGTAGAATATTCTCTAATTTCAAGTCACGATGAGAAATGTTCAATGAATGAATATAATACACCGCACTGACAATCTGAGAAAAAATCGATTTAACTTGTCTAGACAGTAAGCAACAATCACTATCAACAAAATAATCATATAGCTCACCACTGGAACAATATTCAATCGCTAAGTAAACATAAGTTTCAGTAACAATGACTTCATACAATTTAGTTATATTTTCATGGAATGCCTGCTTATGGAAAAAAATCTCCCTTATAACGTTAGGATCACTTTTTGAACCACATTTCAACACAACTTTAGTTCTTGTTAATTTATGAATTGCCATGTAAACTTTACCAAATGATCCTTCTCCTATTTGCTTGATAATTTGATAATTACCAATTTGGTCTAATTCTTGAGCGTTTAATTTGCGATACAAGCGATGATAAGAATCGTTGATATTCTTAGTTCGTTGATTCTCGCTTAGTCGCGACTGGTTAATCATAGTTGAGATATTAGCATATACTAAACATAAATCGATCCTTTGAGAATGTGTTCCTTTATTGTTTGTTGATAATTAAGTATCCTTTATTTATTTTTTATTGTATTTATTTATATTTGTTATAAAGATATTTTGGCACCATATTGGGGTCGCATTTTTACCCTCCCTCTGGAAAATATCCAGTTTTCCTCAGTTATGGCGCAACTCGTTCGAGCTGAACCACACAAATTATTCTTTTACACAGTATTCTGGACAAGCAAAATAAACAATAACAAGCAAACAAAACAAGCCAGCCCATCACTCTACCAAAATATATATATATATATATATACAAAAAAAAAAAGAAAAGATCGATAGTTGTATTCTATTGAGATTTTTACTATCTTATATAACTGTAACATTTTCAATTATCACTATTTCGCATTGTTGTTGTTAAATCGCGAATCAGATTTGCTAATCCAGGCGGCGGTTTAATCCGTGGTGCTGCACGTTCCATTGCTGCTGAAAAAAAAAAAAAAAAAAAAAAAAATCTGAAATTTTCCCTGTGATGATGAGTATCTGTCTTCCATAGATGATCGGAACAAAACTCTTTGGAAAATTTCCAAAGTTTCGGTTTGAATTATCTTCTAGCTATTCTTCTGGATCAATGAGGAGTTATCAAGATGCCATCAATACATTAAACAGTCTTCAATCTAATTTTGCTACAATTCAGCAAACGCGAATCACTGGCAATAGGAACGTCGCTACATTATTACAAATGGTGGAGTATTCCAAAAGAATTGGCTATGATCCGAAGGATTACGATAAGCTTAATCTTATTCATATCACAGGGACCAAGGGTAAAGGATCGACTTGTGCGTTTATTTATTCTATCCTTAATCAATATCGAAGCTCAAACGGAAAGATCACTAAGATTGGGCTTTACACGTCTCCTCATTTGAAATCGGTCAGAGAAAGAATATGTATCAACGGCGAGCCTATTTCCGAACAGTTGTTTGCCAAATATTTTTTTGAGGTGTATGATTTACTTGGAAAAACAAATGATAACCCCGAGATCACTACGGAATTGACTAAAGATCAGCATCCAGCATACTTCAAATTTTTGACTTTATTGTCATTTTATGTGTTCATGAAAGAAGGAGTAGATACTGCTATCTACGAAGTCGGTGTTGGTGGTGAATTGGATTCTACTAATATCATGCAAGGAACCAAAGTGTGCGGTGTTTCTTCAGTTGCAATCGATCATACTTTTGTTCTCGGTGATACTCTCGAGGAGATTTCATGGAATAAATCAGGAATTTTCAAGAAAGGCGCATCCGCATTTACTGTTGTTCAAAAGCCTGAAAGTGCAAAAATATTGAAAGAAAGGGCGATTGAAAGAGATTGTAAATTGCTGGTTGTTGATGTCCATCCAGCAATCAAGAAAGTTAAATTAGGGATTAATGGAGAAGTACAAAATTTGAATGCTACTTTAGCTACTGCTATTTGTATTGAGTTTTTGAAGAAAATGAATGTTCAAATTTACGAAGACAGATCAAACGATGATGTCCCCGAACTAGTTGATATTATGCAATTACCACAACGATTCACCAAAGGACTTGCTGAGGCTCGAATTGCTGGTAGATCACAAATTCTCAAGGATTCCATAAAGAAAGAACTTACATGGTATATTGATGGGTCACATACCGTTGAAAGTATTAACAATTCATCCCACTGGTTTAAGTCTGTTATGACTGAAAAGAATACTAAAGATACTGAGCTTTACAATTCGACCAAGCGGGTCTTGGTGTTTAATCAACAATCAAGAAACATTGAAGAATTAGTAGGGGAAGTTTACAACGTACTTGAAAATTCAGTCAAATTTGATCATATTATTTTCACTACGAATGTAACTTGGAGTGATAACAAATATGATATAAATTTGGTTAGCATTAATGTGGATGAATCTAAGGTGGACAAATTGGAGATGCAAAAAAAGGCTAAAGCCAGATGGGAGTTGCTTGAGAAGGATCATACTGATATTGAATTAAGCCATGATATTGAGACAGCAGTTAATCACATTAGAGAATTAGCTGATGGTCCTGTTGATGTATTTGTATGTGGATCGCTTCATTTAGTTGGTGGATTACTCGTTGTTCTAGATAAGTCGTAACCTTTCTTATGGTAATATTCTAATGCATAATCATGCGAGCCGCTGTAGATGGAATATATGTGTATTTATTTTTTTTCCAAAAAAAAACTTTTTTCACCCATCGGTAGCCATAATCATCTAATCAAATATGGATAGAATCTTAGGAGGAATATATGTTGGCTCATATCAGCCATTAGCTGCTGGTGTAAACTTAAAAGACAAATACAAAATCACCCATATTTTATCAGTGATAAAGGGAGAATTGCCATCATTTGTCTCCCAGTACACTGTCAAGCAAATTGAAATTGATGACTCGCCAAATGAGGATATTATTGATTTATTCCAAGAAACCAATGAATTTATAAACAGTGCGTTATTTCCAGATGGTGAAACTGGTAAATCCCATAAAGGTGCGATATTTATCCATTGCTCTGAGGGCGTTTCACGAAGTGTGGCGTTCACGGTGGCATACTTGATTTTCAAGTACAAGTTATCATTGCAAGACTCGTTGTACGCTGTGAAGCGGAAAAGGCAAGGAGCTCAGCCGAATGAAGGGTTTATTGAACAATTGAAAATCTATGAGGATGCATTGAAACATAATGATTATAGTAATAATATCGATTTAAGTGATGAGCAAGGATATCGAGAATGGTTATTCAAGAATCAAATGGATGATGAGGATTCAAGAAATAAGTTTTTAGCTAATGATTCCTCATACGCTAATGTTGAGTCGTCGCCATCGGAGAACGGGAAAGACGGAGGGAAATTGACCCAGATCAGGTGTAAGAAATGCCGTCAACCTTTGGCTAATTCAACGTCATTTATTCCACATGAAAGACCACAACAAGGGTCGAGGCATGCAAATTTCTTCACTACTTCTGCGCACTCTAACAAGATTATCGGGGTAGAGAAAGCTGCTGAGTACTGTTCGCATATCTTCGTGGAGCCTTTGAATTGGATGAAACCTGAACTACAAGAAAAGGGGGAATTATTGGGGAAATTTTATTGTCCAAATGAAAAATGTGGCACAAAAGTAGGTACTTACAGTTGGAAAGGTTCAAGGTGCTCTTGTGGTAAATGGGTTGTTCCAGCAATCAGCTTACAAACAGCAAAAGTTGACGAAATTATTATTAATAATCAAAATTTTGAGCAAATTAAACATATCCCTAATTAATCCATCTCCATATCTGAGTTATCAACCTCCGTGATTTCTCTTGAAAACAGAGTATAAATTTCTGAACCTCGCAGAATTAATTCATTTCTTGAGTAGTTTGTAACTTCATCCATTCTGCTACTCTCCATGCGACTACTTTCTATACGACTTTGATTAAATGATGATATTCTTGTACTTGTACTAATATTTCTTCTGTTTGTTCGTAATTGTAATAAATCTGAATTGATATCCGAATACTCGCCGCCGCTATTAGTAGCTTGTTGTTCATCATGATCTTCTTGGTATTCTTCTTCCGCTGCCATAAAGCATTCATCTGGATCATTATCCTCATCAATCTCACTGAAGATTCCATTCAAATAATCTTCGTCTTGATCATGATCTGGAATGACTGCGTCAAGATCTTCTTCCTCTTCATCTTCATCTTCATTTTCACCTTCATCCGCATGAACCTCCGATGGGCCACCTGTTGCAGTCCCTTCAGCTTGTGGGTTAGTAGTAGTGAAACCAGTCCCTTCTGCTTGAGGTTGAGTGTCTCTTGTAGCAGTACTTGGATCCTCAAATATCAAAGCATTGGCAGTTTGCTGATGGCCATTAAGTAAATTTTCTGCCGTCCCAGTAATTGATGAAGTATAATCAGCATTCAAATTAGCTTGCAATTCTAAATTTTTTTCATCAATAATATTTTGCATAGTTTTCGCAATACCCAAAGGTCTCAAATACGAGTATCCGTAAGTTTTAATGCTGTTCAAATACGCAAGTCTAGCTTCAACGTTATAATTACAATTGTTGTAAGGCAGCGCTGGAACTGTAGCACCAACACAAGAAGATGAGTACGCTGATAAAGGGGGAGCAAATGCAACATTACTTGAAGAAGATTCTCTGGTGTTTAGTTGTCGTTGTTGATGGTGATGCTGCTGCTGTTGCTGCTGTTGTTGCTGTTGCTGTTGTTGTCGCTGCCGCTGACTTCTTATGTTATTATTGGTCCCTTGTAATTTCCTCTGCTTGAGGTATTTGGCGCCTTTATCACTATCATCAAGCCACAAATGGTGGATATTTGTAGGCATCAAATTAGGCAAGAACATTTTTTTCTTGTTTCTATTTTGGTTATTGGTTTGTTGATAAGGCCGCAAATGCTAGAGAAAACTACCTGAACGATGTTGGGCACCCAATAGTGTGGTTCATCGCGTGGGTGCTCATAACTTGCCTTTTCAAATCGCCCAATCGGGAAATTCAGAAGATGAAAATAAATTTTCTTTAGTTGATCCAGAATATATATATATGACAACTGTATCTTTTTTTTTGTTTTACAAAAATGTCAGCCACTGAAAAGACTATGGTAAGTGACGGAGACTGATTGCATAGGCAGAATTCTTTGTTAACAGCGAATAGGATGATTTTAAATATGATGATATCGAACCATTGCCGTTAGATGATTCGAAGAACCAATTGGGGCAAATAATGTACTCTAGCGAGTATCGCAGTACATTGGGTATTCTTAGAGCGTTATTGGCTAAACAAGAATATTCAGAAAGAGCGTTGGCGGTTACTTCTGAAGCTATCAAGTTGAATCCTGCTCATTATACTGTTTGGCAGTATAGATATCACATTATCAAAGAGTTTTTCAACAAGGCCAAATCCGAAAGTAATAAAATCAAGGTCGTTGAAAATGAATTAGAATTGAATGAATCAATTGCGATAAGCTGTCCGAAGAATTATCAAATTTGGAATTACAGAGAATTACTAATTACACTTCATCCAAAACCTGATCCGCACAAAGAATTTCCAATCATTGAAGCAATCATTATCTCTGACAATAAGAATTATCATACTTGGTCCTATAGAACTTGGTTAGTTGAGCATTTCAATTTGTATAATCAAGAATCGGAGATAAACTTTGTTAATATATTGTTGTCAAAGGATATAAGAAATAATTCTGCTTGGAATTATCGATTTTTCATTAAATTTAATAAAGCAAATGGAAATGAATTAACTGAAGAATATGTGGCAGATGAAATTCTTTATAGTCAAAAGGCAGTTGATACGGCTCCACAAAATTCCAGTTCATGGAATTATTTACTTGGAGTTTATCAATATACCGGCAGAGACATTAAAGAATTGGAAGATTTTTGTTTACGGTATGTTGATTTTGATGTTATAAAGCCTGAAGAAATAACCATGGATCAATCTTTTTTCTTAAAGTCGGTGAATGCCTTGGAGATATTGGAGAGAATATATGAAAAGGCTAACGATAAACAGAAGACCATGAAGTCATTGGATATATTGTCAGTTATCGATCCAATTAGAATAAATTATTGGAATTACAGGAAGTCGATGGTGTAATGGAATTTTGGTTTTTGTTTTTTTGTTTTTTTGTTTTTTTGTTTTTTGGCTTTCTTGTTATTGTTTTTGAAAATTATTTTTTCTTTAAAGGTACCTAAACATTGTTTTTCATAGATAAGATTTGTTTTTTTTTTACTGAATTTTTTTTCTTGTGTATCCGTCCATCTACTGATTAGTAGCTATTTACTACTTACTGTAAGTTCGTCCTCTCCATTCAGAAATAATATCCGCCCGGATTTTTTATTTTCCGGTGTGCCTGTGCATGATCGCGCGAGAATGTTGTTGGCTTTGCAGTTCTACATTACCAGACTATGGTTAAAAATTGAAATCCCATAGATGATTGATTTCAAAAAAAACAAGGAATGCCTGGACTCACTCCTCATGGGACTGTCTTTCATTTCATTGGAAGGTGGAGAAAGGTTAGTTATGGCAAGACCCATTACCGTTCGTATTCATTCATATAGTTTCTATATACGATAATCCCGGGTCCACACATATTAATCGTAGTGCTGGGTGAACTAATTATTACCGCTAGTTGGAAAACTCCTAGTGAATACAATAGAATATTCACCAAAGAAAAAATTGCCAGTGCCTCAGATAACTGACAGGTTCTCCGCAAAACAACAGTGAACGGGTTCCGAACCAAACATCTTCGTCGGATATGAGATCAGATAAAAACCGATGAATTTGAGCTAAATGGATGATGGGCCATTCTCAGATGTCTGCTCGACTATCTGAGCTGGAACTATTGATGATAAAATAAAACAAAACTCAGTGTGTCGGAGTTGGTTTCTTATTGGTGATTGTTAGGAGTTGAAATCTCGATGCGGAGATATTCGGAAAGTTAAAACTTTAATGCGGCTGCTAAAAATTTTTTTTCATCAAGGACCACTAGTAGTATCAGCTAATAATTACCAATACACTATTGTGTTACCTAACGATGGGTGCGACTCCATACAGCTGGAAAGTAGGTAATTGTCAACAAAATGTAAAGCGGGGTGAGAAGGGATAGTAAATAAAAACAGCAAAGAAAAGTAGTAGTCGCTGATGAAATAGGCAAGTTTCGAGGCCTACCATCGGAAGAATTCGTAGCTCATAAAACTAAACAATAGGAGGCAGTAGTTTAGTAGCGCCTCCTGCAGAATTAGAATCATGCGTATACTATACATAAATCCTGCATACTTAGAAATGTGAAGCCTTTGAGAAATACACAAAACGTATGCGAATAATACTTGCACTTTATCTCTTTGTTTGCGCTGAATGTTTTTGTTCCAGGATATTATATCAAGATTAAGACGGCGGTCAGATGATTGGCATCTCCTTGGATTGTTGCGTTCTGCAATGTGCGGAAATAAAAAAAAAGTACAGAAATAAAAAGGGAGAAGGTATTCATTTGCCTACAACTGTTGGTTGACATTATTGGCACTTTGACAGTGTTTTTTGTTGATAGGGATTGGTTTATTAGTAAAACCATTTGTGTTTTCACTGGTGTGATCTGGCAACTTGGTATGCACCAAATGCTGATTCCCAATCGATGATGTTTGTCGATGTAACTAACACAATGCAGATCGATGTATTGGCAGCGTTGCTGTTCGTTGCTGTTCGTCCAGCAATCTTGGTATTCAAAGTACCAAATGGAACAAAAAAATCCCCCACTAATTTGCAGACTAACTTAAAATAAAATGTAGCTCGTGTGGCAAAAAATCATCACCTCCAATTAACATTGCAGATCTATAGGATTATAAAATTTAATGTCAGTGATATTTATGCCCGCTATGATTTCTACTCCCCTACATGTTTATTAAAATCTATAGTTATTCACTTACCCCAATTACCTAAAAAATAAAATTAATTTTGCAAAATTGACTGAAACCTTAATTGCCAGCCTGCCTACCTGCCTCCCTCCCCCGGAGTCCACAATCTAGAGGAAATGAACTCCGCTATGCCATCAGTTTTCTAAACAATTATCCTAATTTTGGTAGTGATTGTTTCTGTTTTGTTGATTGATGATATCATGAAATAGTGCTAGTGCTTCTTCCCCATATTTCATGGCTAATTAGCGAGATTACTCCACACCGACAATATGTTGATGTGGATGTAGACATGTATCTGTATAGACTATATATATCTACGTCCCATCCTTCAGAAAAGAGCAGATTTTAAATCTCAGTACATTCATCTGATTGTTTTTTTCAATTTCCTTCACTAGGACGCTATTTCAATAATGGGCTTCTTAACAAATATCAAAGAAAAGTTTCGCTACAATACTGATAATTCGCCACCTGAAATTTTCAACAAAACATTACTCATATCAGTTATTTGTTTTGGTGTTTTAGGGGGAGCCAGAGGTTGGGATGAAGGCTGTATTGCTGGTACTGTGGCCCAGAAATCGTTCATCAAAGAGTTTGGTCTTGCTGACCCTCACAAATCAAAGTCCCAAATCGCTAATTTAACTTCCAATATCACTGCCATGGTTCAATTGGGTTCTATTGGTGGTGCTTTATTATCACTTGTTTTAGTTGATAAAATTGGTAGAATTCGAACCCTTCAATTTGGTTGCCTTGGTTGGATGGTTGGGGCCATTATTCAAATTACTTCTCATGATGTTGGTCAATTGTACGCTGGTAGATTAATCGAAGGTATCTTTGGAATTGGTCCATCGGTTGTTTGCGGTCCTGTTTATTTATCCGAAGTTGCCCCAAAGCCTATCCGGGGGTTGTGTAACAATATATTTGCTGGGAATGTTTATTTTGGTATTATGTTGGCATATTTTGCTAATTATGGTACTTCTTTACATGTCCCAAATAATTCAAGAAATCAATGGGTTCTTCCAACTATGGTTAAGATTATCTTTGCTGGGGTTATCTTTATGATGTCATTTTTATCTTATGAATCTCCAAGATGGTTAATGAAAGTTGGGAGATATGATGAAGCAGTTAAAAATTTCACTAAGATTCGTAACTTACCTGAAGATCATCCTTACATTATCTCTGAAATCAGTGATGTTAATGAACAAATCAGATATGAAGAAGAAATTAGTAAAGGAAGTTCAATTTGGACTTCTATTAAGGATTTGACTACTGTTCCATCGTTGCGTTGGAGAATGTTTATTTGTATCATGCTTCAAATTTTGGGTCAATGGTCTGGTGCTAATTCAATTACCATTTATGCTCCGCAATTATTTGCTTTGGCTGGTAAACCAGGTCAAAATCAAAAGATGTTGATGACTGCTGTGTTGGGTGTTGTTAAATATAGTTCAGCAATGTTGAATGCTTTTTTCTTCATTGATTGGTTTGGTCGTCGTCGTTGTTTGTTTCTAGGGATTTTCTTGCAAACCATCTCAATGCTATATTTTGCAATTTTCTTACAGAAAGTTCCGGAAGCTGAAAACCTAAGTGTTAAACTTCATGGTGCAAAGAAACATGCCTCGAACGGTGCTTTGGCTGCTATTTATGTTAGTGGTATTGGTTGGACCATGGGATTCAATGCAATTCAATATCTTTTCAATTCTGAAGTGTTACCTTTGAAAGTGAGAAATGTTGGTACCGCAATAATTATGGCATTCCATTTTGCTAATCAATATGGTAATTCTAAGGCTACTACTTCATTGTTATTGGCGTTACACAACTACGGTGCTTTTTACTTTTTCTTTGGGGTCACTGTCGCTGGGTTTCTTTTCTCTTGGTTCTTTGTTCCTGAAGTTACCGGTAGATCATTGGAATCAATGGAAGACTTATTCAATTTACCATGGTACCTCATTGGAAGAAAAGGTGCTAAATTATGTCCAGATCATTCACAACTTAACCAAGTTGCTCATGATCCTCACAGCGATACTCAAGGTAATATGGATGAAGAAAAAGCAGTTGCCGAAGAAGTTGAACGTGGATCAAGCATCAGTGCAAAGAGAGCCATCTAAATAATTTTTTATAATTTTAATTTTTGTTTTCGATTTTTAAATATTTAAACTTTTTTCTTTTAAATTATTATTCTTTTTTACTTATTATTAGAATTTGCTATTCGCACGTCATATTGATGCACAACAGTGCGATATCATGTACACTTTTTTCCTTTTTTTTTTTTTATTTTTTTTTTTTTTTTCACCAACGAATTTTTTATACCAACGCACTTAATTAAATCCATCAAATAATGATAGTGAAAAAGCCAAGTTTAGATTCTAGAATTAATGGAGAAATAGCTGAATCTGATACCAGAATCGGCAAGGATTCTCCGTTCACTTTCGGACAGCGATACTTGTTGGACGAAAACCAAGTTTTCACCCACAACGCCTGGGATCATGTTGAATGGGGTGAAGAACAAGTTGCTGACGCGCAAGAGAAAATCTCGAAACAATATGAACATCGAGTGAATGATTTTGATAAGGCGAGGTATAATGGGAACCCTGCAAAATACTGGGACATTTTCTACAAGAATAACAGAGAAAATTTCTTCAAAGACCGTAAATGGCTCCAAATTGAGTTTCCGTCACTTTACGAAGTAAGTAGTAAAGATTACAACGATAAACCAGTGACGATATTGGAGATTGGTTGTGGCGCCGGTAACACATTGTTCCCTGTGTTAAATCAGAATGAAAACAAGAACTTGAAAATCATCGGGGTAGATTATAGTAAGAATGCTGTGAAACTTGTGCGGGAATCTGAACATTTTGACTCAAATAACGCTGAAGCATATGTATGGGATTTAGCTAATGAACAGGGGGAGTTGCCAGGTGGAATTGAGGAGAATAGTGTGGACATCGTGGTTATGATATTTGTATTCAGTGCACTTGAACCTCGTCAATGGGAAACTGCCACAAAGAACTTGAATAAGATTTTGAAACCAGGCGGAAAGGTTTTGTTTAGAGATTATGGGAGGTATGATTTAGCTCAAGTGAGATTCAAGAAGAATCGATTATTAGATGATAATTTTTATATTCGAGGGGATGGGACAAGAGTTTATTTCTTTACCGAGGAAGAATTGGATGATATATTTGTTAAGAAAGCAGGGCTCATTGGTGATAAAATAGCTACGGATAGAAGATTACTTGTCAATAGAAAGAAACAGTTGAAAATGTATAGAATTTGGTTACAGGGGGTATTCAATAAACCGAGCACTAGAAGTACCGCTGAGTTGATGAAACAGTTGGCCTTAGATAGTGATGAAGAAGAAGACGATTGCACGCCGCCTGTTTGTTGCGGTTGTGAAGGTCCTCATAATCATTAGAATATATTGCATTTTATATATATACTAACTTATGCCGAACTGTAATTGTTTTATTTGCTCTTTTAATTTTTCTAATTCTTTTGGCTCCATTTCTTCGTATACATCATTATATATTTCTTCTTCTGATTGGTAGCCAAGCCCATCATTCTCGTTCACTTTTTCCTTTCCCCTTTTGCTGGTATCATTGTATTGATCTCTAAACTGGTCTAATTGATCTTCAGGAATTTTCATTCCTTCGGTCAACAAAAATTCAAAGAAATCATCCTCATCAATAATCACATCGTCCTCCTCTCTAACATCTCCTTCATCACTGCTGCCACCGCTACTTCCAAACTCAAACTGATTATCTGATCCTTCCTCTTTAGCAAATATTTGTTCTGCAAGTTTGTCCATTTCTTTAGTCTGTTCGTCTTCCTCCGCTTTAATATCTTTATCTAATGTCTCATAAAATTCTCCGATTGGTTTCATTGTTACTTTTTCTGTGATTATATTCTGTGCCTGCAATTGTTCCTGCAACGGATCCAGTTTCGTAAAATCATTAAATTTCTTGATTTCCACATCACTAAACAGTCGGCCATTCAAAGGAATCTCGAGTGAACTTATTCCCAATGATATCGTCTTCCCTAGATAATACTTGAAATCAATGGGACTCCCCATTTGTTTGAATTCTTGATCGGCATACAAGTACCATGCGTAAGGCAACCAAAGTCGCAATTCAACCAAATCCTCTTTGTATCTAATCGGTTCAAGATCAACGTCCCCATTAAAATACTCATCCAAGAACTGTGGAACAGTGTTATGTTCATTCTGCTTACAATCGGGGAAAACTTCGCTGCAATAAGGCAAGGATGTGATTATAGCGGGCACGTATTTTCTTTCAATTAATACGGAAGTAGGCACCATGAATTCTAAAGCGGACTGAGGAAATTGCTTGATTTTTGGATCCCATTTTTCCAATTTACATTTTTCTATGCTTATAAGGTCAACTTTAAATGAGAATTTCTCCAAATAACGCACTGCTTGTTGTAAAGTTAAACTTTTATTGTAACAGTAGCTTTCATCATTGGGTATGAGTGCAGCTCTCCCATTACCGTCAAACCAAAGTCGATTGAAACTCTTGGAAGGTCCACACCAATCAGGCAAAAGTTCAAACCCTTCAATTAACATAAATTCCCCGTCCTGATCAAAGAAATGAACAAGTAAATCCCGCTTGAACTTGTAACTTGACGTTTCGAAAAATGATAAAACTAGCCATACCATTAACCATTCGTCTTGCATGAAATTGTCCCACTGAAGAACTCCCAAGATATACGGGTTTTCATTGTCATTGTCAATAAATTTTGTTTTTAAAGATTCGCTGGCCCAAGGGTAATAGCTCAACCAAGGAGCGATGTATTTTCGAAAGTCAAGATAAACCTCTTCGAGAGAAGTAGTCAAACTTTCGCGAGTCTTGCATGGGTTGAGGTAGAATATAGTGAATAACCCAGTGTTTTTCTTGAATCGGAGGTTGGGTGTCCCCGTCCATGATATCTCAGGAATTTCTACACCCATAATTATAATTGTAGTTATGACTATTGAAATCAAATTGGATATGAAATTTAAAATTGAAGAGCGGTGCAGCTTCGTTCCAATATATTGGATATCTGCTAAACGCACTTTGGGCACGCCTATTTCAGTGGATGGCGGCAACATCAAGCGATGAATAATATCGAAATATATACAAACCAACAATGAGTGAAGATGATGAAATCAGGAATAAAATATGGCATGGCCAGATATTGGTGAAAGTCATTCTCAAGGACAGCGACGCCCCTTGCTATTATCTTAAAGTGAATAGAAATGGGTATTTCCCAGTTCATTACTCGGACCTAATTCAATACTTTACACCATACAACAAAGAAGAAATCAAGTTTGATCAAGTTTGGTTAGAATTTGAAGAAATTCCATTGAAATGGAATTATCCTGTGGGATTACTATACGATTATCTTATTGGAGAAGCAGAAAAGAGAGTTTGGGAAATAACGTTGCGAACTACAGAGTATCCAAGTGATATTCTACTACCGAACCAAACTCCAGAAAGCGTTGAAACTCACTGGGTCAATCAAGTGAAAGAATCATGCTATGTCCTAAACAATTCAGCCAAAAAAATTATGAATCTATCCAAAGTTGATTCATCAAACCTTTGGAAATACGCAAAAGCTACCAATTATGATCAATTCAAATCCATCTATTATAACAAGATCTTACCTAGAAATCCATTGGAATTGAAGAGAATCCCATTGAAAATATACCTTCCTTACTCAAATAATGAAATCATCATACAAGATCCAGTGCCGACAACAATGAACAATGAGGAATCAGAGCAGCAACCCAATACCCTTGCCAAGGTTCTTTCCCAGTATTTGCCTGACTTGTTTAAGCCACCTTCAAAGCGAAGAAAAGGAAGAGGAGTATTAGGTAAGGCTTTAATTCATGGCATTGTGGTTGGCCTTGAAGTACCATTGGCTGATTTGTATTATTTAATGATGTACCTTGATGGGTTCCTTCATGTATGTGTGATTATTGAGGTATAACAAGCGAAATAATGGATATGGATATTGAGGGAATGGAATGCAGTAAAAAAAAATGGCGGTGTATTCAATCGTGTATGCAGTCGCCCACTACTAAAAATAATTGAAATTTGTAATGGTAAAACATTCACTAACTACTGGCAATAGCCTAGAAAATATAGAAAATATAAGTTAATATATAATATGCCATTTATATAAAATAGAGATATCTTTATGTAACTAACTAATTGAAATATTCATTTTTTCAGGCTTTCAGTTCGTTTCGACATTCTTTTTTACTTGAAGGTCGAGAGCACTGAGCGGAAATTCTCCTCCAATGTTTCACCTGAACATCGGAACTAATACTAAAAAATAAATCAGCTTGCAGGTAAAAATTCAGAACTTTATCTTTATTTCTTCCATTTTGTTTTCTTGTCTTCACATTGTCTCAACAAGCAATTACTAATAATATCATTATATTAATTAACCATTAAAAGGGGATTTAATATACATTCCCCTTATAACATTTCATATTCACGTTTTTTAATTCCCCCATTAACTTTCCTGTTGGCGGTTTCATTGCATTTCCTTTTTTTTTTTTTATGTGTTTAATAAAAGCAAGCTAACTTGACGGCCGGACCTAATTGATACTATAGTTTGCTCTAAAAATAAAAAGAAAAATAAAGAAGATAACAAACAGCTAAACCAACAAGAATAAGCTATAAGGATAAAAGTATAAAAGGATACAAGGCCCTTTCAATATGTCAGCCGTGACGGAAATCACAGCCATTAATCATCAAAGTAAACAATTATCCACCAGCTTAGCCTCCTTGTCGAGCTCACATATCCCTGATCCCTATCTTTATTATTCTCAAAACAATGATACCTTCGACTTACCAGTACCTTTTGGTGAAGATCCAGTATTAACAAAGCCTCACTTCACCAGTGTTAAGCGATATGAAGTTGATTCACCCCGTTCAACTTCAGACTCGGAACAGGTACCAGATAATTCAACCGCTTCTGATTGCGCGTCTATTAACACTCATGACGCTCTTCAATTGATGTCTGAAGGTCTTCATGGTGAAACAAAAGCCCCTATACCAACTCCAACCACTGATTCACCAGTTTCGTGTGTGTCGCCAAATGACAGCACCAATAGTAGTATTGATAAAAGTCAACAACAACAAATTGGAAGCTCGAAAGATGGTAATAAGTCAACACCTGAGTTGCATAAAAAGAAATCATTGGAGAGTATTTTGAAGAAAAATCGAAGTTCGATTTCTTTTTTTAAACGCTTTAGTAAATTGTCATTCACTGAAGATCCGTTACCGAAAATGCCCGAAAGTACGGTTACTGAAGAAAGAAAAGAGAGACCCAAAAAACACACAAAGAACCATAAAAAAGATCAGAAGAAAGAACACAAAAAGGAACATAGGAAAAGGAGCAAGGATGAGCCATCATTGAAACAGCAAAATAAAAAATTAGCTGAATATTACTACAAGAATCCAGCTCTTTTACCAAAAGTTCCTCCTGCTTTCATATTGGATAGTTATGTTAACAGATTGATACCTCCCACTATATTAGACCACGCCGAGAAGACGTATCCCCAGACAATTAAGAGAAATTCCATGATGCCAAGTAGTAGAAAGAATAGTCCCGAAATGCCTAAGACTGCTACTTTGAAACATACTCAATCAGAAATTCAAGAGGAACCTCAACTACAGCAACAGCCCATGGCCGACATGGATAATAATGAATTGGTTGCTCCAAACAACTATTATTATGCTAGTAATAATGATTTATATACTTTATCTGAGAAATCAATTGAAGATTCATGTCACACCAGAGAAGCTTCAAAAATCGAAGAACCAATTCAAGTTAAGTCTTTACCAATCAATATAGTTAACAATAACAGTAACGCTAAGGTTCATAGACGAAAGAGATCTTTTCAGGAACCGAGAACCAATAACCCAGTGTCATCAGATTACTCGTCGGTGAATTCATCGGAATTTTTCAGTCTTCCAAGTCGAAGTGATGAATCAGTTAACTATGCTGATCAAGTTATCCATCAATTGAATAACCCTCCACCGGCTCCAGATAATAAGCCACCGCTGCCACCAGAATTACCATCTCCTTCTACGGAAATCTTTGAGCAAGGACCTTCCCAAGTTCCTGAAATGCCAAACTATCCACCACCAGTGCCGCCGCAACCTGTTGAACCTCAAATGCCAAATTATAACCCACCTCCTATTCCAACTACATCGGAAGCTTCAAACACTACTACGGCGCCAGATGGGCATTTTTACAAGAACTTGGTCAGATGGAACTCTGATAAGTCATTTAGTTCTACACGAGTTCGAATTAATTTAGGGGAAAGTGATAGCGATTTTTGACGACATTGCAAGGGAATGGGACATTTTTTATAGAATAATGAATGATACATGCAAAGTTTGTAAGCCTTTGGTAAGACCGGGTAAAATGAAAATCCTATAAGTTTGAGCGATGCCTGAAAATTTCTACGCTTCTTTTCTTTCTTCTTCAGCTTCTATAAAACATATATTGTTACCTATTCACTGTGGTATTTTTAATCAATGAGTAACCAGAGGGGAAAAGGTAACTAGAGTAAAAACTATCGCCAACGCCCTCATACTAAAGTTTGTTCACCCATAGCATAATTTAGTACTGCGTTTTCGAGACATTTTGTGTGGCTACAAAGAGAATTAGATAAATTGAAAACTATATTTATTTGGTTTCCATTTCAATCGTTTTCTTTTTTTCTGGCTCTTTTTCAGTAGAGCCATCTGATTTCAAAGAACGATTTTTGTTTTCAATTTTATTTTCAATCAAATCATTGAATGAAATGATTGCATTTATCAATGAACTTATATAAATTATCATCAAATTATCGTTAGTGTTGATTTGTAATGCTTTATTCAAATCTGAGAACTCAGTAATTTGTAAATTTCCCTCGGAATCACGTAACTCAAATTTACCACCTTGTTCTCCCCTTTTGGAAGAAATTAAATTTTCCAAATCATCAGTGCTGATTAAATTAGGTAACAAATTGAAAACATTTTGTAATTTCCCCAAGATTAAATGATTAATAGGTAATTCATCTTTCAAAACTTTATTCAAGTAACTTATAATATTTTTCAATCGATCATTCAAACCTCTCAAACTTTTCAATTGATTAGCAATTTTAACACTCAATAACCCCTGAGCTTGATCTCTTATGTCTCTTAACAAATGCTCAACCCCAATCTCTTCAGGCTCTTCCGCTTCGATGCTACTAGGAATATGAACAAATGTCTTCTCAGTTTCAGTCCCATCATTTTTAATTTCTTGAATAGACAAGTAAGCATCAGTAGGTAACCCAATTGATTTATCATCATGATTAACGTTAATGACCAATAACACCGGGTCCTGGTAATATTTCTTAAATAATTCATTTATTTGTAAATCATTAGATTTCAATTTTGGCCCACTATGATACCATCCAATAACCTTTTCTTTAGCATTGATTTTCTTAAACATTTCACTCATTGTGTCTACGTAATTATGATCAAGGAAGAAAACACTAGGGCTTTTCTCATCTTCTTCAAAGGGAACCGCAAATGAATTAGTGATTCGAATTAAATTAGTTTGTCTATTATTCTCCCCCAAAATTATCCCAACACATCGTTTATTAGTGTTCTTTACGGTTCGATTGTAATGGTCGACCACAGATAAAAGAACCAATGGTGCCACTGACACAGTGGTGTTGATATCTGATACATTAGTGGTTGGCATCTTAAATCTATTATCTATCTTCGTGGTTTGTATATTTTAGCTTATACTTTTTTCAAATATTGACGTTCTGGATTGCCACCACCATTTTTCAGTGGTGATGCAAGGATACATCCACACATCAACATGAATATTTTCCTTAACAAAAAGATTTCAAGATGATTATACGCTAAACATATTATTAATATTATTATGCCCTCATTTGGCCAAGTAGTTATAGGCCCTCCAGGGTCAGGCAAATCGACTTATTGTTCAGGCCTTCAACAATTTTTTGGTAGTATAGGACGTCATTCAATCGTGATCAATTTAGACATTGCGAATGACAAATTAAACTACGATTGTGCGCTTGACATTCGAGATTTCATCACATTAGAAGAAATTATGGCAGAGAATTCACTTGGGCCCAATGGTGGGTTAATTCGTGCTTTTGAAATCCTCACAGGCGCAGATGAAGAAGAGAATTTGCTTGATGAATTAGTTGAGAGAATCTCCGCTCTCGTGAAGAAATCAAAAGCGTATGTTATATTTGATACTCCAGGTCAATCAGAATTATTCACTTCAAATTTCTCATTGCCTAATTTATTCAAGACTTTAGCCAAGAAAATCGATTTACGATTATGTTGTGTTAATTTGATTGATTCAATTTACTTGACTACGCCCAGTTCATATATTTCGATTTTATTGACAGCGCTCAGATCGATGCTTTTACTTAACATGGCTCACATAAATGTCATTTCTAAAATTGACTTGCTTTCAAATTATGATCCATTGCCTTTCAATCTTAATTATTACTTGGAGGCTGATGATTTGCTGCAATTGTTCCCATATTTGGATAAGGAACTTAATTCATCAAGGAATAAATTGGGGATGAAAAATTTAATGAAAATTACCGAGAACCTAGTTGATATCCTTGATGATTACAAGATGGTTGAATTTGAAGTTTTGTGTGTTGAAGACACGAGGTCAATGATTAACCTATTGAGACGTTGTGATAGGGCTAACGGGTATGCATTTGGTGAGAATGAAATTGGTGGTGATACAACTTGGATAAAAGCTTCAAGATTACAGAACGGTGACAATGGCATTAGCGATATTTGGGGTGAAGAAATTGATATCCAGGAAAGATGGATTGATAATAAAGAAGAATACGACGAATTGATTAAGAAAGAGCAAAGAGATGCCATGGAATTGTTAAAGCAAAAACAAGACCTATTGAATAAAGGTCAAGAATTAACTCATGAGCTAGAGGATGAATATGAGCGAGATTTGGCTAATTGGAATAAGAACCAATAGCCCTATATTGGTGCTGGTAAATGAAATAATTGACTTCAACTAGTCGGATAAATTCAAACATAATCAGTCGAACTTCATGGTTATAATACAAGAAATTCGAATTAATTAATGAATTTATAGGTTTATAGTCTGTCTGGTTAGCAAAATTAATCATTTCTAATACTGCTATAATTTTTTTTCTTAATACTGTTTTGACTTGGCTTTGTCCCAATTGACAATCAATGAGTTTCACTCCTTCGTCAATACCAAAGATTTTGATAATTTCCTCACCTGTTGCATTATGACAAGTCAAATAATTCAACAATTTCTTTGGAAATTGTTTCCAATGGATATCGGTGGTTTTTGAATATTTTAAAATATTCACAATAGCAGAACTTGTTATGACTGTCTGTACAAAATGAGTTAACTGGGCCACTTGAGTTCTGAGAATATCGAAAGATAATGGCAAATCATCCCCTTCAATAATAATCTTAATCACTAAATGTTTAATTTCATCCTTAGTGATTTCAGTAAACGGAGCTTTAACCGCAAGTCTTAATTGTTCCAAAAACTCTTTCATCTGAGTATCATCTAGCGATTCTTTAATTGAGCTTCTATCATTAGCTAATTGAGTATTGTCAACCAACTTCATCAATTCTGCCCAAAGGTCATACATTTCCTCAATGAAATGAATCATATCAATTCTTGATTCATGGTAATTTAGATATGACAACAAAAATTGAACTCTTGTAGATAATTTCCCAACAAAGTATCTAGTGCTAATGAATACCAACAAGTACTTGAAATAATTGACCAAATCAAGTTTCTTCTTAATATAAAAATTAATTAGTAGACTTCTCACATTATTGAAAAATTCATAACCTTCATCAAATGCATCATGACGTTTCAATGTAGACTCTAATGATTTGATTAATTTAGCAAAATCTCTAAATATTTTTTTGACTTTCAAGTTTATATTGAAATGGTCAGTAAATTCACTACTTGATTCCCTGGCAATCTCTCCAAAGGTTTTCAAATTTATTTTTTGTCTAAATTGATCAGAAAGATTAGATATTTCATCGGGACCCTTAATGCCATCTCGGAAAAGCAATCTCCCAGAAACAATTTTTTCTGGAACATTGTATTTTCTCGTAGGCTGATGAACTAGAGCCTTGAAAAATTTGTAGAAAGGAGTGTTTGGTTCAACTGTGTCCTTGAATTCTTCAAATAACCTCAACACTTTATACTTCTTCCAATCGCCTATCAGAATTGAAGTTGGGATCGCCAGAGTTTTTGGGCTACGGTAACTGAGTATCATATTTTGAAGTCTTTCTTGATGGTTTGAAAAGGTGAACCACTCATCCTCCTCAAACTTTATCGTTAGTCGGAGCCGCAGTTTAATTGATGTGTATTTCCTTAGCAATTTTAGCAAACTTTTGTCCTTATCAACAATAGCTTCTTGTTCCTTGATGTTGTTGTCACACGCAGGGAACTCCAGATTATAATTTGGATCTTCACGCTTTATAAATTCCATTAAATCAATCTCAGCTCTCAAAATAGATTTGGCACGTAGCAACGTCAAAATGAGTCTATTCAAATGCTCACAGTAAAAGAGTTCAAAATAATTCATAAACAGTTTCCACTTTTTGAAAAATCTCATTTTTCTAACACCAAAATCTTTGTCAATTTCGCCGGATTTCACTAATATGTAAAAGCTTTGTGATAATTGTTTTGCTGATTTAATCATTTTGCTTGTCAAATACTTGAAAAATCCATCTTCGTTATAAATTCCGAGAAACTCATGTTTAATTGGGTCTATGTTGCATTGATTCATTAATTCGAAGTAGTCAAATTGGTCAGACTTTGAGTGCAATAAAACTTCACAACCACACTTGGTATGATTGATCTTATTATCAAATAACAACAAAAAACAGTAAAACAAAACTTTTCCCGGAACCTTGTTTAAATTGGAGAGATTCTTGCTCACTGGTAACTCCAATGAATATCCTATCGTGCCAAAACATTCAGCTAGCAGAGTGTCTGAGATTATATCATCTAGCAGCGAGTACAGAGGATTCCTATGGTAGTATAGCTTTCGGAAATTATCAGACAGTTTGATTGCTGCCGCATGGTTTCTGAGTCTCCATCGACGAACCGCCTTCCGGATAACGAGCAACAGTTCACTATAAGTATTACTCTTGGTACAATGTATTCTCAGTACATTCAGCGCTAATTCATTATAATTTATATTTGGAGTTTGAATAAATTGAAGATGCTTAATGAACTTTCCCGCGAGAATTCTTCGCTGCTCGAGGTTAGATTGTCGTTTCTGATTAGCGGCCCAAATCTTCTCATTCATTTTTAGTTTTATCAGTTGACTCTTGATTAATCTTTGCCTCTCTTGGGACTTGTAAATTTCTTCGATAAATAATGAGTGTTTGTTCAACTTTGTCACCTTCTCCTTTTGAATCGACATTTTCCTCCGAGAATGAGCATCGATAGACTTCTCTGAAGTGGAGTATTTACCTACTGGGGTTAGTTTATTAAGAATGTTTCGTGGAGGTGCTAATGGTAGATTTTCGACGTTATCAGCAGTTTTCAGGTTCTCATCCATTATCCCCTTTGATTTATGATCGGAAATTACAGCTTGAATGGGAGATATCAGAGTTAAACTATCTTCATTTGATGGAAATTTGAAATCAGGCATTCTATTGTAGAATATTAGCAAAGAGCAAGAATATCACAAAAAACTCAAATTAAATCGTGTGAAGGATAAGATGAGATGAGATGAGATTGCGCCATGCAGCGCTGGCTGGTGGCTAACCCAGCTAGTTCCCCCGTCTAATGGGGATCTCCAAAATCACACGCTGCAATCAAAGAAAAGTACGCTACTTTGCTTAAATTACGCCATCATTTTATGTCAATCAATGTCAACTTGAATTGAATATATCTCGGACTAATATTAATTCTTTTGATTGCTGGTCTTGAAATTTCTTGAATTTGGCTAAATTAAGTTCACCGGCTGCTCTTCCTGAATAGGAGAATCTCCGACGTATCTCCGATATGGACGGCCACCCATGGACATGATAGAGGGTGAAAATAAAATAAAAATGTATCGAAAAGCCTTAAAAATATATATATTACTTTGGTTATAAAAAATAACATTCCAAATTTTTATTATATTTTCTCTAGCTCGCGCTATTAGTCAAATATCTCGTTTGTTCCTCGACTGTCGTAAACTTCCGCGGGTCCATAGTTAAAGGATCCCCTCTTCTACTTCCAGATTTCCAGAAAAAATTTCGGCCGCCTTTAGCGTTGCTCAGATTTGTCAGAGAAAAATCAAAGCAAAAAAAAAAAGTAAAGAAAAATCTTTATCATTTCCATCTGCACTCAAGTGAAATATATTATATTTTTATCAATTTCATCTACTTAACAATAAAATAGTAGCTCAGATTACAAGATGTCCCAAAATGAAATTGATTATGAAGCATTGCCTGATAGTGTGCCGTTCTCAAATCACTTAATTGCTGGTGCCCTTGCTGGTATATTTGAACATTCATTAATGTACCCGGTTGACAGTATAAAGACTCGAATCCAAACAAACACCACCAAATCTATTAATCAGAGCTTAATAAACAGTGTGAAGAAGATTTCATCCACTGAAGGATTAAAATCTTTATGGAAAGGGATATCTGCTGTTATATTAGGTGCAGGTCCAGCTCATGCTGTGTATTTCGGGGTGTATGAATATTTCAAAACAAATGTAATTGACACACACAGATATCATAGTTATTATGGTAACGTTGATATTAATTATTATGGTAAGATTGCACTTGCTGGTTCTGTTGCAACTATGGCCTCTGAAGCTTTAATGAATCCGTTTGATACTGTAAAGCAAAGAATGCAAATTAATTCTTCATTACAAAATTCGAAAGCTTTCAATAATAATTATTCAACAATTTTCAAAACAATGAGACATATTTATATCAAAGAAGGGTTCAAATCTTTTTATTATTCTTATCCAACTACTTTAATGATGACAATTCCATTCCATTCAACAAATTTCTTAGTTTACGAATTCACAACAAATTTGCTTAATCCAACCAATAGTTATAACCCTTTTGTTCATTGTATCTCTGGTGGTGTCGCTGGTGGGGTTGCTTCTGCTATAACTACTCCATTTGATTGTATCAAAACCGTTTTACAAACCCATAATTTCACTCAATCAATATCAGCAATGAATAGTAGTAGTGGCTCAATTCAGCCATCAATGAAATTAGCACCAGTTTTAGCTCATGATAACTCAAATACTTTGATGCAATCAAGGAAAATACATCACTCCTTTCCAGCTTCAAAAAACATCAATAATTTCCTCTCAGCTGCCAAGTATATTTACACTCAGAAAGGTATTAATGGTTTCACGGTGGGCATGAAGGCTAGAGTTGTATCAAATATTCCAGCTACTGCTATAAGTTGGACTAGTTATGAAATGGCAAAGTTTTATTTAAATAGAGAATATCAACAGCAATCTCCATTGTGATATTATATTATAACTTTGATTTAACGAATTATACACTGTATATATAATGATCTACTGTAGCGATTCACGATTCTTGCTTCCTTGCCCTTCATAAACCATATGAATTAGCTTCACCCGAAAGCAGTGCCAAGCCTTTGGCAACATGTGGTTCTATTTTAAACCTGACTTCCAGGTTTAGGGCTCAATTTAAACCTAAAATTATTATATTAAATTGGGTCGTTTACGTTACCATTTGGACTAGGTTATTTTGCCACCAGACTTGCCACTTTCGTAGTTAAAATCTTCAAATTTCAGCGTTGTTATCAAGCTCCTTGAAGTCCTGTCCAGAGTACTGGCAGGCATTGTCAAACAAATAAATAATTAAAAAAAAAAAAAAAAATTGTTGCAAAAAGGATGATTATCCAACAACTATTGGGGGATTCTACAGGCTACTCATATTTCAGTTTTCTTTAAAGCTATATATAAGCCAAGCCCACTTTTAGGTGTCTTGGTTTCTCCAAATTTGCGATTTTTTCTGAGGCTGAGGGGAGATGATTCTTGATGATATTTCAGGCAGTTTACTATTATTAATACTAGCTTCAAGCTCTCGAGCTTGTGTTTTCCGAGTAGCAATGTATTCATTGACTTTTGTAGCCAATTTACTGGTCTGTGAACCAAAACTGTTATAAAAGGTAACCGCTTGTTTCAAGTTCTCAATCAACTCTAAATAATCTTGGTAGATTGTTTGAAATTCCCTCAAAAATTGAGCTCTGGCATTTTCAACTGCATCAAATCTCAAACTTCTCAATGCTTGAAATTCTTTAAAGAAAATGTCAATCTTATTTTCAAGTTGCACTTGTTTTAATTTCTCTTCTTCTAGTGATTTCAATTCATTATTAAACCCTTTAATGTGTGTATCAAAAACTTGTTCAAACTTTTCATTTCGTTGCTGTTGCTCACTCTGATATTCCTTAATGTCTTGTGAGTCTAAAATCGATTGGCCCAACTGATTATGTGATTGAAGATACTTATATTCTTGAATAACTTTTGGTAAGATATTCATTTGTGTAGTTTTGATATCAACTACTTCCAAGAAATTCCTGCGTTCCTTTCTCACGACAACAACTTCATTAATCAATCCCCTCAATTTACTGATTTTTGAGTTAAGTTCTTCATCGCATGCATCATCATCTATATCTGGTATAATCGCTTGTAAATCTTCTAAAGTAGTATATGTATCAATTGTATCTTTAAATGAATAGAAGGTTAATTTGCAAGTTGAGTCACCTTTAGCGGCTTCATTTAATTGGCCCTGGTATAATTGAATCTCATCACATAAACTTTTCGAAGCAATTTCCGATCTTTGTCGCTGCCAAAAAAGTGTACCAAGTCTTTCTCTTAGTAAACGATCCTCCTCTATTTCATTTGCCAACTTTTCACGCGTTTTCTGTAATGCTATTTTACTCTGAGATGCCATTATTGATATATCATGAAGTGATTCTTCAATTCTTCTAGTACCACCCAAATTTTTCACTTCTTCAATTTGTAGTGCAAAAGTTCTAGGTATTCCTGAACTTGTATTGAATGATTCAATGCAAGCAGGTAACTCCCTGACTGCTAAAAACTTCGAGATAATTCTATTCAAACTTTCAATTGGTTCAACAATCTTCTGTGTAACATAAAGTTCTTGTCGTTCACGAAATGATTGAGCAATTTGAATAACATAATATGGAAGCAAGTCTTTGAAAAGCATATTGGGTAAATATTTCATTGGGAACTCAAGTTGATCAATAATTAATGATTTAACCATTGGTGCTGGTTGAATTTCCACTAAAGTAGATCCCTCAGGGACAATCTTCAAATATATTAAATCATTATCCTTTTCACTGGTCCTTAGAGCATCATCCAAAAACTTGTACAATGAATTCAGATCTTCTTGCACAGCACTGTTTGTATATTTAATGTATGATAATGCGGTTTTGGAAAGTTTCAACCCCACTCTTAACCTTGCAATCTCCTCTCCATAATTACCAGCAGATGCTAATGATACTGATTGTCGATACTGTGAGACTGCTTGGAAATGGAATTTTTTCACTTTGAGGTGACTCAACCAATCAGATCTAAAAGTTTGAGCTCTTTCAGCAAAACTTAAACATTCCTCATAATAATTGGCCACTTGAATTGCTAAACGAGAAATTAATGAATCTTTCATTTTGCTGCTTACTGCCTTTTGCCAAAATATTTCTTGAGATTGTGCCAACATTAACACTTTCAAGGCGTTCATGGTCTCTAGTTGCAAATCTTGTGGGAAACTTGTATGAAAATTGAAATTTTCATATTTAACTGTAAGTCGTATTATGAAATCAAAACATCCAGCCGCATATTGAAAATAATTACATGCCTTCTTCATTGAATGTTCATCATTTCTCGCTTGATTCACAGCAACTTGAGAATATAACGCGCCAATATTGTAAACAATGTTAACTTGTTCATAAATCAATGATTTCAAAGTGAATGGACCGGTAATATTATATCCAATGGTACCATACCATGGGAATTCCGCCAAGTCATTAGGAAATTTTAACAATAATGACGATATGTGTGTGTAATATTGTTGTAGTTTCTCTATTGATAATTCCGATGCCACATCATTTAAACTTAAGTAAATTTTATCTCTTAGTGTGCGTATCAAGTCAATATCTTCCTTGAAAATATTAGCAGTCTGGTAATACTCCTCGGAAATGACTTCTCTGATGGTTTCGCCAAAATCGAACTTGGAAGTTGGTCTGGATGGTACAAGCAATAAATTTGTGTTCATCGCTTTTACGTAAATAAATAAAATCAAAGAAAATAAAATAAAAAACAACAAAATGGCCATCGTGCATCTCGAATTCTAATGCGGACGTTAGCGTAATACCAAAATAAACAATTCAAGAAAATAGCAAAAATAAAATATAAAAATAGAATCAATCGATTTCAACTCTATTATATTAAACCTTCTCCTTAATGGCATTTTCTTCATCTTTTCGTAATGCGATATCAAAAAGTTCAACAATTTCTTCTGATAACGGAAGATGCAGAGATCAAGAATTTGTCAAAAGAAAAAATTGAATATCAGGATGATAGAAAATTTTAGGATAAGATTAATTTGTTGGAACAAATCTAAAATTGCAGGTACTTCTTTTGATACAAAAATTTCTAGGCTAATTGCATAAATCCGAATGCTAAGGTCTCATGGATTACCAAATTCATGACATTCCAGCTTAAGGTACATCTTTCTATTGACAATAAGGCATCAAGCGAAAGGGACCAGGTTTCTTAAAGAGATACTTGGAGGACCCAGGATTGAGTTTAGCAAAACATGAGGCTTTCCCCAAGGGGAAAAAATTAATGACAATTGGAAATAGATAGGGAAAATAATTGATGTTTCAACATTCGTCCCGCTCGCGCTGGGTGTATGAATCAGATATGCTAAAGGAACACTAACGTCATTTTCCCGTTGATAGATTACCATGGTGGGACATTGGAGGGGCAAAAATTTCTATATGATAACGTTTAATTTAGATTAGTTCATGCGCTGCTTAGGCAGAAATTAACCTACTGACCAGATTGACAACTCCGAGCCTATTGTTTGCGGCTTCCATAACGAGACATTAAACATGCTTTTTAATAATTTCAATTACTCATTTAATTATTAAAAATTGGTTTTGAGACAAGTGACTCAATCGTTTGATGCTGGGTTAGATTTGGGATGTCCTGGTAAACCATTGGTTAGAAAATATGATTCCCTTTTACAACAACTAGTGTCTGGAAAGATTCCGAAAGGCATCATTGAAGAGAGTCAGTCACATATTAAAATTCGTTTAACATGCTGCTTGATCAGGAGTTCCACAAAAATTGTCTAATGAAACCATTCTCTTGGTGAAAAAAGAAGGTTCTATTTTACCATTAAAAAAGACTTAGGAAGTTTCCGTTATCGATCCAGATGTTAAAAGCTCTACACACTATTGGATCACAAACCAACTGTCGCTGACGTTTGCAACTTGAAGTTTCCTTATACCGCTATGGTCATATTTCAGTTAATGGTTTCAAAGTCAAAGTTTACGATTCACCAATCGGGAACTCCAGTAATCTACCATGGATTTATGAATCTACAGCTGCTATTCAAGCTTGGTTTAAAACTAGTGAAGCAGGTAGTGCTGTGGCGGATGTTTTCGTTGGAGATGTGAACCCATCAGCTAAATTTTCGTTGAGCTTTAAAATCCTGCATTCTTATCTTCCAAGTCAAAATATGGTAGATCTGTTTTCTGTGGGCATGTCTTTGTTAGTTACAAATATTATGAAAAACTAAAAGAGATCTTCAATTCCTCGTTGGTCATGGTGTATCTTACACTTCTTGAAAATTATACAGTTTGGAAGTTAAATTGGATGGGAGATCATTGGTTACTCCTGTTGAAGTTACCAACTCTGGAACTGCCGAAGGTCAAGAAGATAATAAACTTTATGTCGCTCCGCCTACTACTTCTACTACCGCTGTTTTAAAACCAGTTCAGGGATTCAGTAGAGTTCAATTGAAACCAAAAGAAGCTACGGCAGTTACAATTGAAGCTGAATACAAATATGCTGCATCTTATTTCAATGCTGAAGGAAGAAAATGGTTAGTTGAAGTTAGTGAATATGGTGCCCTGGTTGTTGTTCCGTAAGCTGGCCCATTCTTAACTGATAAATTCGAATTGAAAATCACAATACTGAAAAGGAATTTAATACATAAAAATATAGATGATTATGTGCTTTCTAGTTTCTGTTGTTTTAGAATAGCTTGTTTGACTTCCAAGCTAGTACAATCATTTAGAAATATCCGATACTGGAATGAATTTAATTAATATACATCAAATTTTTATTATATACTCTCTAGTTTCTGTTGCTTTAGAATAGCTTGCTTAACTTCGAGGCTGACACAATCGCTGAATATATCAGATTTCACATCTTTCAACCCAGTTTTTCGTATAAGACTATTACTTTCAATAAATGTTTCATATATCAACCCATCGCTGTTTGACTTAATGTCACCATTTAATCCACCCCAATCACTATCATTAATAGATGGCACATGTCTCTTTTGCCGCTGATTGTACTTCTTGTACCAGATAGCAGTCTTCAGTTGAGTTATCATAGGATAAAAGAAAATCCCAGTATATGAATCCTTTACACCTTTAACTCTATTCAAAAGTTTCAATCTTTTGGTGATTAACTCACCATTATAATCATTACTTGAAGTTGAATGTTCATAAATCCAATTCTCGTCGTTAATGACATTCTCTGAAAGATTGGATTTGATTGAAAATTTCCTATACATTGGGAAGTCAGAATATTTTAGCACACTGTTTGGTACAATAGTAGGAGCTGAACTGGCCCCCTCAGCAGAATTGATTAATTGGCTTGCCATCAGTTGTTGATAAATTTGAGACCCACCATACCATGCAATATATCTTTTTTTGTTATATTCACTCTTATTTGCCGGCACTGGATCTTCAGGAACCGCTAATTCACCTTCAGTGTCACCATTTTTTCTAGCGGCCTCCTCATAATAATCATCAGTAACTTTTTTACCTCCAACTAATATTCTAGAACCAAATTCTTTGAAAACTGATTTAGCAGTGACTAAACCAATAGTTCGACTCTTGTAAGAATTTGGAATAATTTTCCGATCAACTAAATCCTGTTTTTCTTCCATGTTCAAACAAAATTTATATAATGTAGGATGCTTCAAAAATAAATAATAAGCATCTCTATAACCAAGGCATCTAGCGGGCTCCGTAGAAAGCATATATAATTTTTCTCCTTTGTTCAAAACCGTGAAAGTTCTCACTCTAAAATCTCGATCACCTTTTAAGTGACCATCATCATCAATTTTGGTGTCACCGAATTTATCGCCTGGGATAATATATTCATCTTCTGCTTCATTCAATCCAATTTCATTACCTTCATCATCTAATGGCTTAGGGAACGGACTGTAAACTTTCTTCTTTATTTTATAACCTGGCTTTCTACCAGGTTTCTTCCGTTGCCGAGGCTCTCCTTCATTTTCCTCCTCATCTTCTTCTTCATCATCTTCGTCGGTGAATCCTCTTCGTCTTAGACGGTCTTGTCTTACTGCCAATTCTCTTGCAAGTGTCACTTTATTCTTACTTCCCGGAGGGCGACCTCTCCCTCTTTTAATAGGTTCAGGTTCAGCTTCAGGTTCATCTTCAGGTTCATCTTCAGGTTCATCTTCAGGTTCATCTTCTTCATCCTCATCCACTTCCTCTTCCCCTTCTTCCCCTTCTTCCCCTTCTTCCCCTTCTTCTTCTTTCACAGGAACTTTTCTTCTCTTTCTTCCTCTTCTACCTACTACGTCTCCATCATAATCTTCATCGTGATCATTGACAGCATCAATTTTTTTAATTTCTTCTTCAGATAATTCCAAGTCATCCAAATTAGAGTAATCTTCTTGGAAAGATTGTGGTGATGCTAATCGTGTTGATCTTCTCGCTAAAACGGAAAATTATTAGTACACCAAACAACGCGACTTTTTAAAAAAAAATGTTCCACTACATACCTGGCCGAAGAGATCTGGCGTGCTCCTCCTCGTCTTCATGTTCTAACCGTGTACTTCTTCTAAGCTTTCTTCTCATTTTTCACCACATCAATTTTAATGGAAAAAATATTTTTTATTTAATTAAAATAAGTTTTATGTTCTACAGTAATATTTTTGTTAAACGTTCGATTTTTTTTTTTTGAAATTGTAATAGAAAATAAACAACCACCGCTAGCGGCCATTTGCGGGTAAACTTTTTAGTCTGCCACTCCTTGTGATAAAAGAAAAAATATTAGATATTAACTTTTTTATGATATAGATAACTACAAAAGGAAAATAAGAAAATTATTTCTTAGAAAATTGGTAGCAAAAATATAAACGCAAACACATATTCCATTTCTAATTTGTTAGGCAGGCACGTAAAAATTTCAATCTGCAAAAAGAAAAAAATTTGGCTGAAAAGTCTAAATGCCCGTGGACAAATCCCAGCCTTCAATGAGAAACTCACTGATAACTCACTCGCAGGCTATTTTTTAATAGTTGGAGGACCAAATTTTAAAGCCATTTCCACAGCAGCAGCCCCCCAATCTTCACCATGATTATGAGACCCACTTGATAAACCAGATCTCTCTTCTGCTTGTGCTTCAGTGTAACAAGTCAAAACCCCAAAGATAACTGGATGAGGTCCTTGGGCCAGAAGTCTCATCAATTCTTTAGATGTAGCATCAGAAATGTATTCAAAATGAGCAGTGGATCCTTTAATTAAGACCCCAATTGGGATGACCGCATCTAATGGTGTACCTTTCTCAGCTTGTAATTCAGCAAATCTCTTGGTAGCAAAGGGTAACTCAAATGACCCAGGTACCGTCTCAATTATGATATTTTCTTGCTTAACTCCAAACTGTTTTAATTTCTTAATTGCACCTTCCACTAAAGCATTGATTATATCCGTGTTCCATCTAGCATGGACGATCCCAACTCTTAATGCCAGTCCGTCATAAATTTGATCAATTTTTCCCAATCCTTCAGCGACCATTTTTAGCTTCTTTTTTATAAAGTAATCACAGCTATTTTATTTGCAAGAGATATGGCTATTTTATATGAAAAAGGTCAGGTAAGCTTAGTAATAACTCTTACTAATAGTTTGTCAATCCTGAAAAATCTATCCCGCATTTGAAATAAAAAGACAAATATCACGAGTTGCGACACGTTCCGAATTCCAGGAAAAAGAAAATGGGCCCTGCAATTTTCATTTAGAAATGATCGTTACCTCAGCAGCTGCTATATACTTTTTAACAAAGATTTCAAGGTGACGTGCGAGGTATTAACTCAGTTACTATTGGCTCTTAAAAACCTAGCAGTGATGCCTCAATTCTTACGGTCGAAGCATCAAAAGTTGATCCTTCAATGTTATCCGCCAGGTCGTGGCATTGACAAGAAACCGAATTCTTCTGAATTGAGTTACTTATTATACTACGCTTCTACTAGAAGAATTAAACTAGAAAAAGTTGGCAATTTCTTAGAAAAACTTACCGCCAGTGACATACAAACCGAGGCTAGATATGGGAATGTTCAAGTGACCTTATTAATACTTCAGAATCTTATTGAAAGATGCTCAGATAATTTGAATGTCTTCGCTAACAATACATTAGTGATTTTCCTAAAAGTTTTAAAATCCAATGATTTAGAATTATGTAAAGTTTCTCTTGAAGTATTCAAGGATTTCTGTGACAAGTTGGATAATGTCTTATTTGCTGGTGATGTGGAGTTTATTAGTCACTTTAGTCAAACATCTCAGTTGTTTTTAGAATTGGGTAACTGCAACTTTAAGCCTGATAAAACTAACAATAATAACTGGTCAATGTTATCGATTAAAGCCGCCAGATATTTAAAAGTTATAGTTGGTTGGGACATGACCACAGATGATGGCACTCCTTTGGTTGACAAATCTATTAATTTGGTATTGGGTGTATTGAAGAAGAGTTTTTCTACTGAAGTTCTTTCGAGCAAATTGATAAACTTGGAACTAGATGGTGGTCATAAAAGAGCGCAAAGTAGTAATTTAGCGCCGGCTAGATCTAACGCGGCGATAAGTGTGAGAAGGTCATTTAGTTCGATTAATGGATTTGATGGAGATAATGAAACAAGCAATCTGAGGGATGAATTGACAGACTCTGATTGTGCTGAAGCTGCACTCGTTTCCTTACGTGATTATTTTTCGCTGGTTGAGGCGCCGGCGATTCATAAAACGGTAGATTCAGTGATTAATTATTTTTTTACCTGTCCGGATGAAAACATTCAACAATGGAGCAGAATATTAACTCAAATTATTGTGAATTGGATGCCTGTCCAGTTAAAATTCATGGTTGTATCAATATTAATCTTGAAACTGCTTAAAGTCAGCACCGACGAAGCACTGACGATGGCACTAGAAGAGAAAATAGAACGACAAATAATTTTGTCAAATATCATATCAGGATTATTAAATTCTAAGATAAATTTGATTGGATTGTCCGTTTTAGATATATTGAAGAATTTATTAAATTTTCAAGCAGAAGCCGCAAATTGGAATTCTAGCGAACCAAGGGATAGTTATGCTTTATTAATAGAAAACTACCGCAGTTGTATTTCAAATTTGATGGTCAATATTTATTATCATGATCAAGTATATGATATTATTGACAATATTTTCACGAAAGTTGAGGAATCTTTATCCGGGTCTAAAGATTCTTGTCAGCTATTAATTTTATTTGATGACATTGACAATATTCTTGATGGTTGTTTTAATAAGGTGGAAGAAGAAGAAGATGATGATATCGAGATTTATGGAAAGCCTCTGACTAAAGATGAACTACACGAGCATAAACGCTTCCGCTTGGTACAACAAAGGGCCTCTGCATTTATTAGCAACTGGTTAACTTTTACTACATATTTGAATGTTGAGAAATACCTTAATTCCAAAGAGGTAATCACTAAATATTATAAGATTTTGATTAAATTATTAGCGATTGAATTTGATTACCACGAAGAAACTGATTTTACTAAAATTAAGGATTTTAAGTTGGAAAGAAAATTTCAAAGTGAAAACCCTAATTACGGTAATTTGATTGACAATCACAATAATTATTTGAATAATCTATTTAAGAATTTTGACTTGATATTAAATGGGATCAAGGATGCAAATCATGGTGCTAACTTAGTTGATGACTTATTAATCGTTAAAACATTTTTATTGGAGTTATATGGGGTGAATTTTATTTATAATTTCTTTAATTATGTGTTAATATGGCAAATCGGAGGTAATGCTGATTTCACATCCACTTTGAAAGATTCGTTTGGGTTTGTTACTTTATTAAGTTCTGTTGAATATTTACAAAAAAAGCAAAATGAAGAATGTAATGAATTTTTACTGGAAACTGTTGGTAAGATTAATTTACGTATTGTGGAAAAAGTTTGGAATTCATTGATTCCAATTAATTTAAATGAGAATCATGTCTCAAGGCCACTTACTTTCACCAAACTGGAATTACTAAATTTTTTCAGTAAATTACCGTTAACCGACAAATGGATTGTGAAAGTACTTGATGGAAGTAACGGTAAATCAAGTGAAAGCGGAATAAATCGAAATTTAGCGATGTATCGTCCTCTGGATAACTCTTCCATCTTATCAACAAGTAAGTTACTAGCTAATATGAGTGCAATAAGTCCTAACGTCACCGGAGCATTCTCCCCCCTTCATGAACCAAAATCATTGACAATTAGTATTCACGATTTGAAGACCATGGCATCAAGAGGAAGCTTAGTCGAACTTAAAAGAAATGGTCATGAAAACAGTAGTAAAGATTCTGAAGATCAAGATATTGCTACAGTAGGTGCAGAGGTTAAAAAATTGATTGCTGGCATAAAATTTAATGATAATCAGTTTTTTAGTGACAGGTTAAAATTGACTTAGATATTTAATAAAAGAATGGCTTTCGTTAGCAATGTAAGTACAAAAATAAAGTTTCCTCGTTTTTAGTTCCAGCGATCACCGTGATGTCGGCATTTGAACCAATCACCGACATGAGGTTGCGTTGGCCGTCAAAAGCCCCGTTTTTGCTAACAAGTTGCTCCTGGGAACAAGCGTAGCGGCATTCCAGTAATCCCCGAGCTGCATGTGGCTGACCGAATGAAGTAAGTCAAATTTTTGACTAGGTGCAAACCGAACTTTTTAAGCCACTTATTCATGGCTTTGGTTTATTAGTATATAAATCAGCCAGATTCTAATAAAAATAAAAAAAAGTTTCTCTTCCTTATTTGCTTTTGCCATCCTTTTTTTTTCTTTTTTTTTTTACAAGATGAGTGAATCAGCAACTGTGAAAGTATCATCCAGTAACGCGGTTAATACTAATGGCTTTACTAGCGCTGATTTAGTCAATGCTCCTATTGAATTATACAGAGATTTATCTGTTGAGGAGCTTAAGTCAATCAAGTACAAAGCGGCCAAGGTTTTGAGAAAGAAAACTAAAGCTAATATCTCTTCAAAGATTCAATCTTTTGAAACTGCCGGTGAAGAATTGGCTAGAGAATTTAAAAATCTTGATGATGACGATAGAACGAAGCGTCTTCATCACCAATCCGAGCATCACAGAAATCATCATCAATATAATGATGAACAACCAGCTGACATTGGGTACGGTTATTACCAAGCTTATCCAGCTGAAGATAGTTACAGTTCTTATGGTAATGCAGGTGTTGGATGCTGTGAAGGCGGTGAAAGCGATGATCCAAACCCGCCTACTCAAAAAAAATGTCCTCATCATCCACCTCACTGCCATCCACCTCACTGCCATCCTCCTCATCATCCACCTCACTGCCATCCTCCTCATCATCCACCTCACTGCCATCCTCCTCACGGCCATCCGCATAATCCTCATTTTCCATTTCCGCCTCCACACCACTCTCATGATCATCAAGGCCATCATCAAGGCCATCATCATCATCAACTTCCGCCTCCACCTCATTACGGTTTATTTGGTCATGGCTTTTCCCACCATCCTCCTCCAGATTTCTCCGAAGAGGAATATCCTTATATTAAAGGATATGATCACCGCCCTTTCTGGTTCCCATATGCTGGCAGCCGTGGAGCCAGACACCACCATTTTTCAAACTATAGAAAGCCGTTTGGTAGATTTGATCCATTTGGCAATCTTACGACTTTGAAGGAGCAATTTTATGCTCGATATGATACCTCTTCGTCCTCTGAGACTCCTAGTGATTCTTCCGAAAACGAAAATGAAATTGGCGATGACATTGATGTCCTTTCTGCCCCAGTTGGAAAAAACTAGGGAAATTCTTTTAGCTTCGGCTAATTACTACATTGATTTATTTTAATTTTTAGGAATTATGACTATATAGAATTTTCCAATTCAGGGTGTTAATAATTTGAATTTAATATAGTAGTTCACGCGACTTCCATTTATAGTAGCTGGTCTTACGACACGTAAAGTGATATTAAAATACAAAAGGAAAAACAAGATATGATTCGAATCATTGCAATAGGCAATGAGTCGACTATAGAAAAAGAAAAAGTAAAAAATTATTACACATACACAGACCGACTTATCAGATAAAACATCCTCGATCTATCACTCAAAATTAAATCAATTCCATTCAAAGGTCCATAGCTTCATAACTGAATGATTGCATATTTATCTGCAAGAACAACAACTACAACAAAATAAAAACAAATCTATTATTCATCGTCACTTTCTATTCCTTGTTCATTTTCATCTTCTTCCTCTTCTTCTTCATCAGATCCTAATGCACTGAAAGCATTGAATGACAAGGTTTGCTTTTCAGCAACGGCTTCTCTGCCATCACCGCTTCCTCTGGAAGCAATGTTTTTAGTATTTGGCTTAACTTTAACAACTTCGCTCTTTACAGTTTTTCTGAATTCATCTCGAGATTCTTCATTACCAGCTCCAAATGATTTTCTTGTGTTTTTTAATGTCACCCAACCATCAGCATCTGGTTGAACCGGTGCTTCTTTTTTGTGAAAATTTTTCTTAAAATGTGGTCTAGTTTCATGACGAGATGATCTTCTTCTGAACGTAAACTTCGCTTCCCCTGATAATGCCTCTTGCTCATATTTTTTTTCAAGTTTTTCCTTGACATCAGCAATCATATCAGAAAATGCCTTCAAATCAACACCATTAGGGATTATGCCATGATCACGATACGTGTATAATTCTTCTTCGGTGTATTTAGCCATTGTCTACTAATCTCAATTGGATGTCAATTTAAATTCTTTTTCTGTCTGCCTAGCTTTTTTTTTTTATACTTTTCCAACTTAAGATTGTTGTTAATGGGTAACAGAAAAAAAAAATAAAAAAAAATTTCTCCATACGAATACTGAGTAACCCGCCCTCATCGCGAGGCTCAAAAAATTTTTGCCCCATAATAAACTACATTGGAATAGACTATTGTCTAACATTAACCAATACCAAAAATGCCAACTGGTAAAAGTTTGTTGAAAGTGTCTAAGCAGATATCAAAGGGTAAAGGCTCTGTGCATCCTAGGGGAAGAAAATTTGCGAAATTAAATAAAGCACATTTGAGGGAAGCCAAATTGGAAAAGAAAAAATTGCTTCATTTAGAAAAAAGAGAGAATGAATTACAAAGGGAATTATTCTTCCAAGAAGCAGTTGAAAATAGAGTCGGTGAATCAAAAAAAGCGTTTAGCATAGATGAGATTAAATTGTTTATTGGAGCCTACATTTCAAGGTATGATGAAGAACTCGATAAATTGAAGCAGCAGCGGAGACCTGGTAGACCAGCCAGTAAAAGACAAGATTTACTTGAAGATAAGAAACACACTGAACAACAGGAATTCAAAACTGGATTTAAAATCCCTGATCTTACAAGTGAGACTAATGTGGAAAATCTCATCAAATGGAACGGCACGATAGGTGGGGTTAATAATATAAAATTTTGTCGAATTACTGAAGACTCTAAAGCTGAAGATGACATAGAGATGGATATTGCATAATAGATTTTGTCATTTGTATTTTATTATTATTGTAGCGGTATTTTTTTTATTTTTTTTTTTCAATGTATGTTTTACGTGCAGTAAATTTTCATTTTTCGATTTTTTTTTTCATACTTTTTTATATCCCCCAGGTAGGAAAAGATGATTGGTAGGACTATGACGACAAGAGTGCATAGATTAATACTCACTAGAAGATGTTTCTCATCTCATTATATAAGATCTATGGCAATCACTAAGGGTGGCGTCATTGTTGAAAATAACGCTAAAACTGAATCAAATCGATTGGAAAAAACCCTTAAGAAATTTTGGGAAAACATTAATGTCGAAACTAAAAACGATACTATTGCAATCAAATTGGATAATAAATGTCTCAGGACCCCTCTTGGCAATGAGCTTGTTTTACCAAAATCTAAAAAACTTTTAGCTCAATTAATCGCTTTGGAGTGGAAGAATTTGCCAAATTTATCAATCAAGCCTCATCAATTACCGTTAACTTCAATAACTGCTCGAGCCATTGACTTATCCTTAGTCGGCGAGGCTTCAAGTGAACAAAAGGCAAAAGTAGGTGACAGAGAAAATATCAATAGACTTTTACTAAGATATTTGGACACCGATACCTTATTAATTTTTTCACCAAATGATGAATTTGAAGGTAGTTTAAGAAAAGAACAAGATAGATTATACAAACCAATAATGACTGAAATTGAAAGTTATTTGACGAGCTTCCATCCTGATAAATCACCAATTAAGTTGAATTTCTTGGATTCCGAAACCGATGGGCTTCGAGGTAATCTGCAAACCGAAGAAACAAAGATTGCAGCTACCAGATTCCTTGATTCATTAAGTGTATGGGAATTTGTGGCGTTTGAAAAAGCTGTTCTTACGAGTAAATCTTTCATTTGTGGGATATACGCAATCAGATTGTTGAATAATGGTGAAAATGAATTGAAATTGGAATTAGATGATATTATTAGAGCTTGTAACTTGGAAACGATTTTCCAAACTGAGGTTTGGGGTGAAGTCGAAGACACACATGATGTCGATAAAGAGGATATCAAAAGAAATTTATGCTCAGCCATTATTCTTGCTTACAATTAAAAACATGTATATATAAATAAAATAATATTAGCCAATAACATTATTAAAAGATCCTTCCTGTTCTTTTGTTTGCCAAAACAATGGGCCAACATCGTGATTACCATGGTAAACCCAGCCATTTTCTGTGACATGATATAAGTTAACTGAACCACCAGAGTAAGCATCTCTATGCGTAGCAGCCAAGATACTTCTTTTACCCAATGCTAAAGCTTCCTCCACTGTAAGTTCCCATTTCAAGTTTGCATCTAACACACCGTAGGCAAAAGTTTGACCAGAACCAACACAAAACACATCACCCTTCAATCTGGTACCATCAGAGTCCACATAATAAATAGTTGGACCTTCTTTTTTAGTATAACCACAAACCATAGTCCCCATAGAAAGACCCATTCCTTTATAATTATAAACCAAATTTGATAATATCTTAGATGCCGCCGCAACAGAGATTCTTTCTTTATTTCTTAGTTCATGCAACCTACATTGAGTTCCTAACCAAGTTTCCCAATACTGACAATCAGCTGCACCACCAGCCATAGTCCCCAATAAAAATGGATTGATTTCAATCACTTTTTTAACCGTCTGAGACGCAATCCAATTACCAGCAGTTGCTCTAGAATCAACAGCAACAACAATCCCACCTTGAAATCTAAACGCTAAAGTGGTCGTACCATGGGCTATCTTGATCTTACAATCAGGATTGGTATTATCATCAGTGTGTGCTCTTAAAAACGCAGTCGGTTGAGATATTGGAGGAACACTAATTGAAGGAGTAAGTGAAAGTTTCTGAGTCACGTACTCTGACTCTTTGTTAGTTTTGAAATATTTATCGGCAATTGTGTTCATAATTATTGATTATGGATTCATTCATATATGGTGGCAACGTACTAATCTTTTCAATTATTTTCTGAAAAAACATCACTGCGTTAGAAACACTTGCCTCAAGACATTGGGTGCCGACAAATACCATTACGTAATCCAAAATATCCCCATCCTAAATCTGCCCGTCCAGCACAATGGAAACTCCTAAAGAATCGATCGATCACCTTTTTCCAATTTTGCGACGGGAAAAAATAAATTATAGGAAAAACAAAAAAAAAAAAAAACAAAAAAAAAATTGCCTGTAAGAAGATAGATACCCTTTAGTAAGTCATCTTTCTTACTCACTTAAATCACTGACCGTCGTTTTCCTGATATAATACTTGTTTGATATATTATGCTTAAGAATGTCTAACAAAAACGATCATCAACGGCGCTCACAGCGCAATCTGAACTCCAATTTTATTCCAATCCCTAAGACATCTTTAATAAACGTCGATGGCATGCCGCAAGGCTACTTTGCCACTGATAATCAATTGAATGACCCTTATTATCATGATTATAAAGACCTGGAGAAGAATAGCCCAAGTAGGAATAATCTAAGTCGGACAAGTACTAATAATTCAGGAGCACAGATTTCATTTAAACCGACATTAATCACTGGATATAATAGTAATAATAATGGGTATAACTTTACGAATAACTTTTTGAATTCTCCGGTTGAACAATCAACTTTAGCAGGGAACTTCACCAGTCCCAATCCTATCAATAATGATGCCAGCAGTAATAATAGCAACCGTGAATCAACTATTAACTCACCAATAACAATTATAAATAAAAATCTACAGTCCTTGTTAGAGAAATCAAACTTGCCAAGTTCTCCTCTTGCTAAACATGCGGTTTTTGAACCAACTCGTTATAATAACAATAGTGGTAATAATGGTCTGTCGATTCCACCGAGCACGGACGGAAATTACAGGACTCAGCCTAGTTCTTTTGATGAAGATCCGTTTATTGAATCTAAATACACAAAAAATCATAATGAAAATGAGAATATGGATACCAGTATGAGATCAAATTGTTCAACCTTGTTAGAAAGAGATTTCCCGGCAGAAATATTACCATTTGAACTTTTAGATAAAAAGGATGGTAATTACTACATAAATAGTGCCAAAGCTAGCACATTGGCTACTAATAATTATGGATCATTAATAGATGATAACAAAGAATTGTTTCTGGACCTGGATTTGGATATTGTTAACCCAATGCAAGAAACTAACATTTTAAGGGTGAAAACTGAGGCTCATTTGAATAAATTTAGAAAACAACAGAAGAATCAATCTACTGGGGAAGTTCGCTTCAATATCAACGAGCCGGCCGTTGATGGTGGCCCAGAGGCTTCAAGTGATAAGCCAAAGAAGAGAATGAGAACTTATTCCGAATCAGAGACTGCTAACTTTTCAATGATTACTGGGGTAAGATTATACGATGATGATAAGCACAGACCAATTTATAGCTTAGATGGGAACCATGAGAAATTACAAGACGACTCGATTCATTCCGCGAATAATAGTCAATTAAGAGTCAATAGTAAACATGATGTTTATGAAACTCTTGATATAGATACTAAGCCCGTTTTCAAACCAGATTATGGTATAATGTCCCTGGTTGAAAAAACTCTTGACACACCAAATATTCATTCAGATATTAAAGTTCCTGTAAATATTACATTACATGGGGGTACTATTGTTCCGGATGAGAATTTTAAGCCAAAATTCAAGCCAATGAAATCATATAATAGAGACTTTGGTTTAGCCAAGACCCATCAAATTGCTACTTCCACTCTTGAGTTGTTGAACCCAGAATCAAGTAATCGATCAAGTAATTTACAATTGCTACATCCAAAGGTGGAAATTTATCATAATTTTGAGAGTTTGTTGGGTTGTGAAGATGAATATATTCCAGGTTTGGATTTTAAGACAAGCATTAGTCAATGGTTTGATAATGATGATGATTATAACCGTTTCTACAAATTGCAATTGATAGGGAGCCATATGCATGAGAAGAGTGAATCATCAACTACCAGCAATTCTAGTATTAGTGTGAAAAGTTTTGAAAATCAAGATGAGCTTACTTTAGAAGTTCCTAGTCACCTTAACAATCCTGTTTTAAATGTTTCACCTCATGATTATTCTTTCCAGGAAATTGACTCTGAAAGCAAAGCAACATATAATAAATTTGGAAATCGTTACAATAAACTGAATAACCAAAATTTACAAAATTACAAGAAGGACATATTAAATTTCAATGATTACGATTATAATAACTTTACTGGGGGACATGATAAAGTCAAACATATACCCAATTTTATTCTTGCACAAAAGAAAAAAGCTCTTGATCAATTATCGTTAGGAAAATTCCCAAAGATTACTGAGGAGAAAAGTAGAAATAACAGTCCATTTCCTGATTATAATAAAAAACCATCGTCCATTGCAACAACGGCAACCATTGCGAGCAATTCTACTACAACAGTTCCAGTTAATAAAAGTGATGCTGATACTTTATATGATATTCACTCTAAATTTAATGAATCTCCGGGGAAGCAATTGAAAAAAGATTTTGAGGTTCTACCATATGAAGGCGGCACGCCTAGAAGAAGTAGTTTGTCCAATAATGCTTTGTCTAGACTTCAAGGCTCTGGTTCAAGTTTGAGTCCTACTTCAATTAGATCAAATATGAACTTGACACAGCGCAACAATTTTAGTGTTGAATATGGAACTGTCATTGATAACAGCATTCCATCTAGCAATTCATCATCAGTTTCATCATCACCTTTGGTAATTAATGACGTTAGAAATAAATTTGCAAATTTTGGTAATCAAACCAAGCCAATGGAAGACTCCAAGATTTCTGGATCTTTAATCTCTAAAAATTTGACTGAAGATGAATCCATAAAAAAGGTGGATTATGAATCGTTAATTGATAGACTTCCCGATGATTTTTTACTGCAACCATTTTCCAAGAGGCGAAGGATTTTATTGGAAATATTACCGCCTAATGATAAACATAACAAGATTGATTCCAAGTTATTGTTGACATTAATTAAGAAGAGATTTGCTAAGAAGTCAGAAAATGAGCTGACTGATTCTGCACTGAATTCATCAACTGCTGCTAAGTTTTTGTCAAGATTGAATAAAGCTCCAACCACTAAGAAACGTAACATTGATGATAGAGGTTCAATAGTTTTAAATCATGAATTAGGAAAAATTATTGGTTATGGTTCTTGGGGTATTGTGAGAGAATGTTACAGTTTAGATCCAACAGATAACACTATTGCCCCAAATACTGCTGATGGTACTCATAGACTTGTTAGAGCAATTAAAATTGTTAAAACTAAGAATGAAATTGTTCGAAAATGTTTTCAGAAAGAAATAAGAATTTGGAAATTATTAAATCACAAGAGATTATTACCATTGCTATTTGTCAAAGAAACCAGTTATGCAACCTTTTGTATTACTCCTAGAATTTATGGTGGGACGTTATTTGATATTGTGTCTAATTGGGGGTTCTATAATGATCCTAATTCACCAATTGCAATTTCTAAACGATTAAGAATTGTTCGAAAATTTATTTGGGAAATTTTGGATGGTTTAAGTTATATGCATTATAATGGTATTGTTCATGGTGATCTTAAATTGGAGAATTGTTTAATTGATGAAATTGTTAACCCATTAACTGGTAAAATTGAAAATCATATCTTAATTTGTGATTTTGGAATGAGTTGTTTTTATATTGATCCTGAGTTATCAAGAAAAAATTCGTTTTCATCTTCGAGATCGTCTTTTACATCTTTGAATGCATTGCAAGATTCATCATTGTTAACCAATGCTAACCCATTAAGCAATTATAATAGACCTCAAATTCCAAGATCCTCATCATCAGAGAATCTTTCAGTTTCTTTTAACAAAATGCATGAAATTATATTCAATAGATCAATAACTCATGATGATACTCCTGCTGGCATCTCGTCATTTGGGCGAACTTATGGTCCTGCACCAACTTCTACAAATTTGAATTTGTCACCAATTGTGTTTAATTATATTCAAAATGAACAACCATTGGGTGATAAAACTCCTTTACCACATACACATATTGGATCATTACCATATGCCTCACCAGAAATTTTATTACCTAATCCTCCACCATTAGGTCCAATGGCAGATATTTGGGCATTTGGTGTTTTGACTTATGCTATGGTTATTGGGAAATTACCATTTCAACATAACTTTGAACCCAGATTAAGGGCAATTATTTCCAGAGGCAAGTATGACACTAAATGTTTGTCAATTGCCTGTGGAGGAGATCCTGCTATTGTTGACATTATCAAGGGTTGTTTAACGAAAGAAATTACTGCAAGATGGGACATTGACACGATAGTGAGAGCTTTAAGAGGTTAGTCGTTTGAACTCTTTGTTCTTTTCATTCATTTTACAATTGTTTTATTATTTTAAGATTGAACTTTGCGTTCTTTTTCAGTTCTTTTATATTATATTTTTGGGTAATTTTATATTATTACTTTTTTTTTCTTTTTTTTGAATGACATTTGGTTGACGAGATGCGTGATTTATATTTTTCTTAAAACCTTGTATTTTCTAGTCGTATAATATATAATGATATCAAATGATAACTTAACTCGTAGCTTTTGCGCTTGATATCGTGTTTCAATGATTGGATTTTCGCGGACGCGTGCCAAATTTTTTTAAAAAGAAAATATCTGGTGGGAAGCGTTCACTTTCTGATTTTGCAAACTTTAATATTTTTTATCGGGAACAGTGTACCTTAAGCATTGATTTAGTGATTGCAGATATATATATAATTTTTAATTTGTCTGAGCGATGACAGACAGGGATTCTCTTGAAGAAATAAAGAAGCTCATCGATGATTCTCATAATCGTCCAGAGGACGCTCAGTTGCAAGAGATCACAATTGAAAAATGTGTTAACTACATAGCAACTTTCCCAGAAGATAAACATTTGTTCTGTAACGCTGAGGGCTATAACGTAGCGATTCATGCTCTTATATTATTTTCATTTCCAGATGTTGAAGCTTTGAGTTGGTTCGAAGCAAATATTGCAAAATACCTTGACTCTTGTCAGCGATGCATCTATATGTTCCATAAGGGAAGAGCAGAATTGCGGGACAAATTCTTGATTACACGAGGAATAGATTATGATTCAGTCGCAAAATTTAATAGTTACATTTATTCTTGGGAATCTAGCAGATTATTACCAATTCTTCGAGATGCTGCAAATCAAATTTCTAAAGGAGCCATGAAGGAAATACCTGAAAGGGTGATGTTGGCGGTAATAGAGTGTTTATGTGGTCCAGGAATTCTCAGAAATAACCCCGAATTGTATAGATCATTTTCAATTGTGTTTGGATATGTGGCGGACAATGATAGTTTGAAAGAACGGAGGATATCTGCGGGAGTGTTGTATTTATTGTTTGATGGCAATTTGAAGGAACGAAATTGGGCGCTTAAAAGTTTGGATATTTTTGCAAAAAGTGGGAAATTAGTAACCCCAAAAGAATTTAATTCATCAGTGGAGGAAGAATATGAACTTCACTTGTACAATATTCAAGATCCAAATTTTTTCAATGACCATACCTTAGTCCAATTTTGGGCAAATATGAGTAAGCTAATAAAATGCTGTGAAAAAGATACGATATTACAAAGATTAGAAGCTCCAGAAAGTATGGCACATGTTAAGCAACATTTCACTTTTAAATTAGTGCCATTAACAAGAGTACTTGCTAATCATATTATGTCATATCAGAAGCCAATGGCTGTAATACTTCGGGGTCTCGGTGCTATGCTAACAAGCTTACAATCTGAATTTTGGCCTCTTATCAAACCTGAAACTTATTCTAATCTTTTGGATACGATACGAGGAAGCCCTTATTATTTGAGCAGTATTATTCAATTAGCTAATACAGATTCACCAGATCTTGCAAGAAATGTGGACGATCTATTATTCTGGATTAATGGGATGGTTCAATCATTATCTGAGCCTGAGAAACAAAAGGCCAGTGTAATGATTGCTGATTTCTTTTTGAAATTGACGAAAGACGAAGATACTGACCTCCCATATTTCACCGAAAGTTTGTTGATTTCAATTTCATGTGATTTATTAGATAAACGTTTGAACCTAGATTCGCCGGTGAAAAATGTTGATTTATTGATTAGAGCAGAATCTAGAAATTTGGTGGATAAGCAAAGTGAAATATTTATTAATGTGGCATTTGATCTTAGCACGGATGATTCTCAAGATGGTAACCGTAAAAATTTGAGAAATTATTGTATTAAATTGTTGGGACGCTGCATTAGATTTGATGTTTTAAATTTTTCACAATGTAGCAATAGCAGCTACAAAGGTGAGGGGGATCCTAGTTTGGCACCATTTTCTACTACTCTTTGGGAAGGAATTATTAAAAGATCATTTAAAGGTCATCAATCTTCAAATTCTAATGAATTAGTTCGATATATGCTCTTTTCAATTAGAGATGTCCAGGGAATATTGATGGTGAAAAGAAATGAAAAGCAAATTTCTCAATATAAATCATTATTGGATTATCTCAATATTTTATTTTCATTATTCTCAGAAGCAGATCAATCAACTTTGCGAGATGTTCTCAAGAATCAAGATGCTCTGGCTGGGTTGTGGGCATCTATTCTTTCACCGGATCAAGAGTTATCACAAAGCGCAACTGCAGTTTTGTATGATGCTTATGATAGTACTGGAAGATTTGAAGGGATACAATCTATGTTGAATGGAAACATTGAAAGTTGTTTGAAATCACTTACTGGATGCTTGAAGAATACCATAACTTGTGGATTTTACGAACCATGTCCCAGAGCAGTTAGAGTTTTAATGGACGTCATTAATGCAATTAATGATCCAATTAACTCTTTTTTGGTGGATGCGAAAAAATTCCAAGGATCTGATAGTGTTTCATATTTACAGGAGTTTTGGAATCGCTGTTGGTCATTCTTGGTTTTTATTTATAGAGAGACATTACAATGGGCTACTACTTATAGAGCGAAAGATTTAGTTGATTTCACTAGAGACACTTTGGATCTCAGTCATTTGGTTTTAAATTGTTTTAAAAATATGGTGTTTATTTTATCAACTAAGAATAATAATACTAATACCATCGAGAAAGAATTATTCCAAAAGACTCTTGATTCATTTAAATCTATGATGGTTTGGTTAAGATTAAGTGATGAAGCCCTTCTAGAACTTTGTGTTGACCTCATTGTTAAAACAATTGATTTAGCTGGGGAATTGAATTTGAAATTCGATGATGAAGTGGTTGAATTGCTAGCAAAATATGCGTCAAAGGCTAAAAAGTTCAATAATAAGTTATCGACAGAACAAGCCAGTGAAATATTGACCAAGGCTAGAAATATTAATGAAGAATTAGTTGATCGGGTAGTTCAAGAAAGTGAAGAGTATCGTAAATCAAACACTAAGAAGAGCCCAACTGGCGAAGTTGATCGTTCAGTTAGTCCGACGCCGCCTATTAATGAAACTAAAGTTATTCCTCCACCTAGAGAATTAACAAAGCTTGAACAAATTAAGAATGAGGTTCGTCAAAATCGGGCGGCAGCTTCTAATTCTAAACCCTTGGTGATTCATCCGCCAAGCAAACCAGGATTTCACAGCAAAAGAAATAAGAAGAATGATTCTGAATCAGATTCTGAATCAGATGGTGATAATGATGGTGTACGCGAATTGTTTATGAAAACTAAAAAAGCTAAAACTATGAGTTTGTTGAATAAATTACCGCTGATTAAGCTGTCAAGTTTGAAGAAACCAGGATTGAGTGCCATGGAAGAGCAGAGAAGAAAAGAAATGTTAATGAGAAAGAGATTGAATGTCAATTTAGATTCTTTTTACAAGAAGGTATTGTCATGGTCCTATAGTAGAAATGATGGATTCCCAGATGATAGAAAAGATATATATCGACCGGTTCCTGATTCATTTGAAACTTCTACTGAATATCAAGAAATTTTTGAGCCATTGCTATTGTTGGAATGTTGGCAATCAATTGCTAGATCGAAAGACCTTGAACAGGAAAAGCCATTTGAATTATTAGTTGGTACAAGAACTTCAGTTGATAGTTTCTTTGACATTTATGCTTCAATGAAAAAATCAGTGTTGCAAGAACGAAGAATTGGTGATTCGGATTTACTTGTTGTTTGCTACATGGATGAAAATACAAGTGCGGTTACTCCAGTGAAAGTGCAAAATTCTCAAAATAATTGCCTTGCCAAAATTAGAGAAATCAAATCAGCAAATTCTGAGTATGTCGATATTACTTTAAGAATCACTCCAAATAACAACCCAATGGTTCATATTTTTACTCCACAGACTTCTTTGGTGGCTATGAAAGTGATTTCTATGACAACTGTGGAAAGAGAATATTCTTCATTATTTGGATTACAATATTATGACTTAGTTACTCAAATAATTCATGCAACTCCGTCATATAATTATGAAATTAATTCTGAATTAATTGGCAAGATGATGAATTCCTTTAATGTTAACAAATCACAAGCTACAGCAATTGCCGGTTCTGTTAATAGTAAAGGATTTTCACTTATTCAGGGTCCTCCAGGTACTGGTAAAACAAAAACCATTCTTGGTATTGTCGGTTATTTGTTGACAAGAAGCGATCCAAAACTGATTTCAATACCTGGAGCTAAACCTTCACCTCCTGCTGACAACAACAGCAAGAAGAAGAAGATTTTAATTTGTGCCCCGAGTAATGCTGCTGTTGATGAGTTGGTGTTGCGTCTCCGTTCTGCTATTAAAGATCATGAAGGAGGTGAATTTAAACCAGCTGTGGTTCGATTAGGTAGATCTGATGCCATTAATTCCGCTGTTAAGGACCTTACATTGGAAGAATTAGTTGATAAGGAATTGGAAGGTCGTGATGATTTAAATAATGCGGTTGCCGATACCAGTATTCGAGAGCAACATACAAGATGTCTTCAAGAAAGAGATGAAATTAGAAAGAAGTTAAGTAGTGGCAATTTACCTGAAGATCAGGCCACTCAATTGCAATTGAAACTTCGGGAAATTGCTAAACGCAAAAATGAACTTGGTAAAAAATTGGATGAACAAAGAGAAAGACTTTCGATTTCTTTCCGTAATAAAGAAATTGAAAGAAGAAATATTCAGTACAAAGTATTGTCCCTGGCTAATATTATTTGTTCAACTTTATCTGGTTCGGCTCATGACTTTATTAAAGGAATGAATATCACTTGTGATACTGTTATTATTGACGAAGCTTGTCAATGTACAGAACTATCAGCAATTATTCCTTTAAGATATGGTTGTGAAAAATGTATAATGGTTGGTGATCCAAATCAATTGCCACCTACTGTGTTATCTCAAGCTGCTGCCTCATATAAATACGAACAAAGTTTGTTTGTTCGCATGCAGAAAAATCAACCTGAATCAATATATTTATTAGATGTTCAATACCGAATGCATCCTGCAATTTCAAGATTCCCAAGTGACGAATTTTACGATTCTCGTTTAATAGATGGTGAAAATATGGAACAAGCTAACTCTAGACCCTGGCATAATAATTTCCCATTGACTCCATATAGATTTTTTAATATTGTTGGGAAACAAGAACAAAATGAAAAATCAAAATCTCTTTTCAATGTTACCGAAGCTAGAGTTGCTCTTGAACTAGTTCAAGCCGTGGAAAAAATTTTTGTTGATAACAAATTGTCGTTAGATGGAAAAATTGGTATTATTTCTCCTTATAAAGAACAAATCGGCAAGATTAAGAGTGTATTCATTAAACATTATGGTAAACCAATTTTAAATTCAATTGATTTTAATACTGTTGATGGGTTTCAAGGTCAAGAAAAGGAAATTATTATTATGTCTTGTGTTAGAGCAAATAGTTCTGGTATTGGCTTTTTGGGAGATGTTCGAAGAATGAATGTTGGTTTAACCCGTGCTAAAACGACGCTTTGGATTTTAGGACATAAAGAGTCATTGTCAAATAATCTGGTTTGGAATAACCTTATCAGCGATGCTGAAGCTAGAGGTTGTGTTACCAATGCCCAAGTTGGGTTTTTGAATAATACTAATTCCATAATGAAAAAGCAGATAGAATCTAGCAAGGATCCAAGAAAGCAGAATCGAAAGATCGGTAAGAGTGGTAATAACGTTGCAATTGATTATGGTTATGGAGAACTGAATAAGCGTCATGGGAATGATGCAAACTCTCAATCTAATAAGAAGAAGCAAAAGAAGGATAAACCTAATGATAATTCAAATGATGCTAGCAAGGACAGCAAAGACAGTAGTGATGCTAAAAGTAAAATTGAAAGTAAACGTGGAAACGATGATAACAAAGACGGAAACACTATTAATTCTAATAACAAAGGTGGTAACCCCAATGATAATGACAAAGGTAACCCTAATAGTACCAGAAATTTTCCGCTGCAACCACAACAACATCAACAGAAGAAGAAATCCAAATCTAGTCTATTCATTAGAAATAATCGGAAACCCTCATCTATTAATCGACCTTCAGTTTACAGTTCGGTGGGATCAATACCATCAAATCTACCACCACCAAAAAGAAGCGGCACCATCAACAATGGTTCACAATCAAGGAATTTAAATAATGTTAAGGCCGCCAATAGCGGAGTGATTCAACCTGGTGGTGGTCTGCAATTCAATCAATTTGATAACAAAAATTACAGGAACAATAATAATGCTAACAATAATAACAAATTCAATAAATACAACCAGTCAAATAATAGATTTAATAACGGTAATAGTCAAAATCGATAATGTATTTGTTAAGCTTTGTATGAATAAATGTTTTGATACTTTCCTGTTAATTTAGAAGAACCACTAACGACGCCAATAGAGTGCGATGTTAGGCGCGCCTGATTAGCATATGTAGCTGCACCAGTTCCGACCGCAGCAACACTGACGCGTAATTTTATTTTTCAGTGTTTTTTTTATCCTATTTATCTTCTACTTATGTACAACAATAGGTATTAATAACATGATTTCAGATAAAAGACCCTTGCTGTCAATAGATAATAATACTATTGGTAACGCTCCGAAGAAAACCAAAGTATTGCCAGGTAATACTTATTCTGGGGGTGGGGCCAATAAAGAAAATTTTCTTCCGGTCCCAGCAATTAGAAATCTTGATTCTCAAATTAGAGAAAGTCACTATTCAAACCTTTTGAAACAATATTATACCAAGCAAGGCAATAAAGAGCCATCATCGACATCGCCTGCTAGTTCAATTAATTCTAAAATTCTGCAAAGCAGGACCATCGTTGTCCAGCGTGCGCCAGTATCAGACTTTCAAGGCAATAACAACGTGGATGATTCATTTAGATCCGATAATGGCGACTCAATATTTAGTTTTAACGATTCAATTGAGGAACATCTGATTGTCCAAAATAATACTGTTGAGCCGGAAGTTTTTACTAGTCAACTTGGGAAACAAGAAACACCGATTTTAACACCACCAGTTACAATTAATCCAAACGCTTTGCAGATGTCTCTTGCCGATCAACATGCAATGTCATCATATCTGATGGGTCAACAGCAAAATTTCTCTTCCGTTAAAACTAAAATGCCTACAACCTTTGAAGCAGCCCAGCAAGATCAAAAACCATTCGAAGACCCTGATCCAATTTACGAGGGCCTCAAGTTCAATTTTTTCCATCGTCCTCAGAGAGTAGCGCAAAGATTCTCGATGCTGGCTGGCAGGAGCATCAATTATCGATACCAACATGTCACACAAGATCCAGCTTATATACGAACCATGAGATTTATTGAAAACTATCATGCTAGAGGTTACACTTTGACCGATGATGACGTTAAATCAGTTCAAGCTGGAGCTAAAGAATTGGGTGATGATGTTTTGGAATTATTCGAAGGTATGGTTAGAGGGAACCCACAATTGAAAAAGTCCAAACAGTACAAGAAAATATTAGATAAGTTGAGCTCTGTGAAAGTGCAGTCTATGAGAATCGCAGAACGTCAATGGCTTGAACTTATCACAAGTGAAAATTTTCTCAGATATGTTACTTTAGGGCCTGATGGGAAAATGTCGAAACCTGTCGGCGCTGTGAGTTTCGTTAATTATTTTGACGTGAGAAACATTGTTACTATTGCTATTAGAAAAAATTTGATTAATTTTTATGATCCAATTTTGCAAAATCCTGGTTACAAAATTTTCACGAATTGTAACACTAATGACAAAGTTGCAATTTCAATGCAACATTGTGGTAAATGTATAAATACCAGAAAAACTAAAGATTTTGGTGATGTCGAACAGATTAGATTTCAAATTTTGAACTTGAAGGAAGAATATAGCCACGTTGCTCAATGGGTAGTGTCAGTTTGTCCAAAGTTAAATAAACATGAAGTTATGAAAGTCTTTGAAGATGAAATAAAGACATTGAATAGCTTAAATATTGGAGGTAAAGAGTATGAAGTAGGATTGGTTACGACTTCATTTCTTGAAGCAGTTCGAAAAGCTCCTAATTCAGTGGGAATTAATCCCGAGGCTGTCACCAAATCCGTTGAAGATATCCCTGAAACAGTGGAGCCAACCTATATCAATATTGAATTTAATCATGTTGTGATCCATAGCTTTGGTAAAGATGTTATGAAAAACCTCAAAAATGATCTCAGTGAATGTGAAGTTAAATTGAGTACCCTTGAATTTGTGAAACCTTACACTCAGAGTATGTGGTTGAAGAAAGATATGGGAAGGTATTTTGAAACTTACATAAATGAAGAAGTAATGGTGCAAAAGTTATTGATGATTCCAGCTCTCCTCAATATATTTGGAAAGAATTTACCTACAGGTTTAGGACTCAAGTATTTTGTATTGGCTAGAGTTTTCCAATTGTTATGTTCAGAGAACGATTTATCACCAGATGAACTTCGAGAATTAAGGGATTTAATTAACACACACGAAAACCATTTTACTGAAGAGTATAAATTGAAGCAATCTGATATTAAGAAACCATTAAAATTTTGGTTACTTTTTTTCACTGATAAATTGGAACAACTAGGGTCGATGGAAAAATATAATTATTGGCAAATGGAAGCCTTTAATTTTAAATTACATACGATGAATTCAGGTTGCTTTAGACAAAATATTGCTTTACAAAATAAATTGCAAGTAACTGAAGGTTTGAAGATTTACGATTTGAAATATAATCTTTCTCCAAATGGTAGAGCTGAATTTCAACATGGAGATCAGGATAGTAACGCACTTGTCGAGCTTCAGGATCAATTAATTTCATTGCACGGAGCAACTAAACAGGAAATCAAGGAGGTCAAGAGATTTAACCTATTGGTTTTTCGGAAAGGTAAGATTGACTCAACAAACAGTAACCTATTATACTTCGCGAAATTTAAACAATACGGATTTTGTAAAGGTTTTGCTACTTATGAATACAAGAAACAACCACAAAGAGTTGCTATAATCGAAAATGCGGCACCTATTAAAATATCATTGCAAGGTAGTGATTTTTTTTCATGTCAGGCATTTCCAATGAATTCAAACGACGTTAACAAAGTTCAGTTTATCCCAATAAATGAAATCACTAAATCTGTTGCATATTTCTATCAGAAAGACTCCGATATATGCTTTGAAGTTCCAAATCTATAACCTGGCGTCTATAGGTGTTTCTAGATGTTTTTCTGGTTTTGTTTGTTTTTATTTTTTTTAGTTTTGCTTTTATTTATGATACATTTGAATTTTCTTCGTATAGCTTAGACGTTGAGGCCAATTTTCTTTTTTCTTCTTTTTTTCAAGTGGCAGGCAGAAATTTACCCGCCAAACACCTCGAGTTTTTGTTTTTCTTTCACAGGTTAGAAAATAAAAATATTCTGGAAAAAGGGCACGAAACATTTCAACTTAATTGAGAGTGTATTTTTGAATATACCCCAAATTAAATTGATTTCCGGTTACAAACCGATAAGAATATATAAATGAGTGAACCTGAAAATACAAAGGAAATGTTGTTGGGTGCGCAACTATCCAATGTTGAAGAGCAGCAGCAACAGCAAGAACCAGAACTCGCTGTTGATAAAGATGGTGACACGGCCATGACAAATGAAGAACAAGAAGTACCGATTGATAATGCTAATTCTATCCACGTGAATTCCGAGGCTGGAGTTAATGTTGAAAATAATGATCAACTGGAAACTGCGGTAGACTCTGCCGTTACTGATGAAAAACATGGTTCGAATAATAATGCTGAAGAAGAGGCTATTCCGCCAGCCATTAGCCCTATTGAATCACAAGAAAACAAAGAAGAGCGGAAACCAATGGCAGCCGCTCAAATGTCCCAATCCGAAGTGACTGGTGAGAAAAGTGAAATTGTGAATAGTAAAGAAGAATCTGAGTCTAATTCTGATGCTACAAGTGAAAGCCAAGTGGAACATGCTACTACGGAAGTTCTCCAAAGTGAAAAGGTTGATATTCAATATGAGTCCAATTTGGGGGATGCTGCTGATAATAATGATTCTAAAGTCGATCATGAATTAGGGAAAGCATCTGAAGCATGTGAAGTAATTGAGCTAAAAGAAGAAGTTCAAAATGAAAGCATAGCACTTGACACTGGAGCCACTGAAGAGCCTATGGGAAATAATGGGGTGACAAATAATTCTGAGGCCAAAGATGTTGAAATGATGGAAGCTGTTAATGAGGGTGCACACAGACAGGAGAGCAGTGAAGCCAATGAACTCAAAGAAAATACTGAACAAGAAAGCAACCTGGGAAATGCTCTGGAGCACTCTACCGAACAGAAAGAAGAAGCCGCGTTAGCAAATGTTAGCAGTATACTTGAGGAGAACGACACTGGGGCTAAAATCGTTGAAGGTGAAGAAGACAGGGATAGTGAAGAGCTTAAAGAGGAATCTGAAAACTCCGATAATGACGAAACGAAAGCTGAACGCAAAGAAGATGCTAAGGAAGTAACAAATGAAGAAAGTGAAGAAGAAAGTAAAGAAGAGCCTAAAAAAGAAGCAAAAGAGGATGCTAAAGAAGAAGTTAAAGAGGATGGTAAAGATGAATCTAAGGAAGAAGCTGAAGAAGAAGCTAAAGAAAATGCGAACGAAGAAGATAGACAAGCTAGTCAAGAAGCTAGCACAGAGAGAGGTGATGATAAGACCAAAGTTGAAAGCAAAGTTCAAGCAACAGAAGAACGCAGCGAAAATAATGTGGAGGAAAGCAAGAAAGAGCCATCCCCTCTCGATGATAGATCAGAGCATTCACCTGCAGAGAACAAAGAGGATTTACCAAAGGACGACAATTCTGAGCCTGTGAGTACAATAGTCGAGGTGTCAGCTACTGAATCCAAAACTATTGACGAAAACATTGAGCAAGATATTAAAAATATTCCACAATTGCATAAAATAGTATTGCCCTCTTATGCCTCTTGGTTTTCTTTTAAGAAGATAAATGCAATTGAAATTCGTTCGCTTCCAGAATTCTTCAACAATTCCAATAGATCAAAGACTCCATTGATGTTCACTAATTACAGAAATTTTATGATTAACACATACAGATTAAATCCAAATGAATATCTTACTTTGACAGCAATTAGAAGAAATTTAGCTGGTGATGTTGGATCATTGTTAAGAATTCATCGATTCTTAAATAAATGGGGATTAATAAACTACCAGGTGAATCCAGAAAACAAGGTTTATAATGTTGAGCCACCTGAAATTAAAAATCCGAAGATAAGTTATGACAACCCACGAGGATTATTCCCATTTGAAAGCTATTCTTTACCCGTTGAACCCGAAAAAGTCCAAAAATTGAGACAGTTGGTTAATGCCTCGAAGAGCAGTGGAACTTCCTCTGAGCAACCAAATGGTAATGGAGTCTCTCATTTCAGTGATATGTCAAATAAAAGTAACAGTGTGAAACGGCCAAAGATAGCTCATCTGCTTGATGGTGACTGGACTGTGTTGGAGTTAAAGAAACTTTTGATTGCGCTTCAGGAGGACTCGAGTTCGAATGACGGAAAACCTGATTGGTATAGGATTGCATCATTTGTGGGAACCAAATCTCCTGAACAGTGTATAGCACGGTTTTTACAATTGCCGATTGAAGATTCATTTTTAGAGAGTGAAGGGCAATTGGGTCCACTTAAATATGCTCCACATTTCCCATATTCTAAAGTGGATAATCCAGTGATTTCTACGATATCGTTCTTGTGTGGTTTGGTGGATAAAGAAGTTTTAGCAGAATCCAAGAACCGAGCAATTAAAAAGATTGATGAAATATATTTAAAGAAGTTGAAAAATGAAGTCAGCAGTGAAACGAAAAGCAATAAGAAAAGTGAGGAAAATAAAGAGGAGGAGAAAGTGCTGGAAGATGTGGAAATGAAAGATGTTGATAAGACTGATGATGTGGATAATTTAGAACCAACTGTTGCTAAAGAAGGCGAGAACGAAGAGTCGCCATTGAAATCTGGTATTTCAACAGCAATAGCTGCGATGGCTGGTAAATCCTACTTGTTCTCAAAATATGAAGAAAGGCAACTACATAAATTGATGTCCACTCTAATTGCTCAACAACTTGATAAGGTCGATTTGAAAATCGCTAAATTGTCTGCTGGTGAAAGTGACTTGGAGCTACAGAAGAAAACTTTAAGTGCGTTAAAGGAAGAAATATTAGTGGAGAGACTTAATTTGGGTAGCTATAAGCAAAGCTTGCAAGCTAGTTTCACTTCAATTCATAGTGAATTGAGTGGGATTGCTAGTGCCCTCAGGGAAACCAAGGCAGAAGGAGACAGTAATAGTGCTATTTCAGAAAGATTACAGAAAGTTGAAGTTTTACTTAGTGAATCGAGCGCGGCAATAAATTCTCCTTCGAAGTATTCTATTTGTGATAGCGAAATCAAGAAAGATGTTGATGCTGAAAATGATGAAAATGAAGCTAATGCTGAGGAAGAGGAGAATCTCAAACCAGTCAGTGCTGAAGTACCTCATTTGTATAAATTCTGGGCGGGTTAATAGATTATCCGCAATTGTATGTTTTTAGCTAGGTGACTCTAGCTATGTAAATTAAAGTAAATCATTCGACTGATTTTATAATTTTTCAATTTTTTTTTTGTGTCTCTTCATATATATATATTTTTGGTACAGATACAATTATTCTAATAATGTAAGACGAGTGGGCGACGTAAAACGTAAAATATGCAGGTCTCTTTTTTCAGTTTTTCAAAATTACTCTCTGGCCTAAAAAATTTAAACCAACGGACACTGCCTGAATTAAAAACAATATTAGTATTAAGAAACTTCACAAGAATAAGAACTTGAATAATATCTTCTCTGCTATAAATGACCAATAATAAAAAAAATAGCCTCTGAAAATTTACAAATGCAGCAGATATTAGAAGCTTCGTATACTCAAGCGTTGCGAACAGAGGCAACTGAGTTGATTCATACGGTTTTTCAAGATGAAAATGAAGAAGAAGAAATTGAACATTTCAAATATAAACAAGAACTTTCAAGAAAACTCTCAATTGGCTCAGTGTTGGGGCTTAGTGTTAGTGTCATGTCTGTTCCATTGGGGATATCCACTACCATGATTGTAGGACTTTTAAATGGAGGAGCAGTTACGATATTTTGGGGTTGGATCATAGTATGTGTTCTAAGTCTTTTGGTTACAACTTCCCTCAGTGAAATTTCTGCAAAATATCCAACCAATGGTGGGGTGTATCATTGGTCATATATATTTGCTCCTCGAAAAGTTAAATCTATAGAAGATTTCAATGCTTTAGCGAGTTGGTTCGTTGGCTGGTTTCTTATATTCGGCAATCTTACAATGGCAGTGGCAATTACATTTTCCGGTGCTCAGTTTTTCTTGTCAATTTTCGGAATTGCTGATACTACTTATCATCCTCATATATATATTACTCAAATTGTCTACCTTTTATTAGTTGGAATTTGTTTGTTGGTGAACTTGTACGGTTATAATTTTCTTGATAAAATCAACAATCTATCAATTCATTGGACCATTTGCACCGTACTTATAATCGACGTATTGTTACTTATATTTTCAAGTGAATTTAATGACCTAAGAACTGTCCTAACTACATTCCAACGACCAAAATCAGGCTGGCCTGCAGGATTGGCATTCTTAATTGGAATGCAGCAACCGGGCTTTACATTTCAAGGTTACGGCATGATACCGTCGATGACTGAAGAAGTTAAGTCACCTGAAAGAACAATACCGAAGGGGATGATGTATTCTGTAATTGTCGCAGGAATAACCGGTATAATATTTATTTTACCGATTTTGGCTTGCACACCTGAATTAGACAAACTTTTGGATGTTGAATCTAATATTCTTCCGATTGAGCTTATCTTTAAAGCAAGCTCAAAATCTTTGATTATCAGCATTCTTTTTGTTATTCTATTATGTGGAACTATCTTTTTCGGTAGTATTGGGATCTATACTATTAGCAGTAGATCGATTTATTCGTTCGCTAGAGACAACGGTTTACCATATTCTAATCTTTGGATTCATGTTGATTCTGATGCAAACCTTAACAAAATTCCAAATAATGCCATTTACTTAACGGGAGCATGGCTTGTGGTGATGGGGTTTGTAATGATAATATCACCGAGCATTTTATATTCCTACATGGGAATGAGTGTTTTGTCTTTGTCAGTATCTAACTTAATACCAATTTTACTTTCCCTTATTAGCAGAAGATCAAAATTGAAAGGTAGTCCTTTTAAAATGAAGAAATTTTTAGGATGCGCTATAAATGTGATATCAATTCTCTGGTGTTTACTTATGGTGTTCATATTTTCATGCCCAATACAGACGCATGTCAGTTCACTTACAATGAATTACACTAGCATTTTATTTTTCATAGAGATTGCGTTTATAGGGATTGCCTGGATTTTCTTTGGGAAAAGGAATTTTAGAGGTCCTGAGATTGATGAAAGTTTTAACATTGAAAGCAATAGGCAGAGGCCTGTGGTATATGATCGACTTGATGAACTTGATGGCGAGGAAGAAGATGACGGTTACAGTGGGGACGATGATAGTGATCCGGATTTACTTGGCAATACGCCAGATTTATTAGGTAACACTCCAGTCATGACTACAGCTGAGGAACGGGTGCCAACTGATAGCTTTGAAGTTGAAAGTATTGAGGAAGATCAAAAATGAAGAAGAAATAGAGAAACTATAAGTGCCACGGACTGTACACATTCAATGTATATAAATATAGATTGTCAATTACCAATTACGACTATACTTGTAGTTTGTTCAGGGCAATGTGAACCCTACTTTTCCGCCGGGGCCGCTAACGTCTGCGTTCTGAAATATTTTGTTTTGATGCGATGGGCATCACAATTTTAATGTTTCAAAAAATCAAGATCGATGTCAAGTTTACCATTCGAGAGTCAATATAAATTAAGAAAAGTTGCTGAGAGAGATTTGAGGTCATGTTTTATATGCTATAAGCCAACGAACGCGGTTCTCATAACAGAGAATCAGAAAGATTTCTTCTACATTTGTTTGAATCACTTGAAAGATACAAAGAATTTCTGCACGCCAATCTATCTGGAGGAGCATGGGGAAGTGACGAAAAAATTAGGAGAGAAGAAGGATAAAGCAAAGATTTTAAAATATTTAGTTGATAAGAAATCGAACACTGGCTCTTGGAACAAGATATTAAATTTTGGTGGAAAGAAAGAAACGGACGATCTCAAGAAGAAAGATGAAGGTAAAAAGGGGGAGGAGAACAAGGATAGTGATTCAAATAAAACTGTGGAACAACTAAAGTCAGATTTGGCAGAAATTGACCAAGAAATTCAATCACTTACTGAAAATCGACTGTCATTGGAAAAGAACAATAAAAACTTCAGGTTAAATGAGGATATTTATAAGATTAGACTTAATAATTATGGCAAGAAAGTTGCATCCCAGAAGAAATTTGATCAGATATCGTCTGGTAGTTTCTTTCCATCCGTCCCTACGGATGATCCTTTAGCAAAATAGAGTGATAAAATCATATATTGTAGTGCGTGTAGTATTTATTCTAGGTCGGCAACACATGCGGCTAGAAAAAATCTTTCGACCCCAACATAATTCATTTTGAATTTATTGGGTAAATAATTTCAACCACCCTTTTGAGTGAGTGTTGTTAACTTCTTCTGGAATAATGGTTGCTGAATTGATTGACGGTAAGGCAGTTGCTGCCAAAGTTCGTTCCCAAGTTCAACATGATATTTTGGAAGCTCAAAAGCTTAATCCAAATTTTAAGCCGAGTTTAACTGTTGTCCAGGTTGGTGCTAGACCAGATTCCTCGGTTTATGTCCGTATGAAGAAGAGGGCCGCTGAAGAAGTGGGGATTAAATTCAATCACGTCGATCTCGCAGAAGATATTTCTCAAGGTGATCTTTTAAATGAGATCAAAAAATTGAACAGTGATGCTTCTATTCATGGCATTATCGTTCAGTTACCAATTCCTGGCCATTTAGATTCCAAATTGGTTACTGATTCTGTTGATCCAAAAAAGGATGTTGATGGCTTCACCAATTACAATATTGGGGAATTAGGTAAAAGACAGGGCAAACCTTACTTCTACCCTTGCACTCCAATGGGTATTATTGTATTGTTACAATCCACTCACATTGAACTTAAGGGTAAAAATGTTGTGGTCTTAGGTAGATCTGATATTGTTGGTAACCCAGTTTCGACTTTATTGAGAAATTATAATGCAACTGTTACTACGTTACATTCAATGTCAACTAACATTGATCAACATTTGAAAAACGCTGACATTGTCGTCTCTGCCATTGGTAAGCCAAGATTTGTTAAAGCTGAATGGCTTAACGAAAAAGCAGTTGTTATTGATGTGGGAACTAATTACATTGATGATAAAACTAGAAAATCTGGTAATAAAATGGTTGGTGATGTTGATTTTGATGCTGCTGTCAACAAAGTCGCTAAGATTACTCCAGTTCCTGGTGGCGTTGGCCCAATGACTGTTGCGCAATTATTGTCCAACGTTGTTGCTGCTGCCAAACTTCTGTACGCTCAAAATGACAGAAAGAGTAAGTTTAGTCCATTGAAATTGAATTTACTTAATCCGGTTCCGTCAGATTATGAAATCTCCAGAGCACAGAAGCCTAAAGAAATTACACAAGTTGCTTATGAATCGAACATTCCATCAGATGATTTAGAACCATATGGCTCTGTTAAGGCTAAAGTTAAGTTGTCACTTTTGGAAAAATTGAAGGAGTATAACAATGGTAAGTACATTTTGGTGACGGGTATCACTCCTACTCCATTAGGTGAAGGGAAATCTACTACCACTGTGGGTTTGGCACAATCTCTTGGTGCTCATTTGAATAAATTAGTCTTTGCAAATGTTAGACAACCTTCTATGGGTCCAACTTTTGGTATTAAAGGTGGTGCCGCTGGTGGTGGTTATTCCCAAGTTATTCCTATGGATGAATTTAACATGCACTTGACTGGTGATATTCATGCAATTTCGATGGCTAACAACTTGTTGGCTGCAGCAATTGATACTAGAATGTTCCATGAAAATACTCAAAAGGATGGCCCATTATACAGAAGGTTGGTTCCTGTTAAAAAAAATGGTAAAAGAGAGTTCTCTAAAGTAATGTTCACAAGATTGAAGAAATTAGGTATCACTAAGACTAACCCTGATGATTTAACTGAAGAAGAAGTTACAAAATTTGCTAGATTGGATATTGATCCTGAATCTATTACTTGGAAGAGAGTTGTTGATTGTAATGACAGATTTTTAAGAGGAATTACCATTGGTGAAGCACCAACTGAGCGTGGTTTTACTCGTAAGACTGGGTTTGAAATTTCAGTTGCTTCCGAATGTATGGCAATTTTAGCACTTTCTACCTCTTTGAAAGATTTAAGAGAAAGATTGGGTAGAATTGTTGTTGCTACTTCTAAATCCGGTCAACCAATTACTTGTGATGATATTGGATGCGGTGGTGCTTTAACTGCTTTATTAAAGGATGCTATTAAACCAACTTTAATGCAAACTTTAGAAGGTACACCAGTTTTAATTCATGCTGGTCCTTTTGCCAACATTTCTATTGGAGCTAATTCAATTTTAGCTGATAAAATCAGTTTGAAATTAACTGGTACGATTCCAGAAAGTAAAGAAGAGCCTGGTTATGTTATCACCGAAGCCGGTTTCGATTTCACTATGGGCGGTGAAAGATTCTTAAACATCAAGACTAGAAATTCCGGATTAATTCCAGATTTAGTTATTATTGTTGCAACCGTTAGAGCTTTGAAAGTTCATGGTGGTGGTGCTGAAGTTAAAGCTGGTGTTCCATTAAGTAAAGAATATACCAGTGAAAACTTGGAATTATTAGAGACAGGTTGTTCTAACTTACAAAAGCATATTCAAAATGCTAGATCATTTGGTTTGAAGGTCCTCGTTGCTATTAATGCAATGAGCAATGATACCATTAATGAACATGAAGTCATTAGAAATAAAGCTAAAGAAGCTGGAGCCATTGACGCAATTGTTTCAAACCATTGGGCTGAAGGGGGTGCCGGTGCCCTTGAATTCGCTAAAAAGGTTGTTGAAATTACTTCAAACACATCTGAAAAAGAAAAGAATGATGAATTCAAGTTTACTTATGACATCGAAGATCCAATTGATATTAAGATCTCCAAAATTGCAACCAAATTATACGGAGCTAAGGAAGTTGAATTTTTACCAGAAGCACAAAAGAAATTGGAATTGTATACTAAACAGGGCTTTGACAAATTGCCAATTTGTATTGCCAAAACGCAATATTCCTTGTCTCATGATGCTACTTTGAAAGGTGTTCCAACCGGATTTACCTTCCCAATTAGAGACATCAAAGCAAGTATTGGTGCTGGTTACTTGTATGCTTTAGCCGCAGAAATTCAAACCATACCTGGTTTGCCAACTCATTGTGGGTTCATGGATGTTGAAGTTAATGATGACGGTGAAATAGAAGGTTTGTTTTAATCGTGAGTAACTTCTGCATATGACAAAAAAGAAAAAATTAAAATTAATTGTGCATCAACTGCAACAATTGCAATAATATTATGATTTATGAATAAATTATTTAAATACTTGGCTATTGACATATTCCTCAACAGATTTAATTTTTAGAAATATTCTTATTTTTTTTAGAAATATTCTTGTAGCTATTTGTTAATCTCTGACAGACTCGAAAGTATCCCCAACAAATGAGTAACAGTACCACTACAGCGTGACTTATGAATATATTTTGACAATTATTTTGAGATTGTGATAAGGGCAGGCATGCATGAAACCACGCGCGGGTAATTTTTGTGATTCTAAGGAAATTTGCCAAAGTGGCTAAATAAAAAATCTTGGGAAACAAGTTTTAATCCACAAGAACGACAAATAAAAATATTTGAAAAATATCTATTCGTGTTTTGATCCAAGGGGTTTCATAGAATAGAAATGTCATATAGAACTTCTCGAAGTCATAATAGTACTGCGACAGGTAGAAAAACCCACAGCGAAAAAAACCAACAGATTCTCAAGACATTAGCCAAATATACTGCAAACAGATCATGCGCTGATTGTAAAACTGGCAGTAACCCTCGATGGGCCTCTTGGAATTTAGGAATTTTTATTTGCATTCGTTGCTCAGGTATACATAGATCCATGGGAACCCATATATCTAAAGTGAAATCAATTGATTTGGATTCTTGGACTGATGAGCAAGTAGAATCTATGGTTAATTGGGGTAATGAAAAAGCTAATATATATTGGGAACATAATTTGCCTAAAAATCATATTCCGGACGAAAGCAAAATCCAAAACTTTATTAGAACTAAATATGAGTTGAAAAAATGGGTGTCAACTAAATATATCCCGGATCCAAAAACCATATCAGCATCAAATCAAGAATCAACTGCTCCTAATATCTTAGCCAATGAAACCTCCACCACTGGTACAGCCAAACCGCCTTCTTCGCCAAGGAAGCCAACTATTAGGGATTTGAATTCCAAGCCCTTACCAAATCCAGAAACATCAAAAGATCCTCAACAAAATCTTACCTCCAGTTTGTTAGATTTGAACTTTGGAACTTCACCAGCACCAACTAATTTCTCACCAGAAGCTAATAACAATTCGACCAGTCAACCAGCTATTAACTCCGGTCGCTCAAATCGACCAGATTTGAAAAAATCTATTCTTGCGCTATATGCGAATACAAACACACTTCCTGTTACCAACAATAGTCTGCCTCATGCGAAACAGCAATCAGGTTTTGCTGGCTTGAATAATTCATTAGCCGGATTGAATTTGACTGGGTCTAATCCATCTTTACCCATTACATCTGGAAACGGATCAACGAGTAATGTGTGGAATAGCTCGCCTGATCTTTTGAATACCAATTCAGCTAATGGTACGAGTACCACAAACTCCTCCAAAAGTAACATTCTGGAAGATGACTTGTTCAAAAATGTTTGGAGCTAGTAAGCACTGTTTGTTAGTATAGACATTGTTTTAATGCATAATCATAATTATTAATAGTAAATCTACGTAAGAAGTTCGACATTAAAAAAATTGCATAAATGATATACTAACATAAACTAAGTTTATCAAACACGCATTATTTATTAACGTACTTAATTTAATCTTTCTTGAGGGTACCCATGAAGGCATGCTTTTCAGCTGGGGTTTGGAATCTACCTTTACCGAATTTAGAAGAGGTGTCGATCCATTTCAAGGTAACCTTTTCAGTAGCCTTTCTTGAAGTGTGAGTGTATAATGATTTTCTCAAAGTAACAATTCTCTTCTTAACACCTGGGATAGAACCCTTAATGATAAGGAAATCATTTTTGACTTCACCATATCTGACGAAACCACCCAATGGAGTGATAGATTTCTTAGTTCTGTCGAATTCAGTAGCAGCATTAGCTTCATCATCACCTTTACCAACTCTGTAAATTTTGTGGTTAATAGATGTTCGGTGGTGGTAACCGTTTTGACCAGCACGAGCAACAGTCCATTGAACGTGGGCTGGATGCCAAGCACCAATACAAGCAACTTTTCTCAAACCTCTGTGAGTCTTTCTTGGTAATTTTTTGGTACCGTATCTGTGAGTAACACCTTCAAAACCGTGACCTTTAGTAACAGCAATCACATCAATGATTTCATCTTGTTCAAAGACAGCATCAACAGCAACGGTTTTTTCAAAGTTTTCTTTAGCCCAGTTAACTTTATCGGTAATGGAACCACCATTCAATTGAATTTCAGCCAAGTGAGCTTTCTTTTGAGACAATGGAGTCTTTCTGATTTGAGTGTGAACCAAAACTCTAACAACACTAGCGTATTTAACAATTCTAGCAAACTCTTTTTCAGAGTTTTTAGCAAAATTAGCAGAGTATTTGGTAAAAGCCTTCTTTTTGGATTTGTACCAGTTTTTGTAGAATCTTCTCTTAACGTCATCGGATAAATGTTCAGCCCAGACGGTGGTTAAAGATCTCAAACCTCTTGGGGTTTCAACATAACCAACAACGCCGACAACAACAACTGGTGGAGTGTCAACAACAGAGACAGCTTCAACAATTTCTCTCTTGTGCATTTTAGAACCTGGTCTGTCTAAGTCTCTAACAGTGGTGGTCATACCAGCTTTGTAACCCAAGAAAGCAGTTAAAGCAACTGGCTTAGCTTTGTCATCTTTTGGAAATGACTTGATTTTACCTTGGTGTCTAGCAGCTCTCTTTCTTGGTAAGAAACCTAAATGACCGTGTCTTGGTGCTTCGTACTTTCTGTGAGACATTATTTAATAATTAATTGAATTGGTATAATATAAAGAAAAGATTTGTAGATTGAAAATTAATTTTTCAATTTTTTTTTAGTATAATGTTGAAAAAAAAAAAAAAAATTTTTTTTGGGTGAGGTGTATGGTTGTTATTTGAAAAATCTTGTGCTTGGTAGGGTAAATATTTTGCTATGTGACTTGTTTCCTAGTGCAGTGTGGCGTTGTCTGTGGCACGTAACCACCGTGGCTCATGAGTTAACCACCTTCACGTTTGGTTCAGCCATAGATAGTGAAGATCAAACTATCATATTCAAAACAATTAATATTAAGTTATTACATATATATGTACAGCACATCCGCCAGAATTATTATTATCCCAATCAGACCGCACTGTAGCCACCTCGAGACGCACTGCTTCCAAATATCTTTTCAAAAACCTCCTTGATAAATGCTGGAGCACTCTTTGCGACATCCACAATTAAGTCAGTTACCTCATTGAGAGTATCTCGGAAACTAAGAGGAGTACCTTCTCTTCTTGTAAAAGTTAACCAAATGGTACCCACGACATAAACGAGGAAGACAATGAAGAAGAAATTGAAGAGTAACTTAAAGATTCCAAATGATGATCCCTTTGATTCAGGCTTGTCGCCATCACTGTTATCTGGTTCATTCTTCCCATTGTCTGGTTTTTTATCCTTGGAGCAAAGTGAATCCGATAGCCATTCTATTTGCAAATCATTGTTATCCCAAGACTTCACCTTTACCCTATCCTTATCGTTATCTTTGGCCGTATCATCGCAGATAAAATCTATACTACTTGAAATTGATTTTGAGCCCCAATTGGCACCACTAAGCTTTATATTGACTAAAGTAGTTTCCTTATCGTTATTCCTATAACCGGTATCTATATTGAATTCCGGATTTAATGAATCTGAAAAAGAGATGACTTCAGTCTTTATTGGTTCCATGCTAGGTACAGAAACATATTTTATACCACAAATTTGGGAATCCTTTGGGCAGTCTTTCAATATACTTTCATATTGCTTGTTTGCAGAATCCTGAATTGGACCACAAATATTTATAAACCAGGTTAAATTTGACACTGATGGCGGAGTGTCTTCCACTATCTCCAAATGATGCAAGCCCTTGAATGATTCAAAGTTATATTGGTTAATGTTATTATTTGAGCAATCAAACGCATTGGCTATCAATGGGAGCAAACTGGATACCGCAATAACACCTATCGACACCATTACTAAACTCAGAGATAGTTAAATAAAGTCGATGAGATAAAAATATTATTAATAATGAAAATCAACACCAAAAGAAAAAAAAACAAAATTCCAGATTTCCCATCTTGCAAACCCGAAATACCAACTAGATGGGTCACCTGAAATTGTATGTGCGACCATACGAAAATGAATATTCATCTTAAAATATAATACATCGTTTTCAATAATAGTCTCAATTCATTTCACAAAGTTACAATGCATCCCGTACTATTTGTGGCTTTATTAATTGCAACTGGTATTATCATTAAATATTCGTTGTTTCCTTCATACAAGAAAGGTCCAAGGCAGACTGCGAAGGCTGGAAATAGCAAAGAAGCCGAAAAGAAGAAGGAGCCAATATTAGAAGGTGATTACACACTTAGAACATTATCTAAATACAACGGTCACGAAGAGCAAGAGATTTTCATAGCAGTCAAGGGAAACATCTTTAATTGCTCGTCTGCTAGAAGCTTCTATGGTCCTAGTGGTCCATATGCAAACTTTGCGGGTTGTGATGCTTCAAGGGGATTGGCCACGAATTCATTTGAACTTGATGTCATTAGAAGCATTGAGGAACCAATTGATGATTTAGCTGATTTAGGCGAAGATGAAATTAATGCATTGGACAATTGGGAGCTGCTATTTAAGAGAAAGTATCCAGTTGTTGGTAGATTAGTTCCTGACTCAAAAGTTGTATCCAAGTAGAGGAGGGACATGAAAGATTATACAATTGTTTGGTTTTGAATCATTTAATAAATAGTTATGAATAATTTGATTTCGAATCAAATAGTAGGTATAACATGCTGTAGGATTTCGCTACCGATGGTGCTTTAATAGAGATTCAAAGGCAAACTTTTAATTAGCGTTCAGCTATCTTATTTTATTCCCTCGAAGACGAAATTAAATCAGTTTGTGAACCATTTTAATTTACATTCATTAACTGTCTGGCACTTCTGCGTTGCAATGTATTACGTCGTGTGCGAAAGAAGCACTCAAACATTTACAGTGTAATACAACTTATTCATGATTTGAACATTGGAGAATCCTCCAATAACACTTTAAGAAGAATGCAAATTTAATTCAGGTTACTGATAAAGAATTAAACCGCGATCAAAATTCCTTTCTTTTTAGTGTAATAATCAAACAACCTTTCCGACTATGATATTCATCTTTCTGGAAAGATAGAAGCAGAATTAATTTGAGTTTCTGAGAGAATTACAAGTCGCCGTCGCTCTTATGATTGGGATTGAAAGAGGCTTTCTTGAGGCTACCTCCGCTAAATCATAATTTGGGTTGCTTTACTCCCTTCAGTAATTCTCAAGGAAAGTCAATCGGTCATAAATTGCCAAACAAAATTTATCAAAAGATAGGACTATCGGTCAGAATTTGATAATCCATACTCTCAATTGAAATTCCCTTAGTCTATTATAAATGAAATTAAGTGGGGTATAGAGCTTCTGTTTGAATAAATCATTACTGAGAGAGAGAGCGCACCCTAAGATATTATATACGCCTTCTCAGCTGTCAATATCACTGATAAAAGGTAAATATTACAGGAACCAACAATTTATTAACATTTACGAATAAATTGGAAAAATTAAGAGCAAGCCATTTAGAAATGCTAAATTTCCTTTAGGGGGCTTTCTAATCTAAGAATGAATGGTATTAACCTACAATGAGTGAATACTTGACCTAGGATAGTTCCCCAAAAGTGATGAAAGCTAACTGATCTCAATATGAGAGAATTTTCATTTTCCTAAAAATGAAGAATAAAAAATTTCGACAAAATTTGGTTTATATTATACTGTTCTCAATTAATGAAGGTCCATTGAGAGACATATATGGCGTATGCATTATGAGCCCCTGTTTATCAGGGCACAAAATTTTTAATTTTTTTTTATTTTATTTTTTTTTTTTTTTTTTGCGCTTTTAATGAAAATTTCAACGAATAAGAATCAGAAATAGTCGCATAGCATCTAATAATGGCTACGATAACTAAAATTGCGGCTAGGTTTGCGCAAAAAACCGAAGGCAAATTGAGCAAAGCTGATGCCTTTAGAAGACGAGAAAAGTTTATGTTACCATTTGAAAGTGGGACTCGAATTGTGGACGAACAGGACAAATTCAAAGAATTTGAAGAATGGAAATTTTTCCCTGGTGATCGAGTCTTAATAACCAAAGGTCCAAAAAAAGGAACAATAACGACAGTGCATGCTTACGCCACAGCTGAAAATGGTATATACGTAACCGATCCACCAACGAAAAGAGTTGCACTTCCAAAGAATTATTGGCAACCTTCTAGTACCGGTTATATCAATGAAATCCCAATATCGATTCCACCCTCAGATTTGAAATTAGTAGCAAAGATTGAAGATGAAGTCACTGGTGAAAGCAAAGATGTTATCATTCATAAATTTGAGTTTTCTGGTAAACATTTCAATAAAGATTTTCAATCCTATATGCCCACCAGAGTTGTTAAACACAACGGTGAAACTTTATTTTTACCATGGCCAGTGCCTCCCCAGGGATTTAATAGATCTGCAGCTAGTAATGAAGACACTAATTCGGAAAGAACATATTTTGTTGATTCAGCTGTTATAAATCAAATTCCTGAAGATGCATTGAATTGTATAAGAAATCCAAAGAGTAAATACAGAAAGGGTGCATTTGAACAGCGTCACTTGAATAAATTTATTGCCCCAGAAATGCCATTAACTGAGACTAAGAAAGCATACTTGAAGGAAGTTGAAGAAAAGAAGAAATTGGGTAATAGATTGACTCCGGAATTGAAAGACTTTATTGGTGGTAGAATTAAGGAATACATAGATAAACAAAAAAAAGATTTAGAGATCAAATAATATAACTGAAAGCTTGTATATATCTAAATAAAACATTACACACATGAAAACATCTACGTTTTAATTCTCCGTACATATCTTTATAAATTCCTCTTCATTGATTTCACCATCTTCATCCAAATCAAATTCATTAATCATAGCTCTCAACTCATCATCACTTAAATTCTCTCCCAACTCTTTACTTATTCTTCGTAAATTTCTTAAACTTATCTTACCAGTACCATCTTCATCAAATAATTTGAATGCTCTTTTAATTTCATCAATTGGATTTCTCTCAAGTATTTTCAATCCCATAACGTTGAAAAAATCTTTATAACTAATTAAATTATTATCGTCTGCATCATATTCTTTTATTATGGCTAATATTTCAGATTTACTGAATTCAAACCCAAGAGCTCTCATCGCTACTTTGCATTCATGGAAATCTAAATAACTGTCATTATTCATATCAAAAAGATGAAATGCTTCCCGAATTTCTTGCTTTTGCTCCTCTAGAAGTTGCGACTCGACAGTCGTATTTGAAGCACTAGCAGCGTCGATGGTTGATTTGCTTTTCGAGGATAGTATGCCTTGTGACTGTCTCAAGTGAGTGCTATTCATATTGTACTGGTCAGATCTAATAAACTGTTAAACGTGTTGATTCCTTCTTTTTTTTTTTTTGTGGATAGATTTACAAATTTCAACAATTTTTCGCGTTTTCGCGCAGCAAGGGTGGTTGCACACTCCTCATCTTGATTATTAAAAAAGACCTAATTAGCTACGACATGATAATATTTAGATACACCAGACATTAATTGGGGGAATAGAATATCAAGACAAAGATGTTTCAGTTTATGCAAATTTTGGCTTCTCACCTGGTTTCTTAGGCCACTGAATGACCCTGTCAATGTTCTCCCTTGGAAACCAAAACTCCAATAACCAATAAATAAATATGTCAACCACCACACAAAGAACATATAATTTCCCTGCCCATGGGCCTTTCAGATAAAATTTCTTCAATTTTGTGACCAACGGCTTATTCAATTTCTTCAAATCCAAATGATTGTAAATATTTTCAGTTCTCTTTGCTACATCCATCCAATCATACAACTTACTAATTTCATCATGGAAGCCAGAGGTATCAATTTCTCTATTTTCAATCAAGCTTATAGCATGAAGTGTGTTTTTTGTCAATGATTCAACTGATGGACTAGCAAAAACTGTCATATGATGAGGCAAAACTTCTGGAATTCCACCAACTCTTGTAGTTACCACTAGTAATCCACAACTAGCAGCTTCAACAAGTACAGTTCCAAACGCTTCTGTTAAAGAAGCATGCAAATAAATATCTCCTTGAACCATTATATCCCTGACTTCTTCATGTCGTATACTACCAATTAACCTTACTCTATCCAGTAATCTATGGGTTTCTATCATTTGATCCATATCAATAAATCTCGGACCATCACCAGCAATTATGAAATTCACTTTGGAATTCTGCGAACAAATCTTTGGAATAATTGCACAGAGTAAATCTGCACCTTTATTTGGAAACAATCTTGAAATCACCACAATAGTTATGGTGTCTAGACTCTTATTAGGGTTTAACTGTTTCTCGCTGGGCTTAAAGTCTTCTGATATCACAGCGTTAGGTATAACTGATACATTCAATGGAGTAATTGAAGCTCTTAGCACCGTATTCTCTTTACAGGTATGTGACACACAAATTACATGGCCCACATCAGCCAAAGTGAATTTCAAAACTTTATTACCCAAAATTGAACCAGCATCAGCAAATCCGAAAAGAGAATGATCGGTGAAACAAGTTTTCATGCCCATTGTTCTCGCATGGAAGATCGCTTCATGACAGAGTGAACTGAGAGAACCATGACCATGAACAATTTCAATGTTCTCTCTAATAAAAATATTCCGAAGAATGGGAAAAGCAGAGAAGACAGTAGGAAACGTTGATTCACGATATAGCACTAAAAATGGTATATAGTAAACCTTTAGACCATTTGTAAGTCTTCGTATCCCAGTTCTTGATCCATAGTCGTGCGTTACTATAATGACTGAATGTCCTAGCTGAATTAATTTCTGCGATAGATGATAAACATGAAGCTCAACCCCTCCGGGCTGAGGGTAGAAGAAATCAGATATCATTGCAATATTGTATGCCATTTTTATTTTATTCTATTTTATTTTATTTTATCTTATTTCTTTGGTATTGATGAGGTTATAATTGTGGTAGGGCTAAGGTAAGGAAATACGAAAAAAATAAAATTTCAAAAAAATTCCAATGGGGCGGATTGTTCAGGGTCAACTTTGGCATCACTGGCCGTTCTTTTCCTCCTCATTTTTTCCTCTTCATTTTTACCACTTACACTTTATTCGAAAGAATTAGTGTTAAATAAGCCAGCTGAGACACAAAGTATTGATATATGATGAACTAATCAGTTCATTATTATTTATATTTCATATTATCGTTGTGACAACTTCATTGATTTGCAGTCAACTGACTAGTTTGCTGGTGAATGGATGCCAAGACTTGCATAAATTTTAATAAGATGGTTGCGGGTTACGGAACGGGATTAATAAAAAAAGACACCATATATTTATATATTGGATTTCATCCCCCAGCTGAAATCAGAAAGTTCCAACCATATTAACACAAGTGGAAAATAGCCCGTCGCGATATAATTGAATCTGACTATGGTAATTTGCCTGGACTAGTGGGGAGGAGGGGATAGACAGGATTATATTTGATTGGATGGATTTAATTCAGCAGTTTGAAGTTAGTTCACTTCAAGATTCAAAGTGTTAAGTTGTCAGATGATTAAAAACTTTACCTGCTAATCCAAACTACATCTGAACCGGTCAATCACTTGAGATCATAGATGTGGCAACCACTGTTGAAATTATAGTCGGTGGAGTTATCAAGAATAATTGCCAGTTCACAGTAAATCTGGATATTACTTCAATAGATTAGTTGGTGACGTTTCTTACACCCTAGAACATAGAAAGTATATCAAGAATGATCTTTACGTTTTAAGATCATTTTGATTTAAACTTTCTTTCTCAATTTGAAGTATTTGACGGAGCAATTGGTGCCAAATATTTCGTCAACAAACAATGGATTAAGTACGATCAAGAAGTTATTGAATTGGTTGATGAATTGCCACACATTTCTCAAAAGAATTGTGTCTTGCGGAATGAATTCGCCGATAAAACGGTCAAATTATTTAATAACTTTGAGAAGATTTCAACTAACTAAAAGGAAGCTTATTTTGAAAACGAAGCCCTAGACTGTGAAACAACGATTGTAGAAAAGATATTATCCAATTGCTACTACTTTCGGGCGGCCACACTTAGCAACAACACCTGGGATGTTAAGAAAAAGAATATTAGCTCTTTAGCATTTAGAAAGGTGACCAAAATTCAATAACTTATTGTATTTCTAATAATAAATATTCACTTTATCGTAATATAGGTAACAAGTTCGCAGTCCTAAAATCATCCAGGGTAACGGAGTGGCCTCCAATTTTTTCTTTTTTTTTTTTTTTTTTTTTTTTTTTTAATATTACAAATTAATATTTGCTAGCTACCAACTGCTAATAATATCATGATTTCCCATCAAGGATGGATGAAGATGAAAATGACCTCAGATATCAGGAATTGGAGTCCATTAAAGCGATCTACAATGAATGTGTTATAGACTTTCCACAGTTATCTGGTACTATAGAAATCGTTGTGAATCCTGAAATTGCAAAAACAATTCAGTTAGACAATGAAAATCCCCAGAAAGTTAAATATTTCCCAAGTTTAGAATTCAAATTTGAATTGGTCAATTCCTATCCAACACATCGCCCGCCAAAGATAAACTTGATGAGTAAATGGATACCCACAGCCACAATTGTTCTATTAACAAAGCAGTTATATGATATTTACCGCGAATGCCAGGATGTTTGTATTTTTTCAATGATTGATTTTCTCAATAATGAAGCTGGTGTTTTCTTCCAGTTATCAAATCCATTCAGAGTGCCCAATATGGAGACATTTTCTATGATCAGCGGGTTTGACAAACAAGCTAAAAGGGATGAATTTAACCGCCAAACTTTTGAGTGCGAAATATGCCAAGAGGTTAAGAAGGGTATCAATTGTATTGCTATTCCCAACTGTGGTCATATATTTTGCCAGCATTGCTTGCGAGAATATTTCATAAGTAACATTGTAAATAACAATTCTGATCGAATGTCTTGTCCAAATTTCGATTGTGTGAGAAAATTCGACAAAGCCCAAGATCTTTTAAAAGAATATGCTGGACAAGCTATCGCTGGCAAAGATATCCCTGTTGACATAAAGCTTAAGATCCATGAATTAATAGTTAATCCTAATCTCGGCAATGAGTTTATTAAGAATACATTGGGTAGTGAAAATCGTGACTATTATGATAGATATGTGAGATATTTTGAAGACAAGTACACTGACAAGTATGAAAAGTTTTTCCCTAATCGAACACGGGTTTGTCCAAGAGTAAGTTGCAAGAGGAAATTCGTTGTTGATTTAGATGAAATGGTTGGGGATGGGTCAATGATCGACTATTGTGAATTTGATGTTTTGTTAGCGATCTGCCCATTTTGCAGCTACGCGTTTTGCCTGTCTTGTCAACATTCATGGCATGGGCGAAATAATCGATGTATGACGGTCAGAATGACTGGCGAATATTTTGGAGTGCCAAAAGGTGCAATTGAAGAATATTTAACTGAACCAGAAGATTCGATTCTAAGATTAAAATTGAAGCGATTCTATGGTCATAGAATTATGAGGCTTGGCATAGGAAGGTACGAGGCAGACCGATTGTTTGAGCAATTTGCAGAGAATTCGACAAGATGTCCAGGTTGTAGTGCAGTTGTTGAGAAAATTGATGGATGTGAGAAGATGGTTTGTGCGGTTTGTCAAACGGTTTTCTGTAATCTCTGTGGACAACAACTAGATCGCAGGAACCCTTACTACCATTTCAACGATCCGCTGTCGAATTGCTATGGAAAACTATTCAATGAGATAATGGCAAACCTAAATGATGGATAATGATCATGAGACCAGGAGGAGATTTGTATAATAAAGATTTGCTACGATATATTATTGTTCTAATTTAGGATCCGACTAAATTACAATGGTAAGACCACAAGGGTATTTAATTCATATTTGGAGAACACTACAATCCAAACAAAGAAGACACCCCCACGCAAAGTAGCAGGGTTCCTGTCTGAATACTGGCAGCGAACCTGCTGTTTCCTTTTTTTAAATACCATGAAGATTGATATATTTCCCAGAATAATGGTGTTTCTGGGGAAGAAAAATAAAGCAGGGGCATCAGAACCTTATAACCGAAAAAGGTATATGGCGTTTTAAATAGGAACTCTTTGAATATATTCTGTATCATCGCTGGATTGTGCAAAAGACGAAGTATTCCTGATTTGCATTCGGGGAAAGCTCCGGAATTTGGGTATTGAATCCACATTAACGCGGTTTAGGATAAGTATGTACATACACGTGATGTTAGATATTACTAAATACGCATGCACGCTGACTGGTACGGCGGCAGTTTACGTATTTTATTTACGTAAATGGGAGAGCCCCTGCAAGTATCTGCAGGTGTTCTTACTTCGCACTTATTAGCAGATATGGACAATTTTCCAGGGGCGCTTTAAAAGACATTTTCACCCGTTCAGCCTAAAATGTATCAAAGGCCGAATTTACCAACAATTCAAGGTTTAATCCGAATCTAGTTTATATTGTGTTTTTGGTGGTTCTTTTCATTGCCTGCACTAAAGCCTATGGTGGATGTTGGCTTCTTTAACTTATTATTTCCGCAAGGCTGACAAATTGCGATAAAAAATTTCTCTTTGCCTCTCTTTTGTTTTTATATGTTGACATTATTAATTCTCATTATCAGATTTAAGTTTGCCTCTTCTTTCATTTGAATTTGACAAGAAATCAATATAAATATCCCATCCCAACAGTTTACTTCCAATTCTACCGAGTCTACTGCAAAATTTTTTTTTGTCTCCTTTACGTAAAAAGTTTTCGAGATTTAACGCGTACTGGCGAAAGAAAGCGCAATAATACCAAGAAGAACAAGAATAAGAAGAAGACCAAATGTCTAGTATAAGAGATAGTGATCATTCCGATAAGACGGTGGATATAGCACCATCTCCATCATCGTTTCACAGTGAATTAGAAGAGTACCATGGTCCATTAAATGATGGCGCAACTTTGTCCCCGTCAGCATCAAGAATGTCAACCAAACGATCATTAAGCAGAAAATTGTCAAATTTAAATGCAAGTATTGGTGGTGATGTCGAGGACAAGGAAATACATTTGGATGTTGAAAAGATCGGAGAAAACGAAGTGTCGGTAGATAGTCTAGACTGGGACACCCCTGACGATCCAGCAAACCCTCAAAATTGGAGTAACTTAAAGAAATGGTATATTACAATGACCACTGCTTGTGTGGCTCTTGTGGTTACCTTTGGATCTTCATTATATACTGCAGGTGTCAGTGACATGGTTAAAAGAAATGTGGCTTCGCAAGAATTAGCAATTGCTGGATTAACGTTTTATGTCTTGGGCTTATCATTTGGGCCTATGATTGCTGCACCATTATCTGAACTATATGGTAGAAATCCAATTTATTTCACTTCATTCCCACTTTCTTTAATTTGTACCCTTGGCGTTGGATTTTCTAAAAAAATTAGAGAAATTTTAGTTATTAGATTCTTTGCTGGGTTATTTGGTTCACCAGCTTTGGCAGTTTGTAGTGGTACTATTGCTGACCTTTGGAAAATTCAAGAAATAGAAACTGCCATGAGTCTTTTCGTGTTGGCTCCATTTGCTGGTCCAGTTTTAGGTCCAGTTATTGGTGGTTATGCTGTTGAAAATGAATCTTGGAAATGGTCTCAATGGATTGATTTATTTGCTGGTGCTTTAGTTTTGCCATTTTTGCTCTTGTGTCCAGAGACTTTTAAACCAGTTATCTTGGCAAGAAGAGCTAAAAAGAGAGGCTTGAAGGTTATTGAAAGTTATACCAGCAAAAAAGAATATATGGCTGATGTTGTTAATTTATATATTGCTAAACCAGCTAAAATGCTTGTCATTGAACCAATTGTCTTGGTTTTCTCTATTTGGTCTGCTTTCATTTTTGCAATCTTGTTCGGCTTCTTTGAAGCTTATCCCGTTATCTTCAGAGGTGTTTACCACATGTCATTGGGTAATTCTGGTTTACCATTTTTAGCTATTGGTATAGGCTTAGTTTGTGGGTCAGCTTTCTATTTGTTCCTCATTCATAAAGTCTATTGGAAATCTAGTGTTAACGAAGATGGTTCATTTAAAATCCCTGTTCCAGAGTCAAGATTATTACCAGCTAAAATTGGTGCTATTTGTTTGCCAATTGCATTATTTTGGGTTGGTTGGTCTGGTAGAAAAGAAAGTGTTCATTGGATTGTTCCAATTATTGGTGGCTTACCATTTGGTTTTGGTTTAGTGTTGATTTTCTTTTCTACCATTGTTTACTTTTCATTAAGTTTCCCACCAATTTCGTTGGCTTCCGCTATGGCTGCTAACAACTTGCTTAGATATATTTTGGCTTCAGTTTTCCCATTATTCTGTGTTCAAATGTATCAAAATGTTGGTATTGGTTGGGCTTCGTCAATTTTTGCATTCCTTTCACTTGCTATGCTTCCAATTCCATGGATTTTTGAGAAATATGGCCCAAAAATTAGAGAAAAATCACAATTTAGTTACTATGCTATGTTTAAACAAAAAGCTATTAAAGAGCAGGCCGCTAAACAACCAGAAGTTGAAACTCAAGTTGAATCCACGTACGGTAGCTCCAATTGAAATACAAAAAAATAAAAGTATTTATCTCCCTTATAATTTCATCATCAAATACAACTGAAAATACGAATTATGATTTCGGCAGGCCTATATTAATACCATTCTTTTTTTTCTGTCCCTTTTTTTTTTTTTTTCTTTATGCATTCTTTATTTTTTTTTTGTCGCTCTGACAGTAAATAGATACACGTTTATAATATAGTACTACAATCGCTATTTGTAATAATTACTTTTTATTGTAAAAGGGTAAAGATAAAATGCCTTATCTTTCAAACAAATCATCTCCATCTAGATCATCTTCGAATTCGTCCATTTCAAAATCATCGTCATCATCATCATCGCCATCTTCATCGTCATCCTTCTCATCTTCATCTTCATCTTCATCGGATTCTCTTGGTATTCCTCCTAATGACAAAGCCAATAAAGTTTCCCCTTTAACATTTGAACCTTTACTAACCAGATAGCCATTCTCAATATTACAATTTAATAACTTAGATTTTGGTTCACAAGTCACCCCTTTACCAACAATACAATTTTCTAAAAGTACATCATCTTCGATAACCACGTTATCCAATATTATTGAACCAATAATTTTACATCTTTTTCCAATGGTACAGTTAGCGCCAATAATGGATTTCTTAACGTTTGTTTTATCATCAAAAGTAGTTCCTTCTCCAACTTTAGATTCTGGTCCAATACTAGGAGAATTCTTGTCTTTCTTTGGAGGTATCTTGATTCCTCTTTTAACGTTTTCTAAATGATCTCTTTGCATTATCCATCTATTGGTTTCCAAATACACTGCTAAATTATCAGATCTAGCAAAAGTACATTCTTCTGGCATTATAAACATGCTGATTTTTTCTTTTTCCTTTGAGTGCCTCCAAGATCTTCTAGATAAATCTCTTATTATTTTGGTACATGATTTATTTTCAAAATCATATTCTTCTTCTTTCAAGATTTGCAAAATCTTCAATGAACAAAAATAAATGAATGAATCTAATAATGTATCTGAAACTTTAGCCTTTGGATTTCTCCAAACCATCTGGGTACGAAATTTTAAAAATTTACTTTTCACCACTGACTGTTTTGAATAAATATCTAACAAATGGTTATCACCGTTAGCTTCACTAGTGTAACAAGTATAATAATATTTCAATTTATTTTTCTTTTCATCAACGTTAGGAAAGTTATTTTTATAATAAGCACACATTCCTAAATCACTTTCATCTTTATTTCTATATTGTTCTATCAATATTTGTGGCGGGAGATCAGTCATAAAATCACAACTTAATAATGCAAAATCTTTAGTGATTTTCTTCTCATCGTGAAGCCACTTAACTATACTTCCAGTTCCCTCAATATCACTAGACATCACTTCAATAATATTATTCAATTGTTTGTCTCTGAGACCTTGATATTTCTTAATATAAGCTTCAATTGGTTCTTTACTACTTGGATCAGTCACAACTAAAATTGAACTGAATGGCGCTTTATCACACCATTCTAAACTGTAATGAATCATTGGCTTGTTGGCCATTGGAAGTAAAGCTTTTGGGATTCCATTTTCTCGAATCGAAGAAAATGGCGAGAGATTTTTCCCTCTTCCACAACATATAATAGCTTGAAATTCCATCGCTTCACCTTGAGTCAACAGAAAAGAAGAGTCCAATGTAGATTTTTTTTTTTCTAGACCGTCTGTGCTAAATTTTTCATCCTCAACACCGACAGGGTTACATAAACTTACAGTTTCCCATACGAATATTAACCATAAAAAAAAGCCATTAAAATAACCTACAAAATGAACTAAAACGCTATATATAATATAATCATAACAGTGAGTGAAAACCAACCTTCTGTTTTTTGGTATTTTTGCCATCACTTTCATCTCTCTTTCGTTTCCCCGTCTTAACAACCAGTCCCAGCCCAGCCAGTTTCGCCCGCTTAACAAAGTCTTTTAATCTTGTTTTCTCCTCATCAGTTTGAAATCCACTAGAAACTGATTTGTTATCATTCAATTCTAAAGATTTCTTCTCTGCGGCCTTTTTAACATAATTTTCTTCAAATTTCTTAGTAATGTGAAATGGACAAATATTGGTGGTAGTAAATGTCATTCGTTCTCTCAAATTACCGTTCAAAATTTGTCTAGATAATCGATTCAACAATCTTGATAATGAACTTCGACTTCCGCTCATATTGTTATTATTACTCTCACTGTTTCTTAATCTTTCAAATTCTGGAGCTAAGGGTCTCGAGCCATATCGATTCAACCAATCAGTTATACTTCGTTCTAAATTTTGACACAATTCAATATTTTCTTCATAACAATTTTCATTATCATCCGATGATGAATCAGATACATAATCAACATGACTCACCAAACTTCTCAAATCAGACACAGATTCTCTTCTAGTCAATGTTGGCACTATTGTTTGCGTTGGTGGTTCTGGTCGGTTTGGATAAGTTATATTGATAGATGTACCTGAGTTAGTAACAATATGGTTGAATAATTCTTGAACCAATTTGATAACACTATTTTGGCGAGCTGACACACCCTCTTCAACTTCTAAAATGTAAGAGCGTCTAAAGGCATTAAATCTATCAAGGAATTCAGTGGCAGAGGCACGATCCATTCCTCCGCTGTGTAAAACTAACTGAATTAGATTTAATAATCGATCTGTTTTCCTCTCAACTTCGCCTATACGATAAACCAAAGAATTAGCTGGCTCATCAATAACTCTGCTTCTCCGTGAAATCAAAAATTCCCCATTTACTAAAACTGGTTGCGGAACCATTTCTTCTTCTTCTACTTCATCTTCTGCCGATTCCTCTTCTATTTCTTCTACTTCTTCTCTCTCCTCATTATCATTGTCATTGTCATTATTATCTTCTACTCTAGGTATTTCTTGAGGCTGTTCGACAAAATGAATATGTGCAGGATACCAGCGATTTTCATCATTTGGTGAAAATGGAACTTCCCAATGATCAATTGATTGATTGTTGTTATTACCGTTGTTATTATCGACCTCTGGTGATCTACTTCTTGAAATTGGTGATGGAGAGGGAACTCTCGATAATGGAGGGGGTGAATATATCCTTGAATGAGTCCGCGTCGTTGATCTTGAATTAGATCTTGATCTTAATATTTGATTAGAGTTTGAACTTGGATCAACCGCGGAATTTCTCAAAGTGTTTTGCAATGTAGTTTGGTAATTACTTAAAGTTGACCGCATTGCTGAGAGTTCACCTTCACCATGTTCTCCATCATTTTCAGACTCATAACTATCATTCTCAACATCAATAATTTCTTGGATTGAATCATCATCGTCGTCATCCTCTTCCTCTTCATTGTCAACGTCATTGTCTTGGTCTTCATCCTCAATTGCATTATCTGAATCTGGCGCTGATCTTTCATAATTAGTTGCAAAATTTGTATCCGCCAAAGCATTATTGTAAGTATTAATATTAGTTTGATTCGGCAATGAAGCATCAGTAGTAGTGACACTATTCAGTCTACTCAGCCTTAAAATTCCATGAATACTAGATGATCTTGAATGTGAAGTTCTTGAAGGAGATGTAAATCCACTCAAATTTTCAGAATTAAATTCTACAGTTTCATTGGCATCAGAAAAATTCACAGTATTATGTGATGGCTGTTGCTCTTGCTCTTGCTCTTGCTGCGGCTGCTGTTGCTGTTCTTGTTGTTGCTGTTCTTCTTGCTGTTCTTGTTGTTCTTGTTGTTCTTGTTCTTGTTCTTCTTCTTGTTCTGGTGGTGTTGGTGATGGCGGTAGTTGATGTTGCTGTCTATTATCAGGAATATTTGTAATTTCAGGTTCACTTCTAGATCTAACTCGATTAATATAATCTCTAAATCGAATATGAGCATGGCTCCGTAAAGTTCTAACTCTTCTCAAATTAGACAATACCTCAGCATTTATAACATCCAGTAAATCATCGGGCTGCACGGTAGTAGCAGGGGTATTATCATTATTCTCATTACTAATATTATTACTCAAACTTCTTCTATTGAATATTGCACGAGCTCTTGGATGAAGTACTATTGTCTCTGAACTATTATTATTTGCATTAATTCTTCCCCCTAATATTATTTCACCACCAAATTCGTCATCTTCCTCTTCACTATAACTCAGCTGATTACCGTTTTCATCTTCCAGACTGTTTGGAATAAATATTGATTGATCATTACTAGATATTCGAACTCTTTTAGGTCCATGTTGTCTTTGTCGCATCAGGGATCGATCCACTTGCTCCCCTAAAGAGGCATAAGAAATTCCCATCCTGACAGGTTGGTTCTAAACAAAATATATACACTTTTCTTTAGGAGATATATCAGAAGATTTATTGTTAGATATTTTGCTTGATTAAAAATTTCTTTATTCGGAGGGTTTGTCTTTTTTGGCTTGAATTATCAATAGGAGGAGATGATGAATTTGAAATGCACTAACTATTTTAAAAGAAAAACAAAGAAAAAATATCAGAAAAGTAAACCCGCCGGCCGGGTGACGGAAGACCAACATACAAGGTAAACAGAAAAAATGGTGGACAACGATTCATTTGATCAACTTGCAAGACAAATGATTTATGAGGTTGTAGGACTTGGGGTTGATATAATTAAGATTCTGCGATTCAGTGCTATAATAGCCAAACATGGATTAACCAGCGGTTATGTCAATCGGCTCGCCAAGAGAATTCTTCATCAGAGGCACGAGTATCCGAAATTTCAGCAGTTAAACGATATAGATCAATGTGCCAAAATATTAGCAGGATCTTGGGCATCAAAGGAAGCAGTATTCAAGACATTGGATATTAAAGACCAATCCAATTTTGAATTCAAGTCATGGTATAAGATAAATGATGAGAATGGAAAACCATCTATTTTACCTGAATTCAATATGACGAAAGATAAGTTCTTGTTAAGTATCAGTCATGATCATGACCTGTTAATTGCAACTGTTCTACGTCAGAAATTAATCGATACGAGATGAATGTAGCTAATTATTATTCTAAGATATCTATTCCCATTCAACGGTAGCAGGAGGTTTCGAAGTGATATCATAAACAACTCTAGCGACACCATCAACTTCATTAACAATTCTACTAGAGACTTTTTTCAAGAATTTAGCATCAAAGACAAACCAATCAGCAGTCATAAAATCGGTAGTTTCAATAGCTCTCAACGCAATAACTTGTTCATAAACTCTTTGGTCACCCATAACCCCGACAGTTTTAACTGGTAATAAAGCAGCAAATGCTTGGGAGATTTTATTATACAAACCAAAGTTTCTAATTTCTTCAATGTAAATTGAATCAGCCTTTCTAGCAATTTCAACTTGTTCTTTAGTGACTTCACCAAGAATTCTAATTGCAATACCTGGTCCTGGGAATGGATGTCTCCAAACTAATTCATGCGGAATTCCCAATAATTCACCCAAATGTCTAACTTCATCTTTAAATAATTCTCTCAATGGCTCAATTAATTTTAATTTCATATCATCTAATAATCCACCAACATTATGATGAGTCTTGATAGTTTGAGAAGGACCTTTAAATGAAATTGATTCAATAACATCTGGATATAATGTACCTTGTAGTAAGAATTCAATTTCTTCACCTTCATGTTTTGGTTTAATTTTGGCAGCTTCTCTTTCAAATACATGAATAAAAGTATTACCAATAATTTTTCTCTTTTTTTCAGGATCAGTGATACCTTTCAATTTACCCAAAAATTCTTCAGAAGCATCAATGACAGTTAAATCAATTCCTAAACCCTCAGTTAATGTTTCTTTAACGTTTTTAGCTTCATTTAATCTCAAAACACCATTATCAACTAAAATTGCATGGAATCTATCACCAATAGCTTCAGTCATTAATTTAGAAGCAACAGTTGAGTCAACACCGCCACTAACTGCTCCAATAACTTCAGCAGTTGGACCAACTAATTGTCTAATTCTTTGAATTTCAGTATCAATGAAATTCTCCATTGTCCAATTATTTTGACATTTACAAATATCAATTGCAAAATTTCTCAATAAAAATTTACCTTGAACGGAATGAGTAACTTCAGGATGAAACTGCAAACCAAAAATTTCTTTAGAGACATGAGCAATTGCAGCAAATGGAGAATTTGAAGTAGTTGCAATAGTCTTAAAACCATTTGGTAAGGCAGATAATTTATCATGATGAGACATCCAAACTTTTGAATGTTCAACATCTTTAAATAATGGGGAAGTTTTATCTTCGACATTAATAGTTGCTGGACCATATTCTCTTTTTTCACCTCTGGCGACACCTTTTCCATTAATCCATGCTAATTCTTGCATACCATAACAAATACCAAGAATTGGAACATCAAGATCGAAAATTGCTTGATCAACATGAGGAGCATCAGCGTCGAACACTGAGTAAGGACCACCAGATAAGATAATACCATTTGGTTTCCAAGCTAAATCTTTAATTTTTTGAGTACATGGCAACATTTCAGCGTAGACTTTAAATTCTCTTAAACGACGAGTAATTAAGTGAGAATATTGAGAACCAAAGTCTAACACCAAAATTGTATCAAATACTTGTGAGACTTCTTCAGGAACAGGGGCCATTTGTTAAATTTAAAAAACAGACTTGAATTTATTTATGTTGGAGGGCAGATATCTTCTGATCAACCGCCAAAAGAAGAATATAAAATTTTCTTTTTTTCTCCCTCCCTCGATGAGTAAAAAAGAAAAAAAAAAAAAAAAAAAAAAAAAAATTTTCGATGCTGCTACCCGGCATAAATTTAAAGATCAATCCATGCCAGATTATTTCAATCTACTCCATATTTTTCTTTCTAGTAGCAGCAGATAGTGATATGATCAATCCAGCTATAATTGATGTAATTATAGTTATTATTGTATGGAAAGTGAAATTATATTGGCAACTTAATTGGTTGATTGTTTTAATTATATTAGCAGTCATAATGATTTTTGGGAAAACTCATTGGGGAAATTTTCTCTTAAACTATTTTGTCAAACCTGATCTAGTTGGCAATAGAAAAGAAATTGCAAATGCAATAAGTTCGCTTCAACAATACCAAGCGAAATTGAATAAATGGAACGATGTGCGAAGAAAGAGGTACGTGCAATTAACCAGTGAGCATCGGAAGTTAGCAAATCAATTAAATTATTTGGATAAAATAACCAGAGTGGAGAATGCTATTGCGGAGAATGCATTGATCATAGACGATATAGCGAAATTTGCAATTAGAAATAATGATATTCAAGTTAATGAATTAAGGGCCGCTGTTCCTTCAACTCAGTATTTTCGAATTGTCGAAACACTATGTCATTTTCTAAGAGATTGGACTTTAACTGGAGAGAAAGAGACTGCTCCAGTATTGAAATTTTTCAATGTTGGCCTACAAAAAATCCACGAGCAAGAGAAATCAACTACCAAAGAAAATACTTGTATTATAGTACCAGGATCTGGTTTGGGTAGATTAGCTCATGAATTGGCACTTAAAGGGTATAATCAAGTTCATGCAATTGAATATTCGACAATGATGAATTTGTTTAATAATTTCATTTACAATAATTTTGAAGGGAAAGCGTATCAGATATATCCATACCTTCATTCATATTCTCATCATATAAGTTTAGATCATCAATTACGTGCCGCTGAATTCACCAATGGATTAAAACAACCGGCAAACCTTCAATTGCACTGTCAGGATTTTAGAACTTTCACGATTAGCAGAGAAGAAGAAGAAGAAATTGAAAATGTGATTGTAGTTACTGAATTCTTTATGGATACAGCAGAGAATGTTTTCCAATACATGGATTCGTTAACTAGAATAATTGGTGATAAACAAGGGTATTGGATAAATTTGGGACCTTTAAAATATGGAACAATGCCTAAATTAGAACCTACATTAGAAGAATGGCGAAAAATCAGAAAATTATATGGTTGGGAAGATCTTGAAGAGTTAGATCCAATGGAGAATGAGTTGATTGGTTATTTAACTGATAAGCAAGGACTATGGCAAGGTTATTATGGAGTTGGTAGATGGATTTCAAAACTTAAAAAATTAAACTAACCTAAACTGTATCAGTACCTTTATTTATCTGTATCTTTTTATCTTCACCACAACTTACAATACCAACCTGATTATGCCAGTCAACGGCAAACACTTTATCCTGTTTTGCATCATCTTCTCTAATCAACGTGTAGATACTTTTATCAGATCTAACATCCCACACTTTAACTGTACCATCGTGGGATGCACTGGCGAAAATATAATCACTGCTTGGGTCTTTAGCTAAATCAACAACAAAATTCTTATGGCCCACCAATTGCTTGCTGATAATATTACTAGAAGTAGCTCTAGGATCATGAAGTAAAATATGCCTAGCAGAGGAACCTGATACAAGTAAATTAAGCTGAGGTAATTCTAATAATGAAAGAAGTGAGTAGGATGTAGTGCTAGAAGTTACAGTTTGACCTGTGATTAAATCCCAAGTTTTAATAGAATGATCCTGAGAGACAGAATAACCCACAGTAGAATCCAGTCCCGAAAATATTACCGCTTCAACCGGTTGTCTATGACCATTTAAAGTTATTAATGGGGATCTTCTCTTTATTGATTCATCAGCAATTGCCAATTTTCTTCGTTTCCTAGCAGCGGTTGATGTTAAATTGTTTGACAATTTGTCAGTCTCAATTGTAATCGCTTCCATATCCTTTGGATTCGTCGACCATATACAAATATCATTATCATATCCCCCTGACAAGATACGATTTTCTTTCAAATTGACATCTATAGATACAACTGGTGCCTTATGAGCTTCCAAAATCGCCAATGTTTTTCCTTCTTCAATTTCTTGGTCATCATCATCATTGCTGTCTTGACTATTTTTCACTTTCCATAATCTTAATTGCCTATCATTACCACCGGAAACCATTCTTGTTTCACTAACCCATTTCACGGCTCTAATAGGTCCACTATGACCAGACATTTGTTTCTCAATTTTCCCACTCATATCCCAAGTTCGAACCACTCCATCATAAGATCCAGTAAGTAACTTTGGTTCATAATTATTACCTTTTAGTATATTTTCGTCCTTGATTATGTTCACACTACTAATCCAATCATCATTGTTGAATGATGAGAGGAATATTGGAGGCAAAACAGATTTTTTATATTCCACGGTAAGAAGTACTTCATTAGATAAACCACTGTCAACAAGGTAACCGTCTAGCGACGAACTTAGAAGTCTATTATCAATAAGGAAGTCAAACGGTGTTGGTTTGGAATCATCGGGTTTCTTCAGTTGTTGAACAAGCAATGTATTGATGATTTCAGAGAGACCGTATCGCCTCAATGATGTAGGCACATATAATGGTAAATCAGATACTTGTAATGAATCATCTTTTTCATTAGTGAAGAATTTGACTTTTACCTGGGACATCCTAATGGTACAGTTGAATGGCCGTGAATGAAATTTTTCAATATATTGAAAAAAAATTTTTTTATTTTAATTTTTTTTCGAAAGATGGGGTGAATTTTGCAGCCCAGTCCGGGGGTGAGATGCGATGGGGGGATATTAGAATAAATGATCGACATGATAAGATATGTTTTGATCTGTTTAAATTGATTGCTGAAAATGTTACGAGTTACTGATAATTTTCTAACGAAGTCTATGTTTTTAAAATTACCTGGTAGAGTTTCCAATAGGTCCTTCTGGGTTCGACAAAGTTATGTTTCATTTCGAATCAAGCAAGAGCTGAAATCAAGGCCCGAACATTGCCATCCATTTAATATAATTAAAGAGGAAACAGATGACGACTATGAGATTGATTTAATCACTTTAACCAAGAAAACTAAGCTGAATTCGAATAATGTCACGGATCATTTGAGAGTGAGTGAACAAGAAGATGATGATAAATTTATTGATGATATCCATGTGGAAGATAACGAGAAGCCAATAGTAGTGGCACCACCATCACCATCATCATCACCAAAGGAGACGCTTTTCAAAGTAAAGAGATACGGATCTAATGTTGAAGGGATTGATGATGTGTTAGTTCTTCAAAGAAATATCCATGAAGCAAATCAGCAAAAGGAAATGAAAAAAAGTTTTAGTAAGTTACCAGCTGATTGCCCTGAGCAAGTTAGATTACATAACTCATCATGCTTGGGGGCTATGGAAGAGCCTGGCCATATTGAGAGTACTCCACTGGTTAAACATAAAATGAAACAATTTAATGAGAATTTGAATCATGGAGAAATTCCAAATTTACGGGAATTCGATAAGAAGTTATTGGGCCAAGAACGGTTGTCACTGAAGATTAGAAAAGAAGATGACAAATTGTTGGGCAACCAGTACACCAATGAATCAACTTATAATAAAATTTTTGAAAACATTAACGAGGAAAAAGAAGGACCAAAGATTGAGTTAAAGACCGACGATAAAAAAGTTAATGATAAATTGAAAAAATTGGAATCAATGATCAATATGATTGAGAAAAGATTAAACATTGAGACTTCCAAGAAGGATAAGGTTGAACAAGTAGTATCCCAGACAACTAATACCCCAGTGTTGGGCAAACTTAATCCATCTTCAGTTGACAAGATTGAAAAACTATTGTCAGCCCCAGAGAATATTCAAATCTTGGAAGATCTACTTGATGATATTAAGAACACTCAACGATTACAAGAAGAGTCGAAGTTTAGACAAGTGAGGGCATATGAATGGTCGCGGAATAGGATCCTTCATCCACATAACCATTTGTTTAAGTTTGAATTTCTCCGAGGTGCAAATCATTTGAATGGGTTGGAAGGTTATTTCGATTCTCAAGGGAGAAGAAGTGACGAGCTTTTGTTTCCAAAATATGGCGAGGTTGGAATTGGCAACAGCCGCAGCTCTGGAATTGGAAGAAAGTTTATTAAAGGTATTTTCTCGGTTATTGGTCTTGGATTCGTAGGATTAGTGGTTGTCGATTTGTTGTATCCTGACATACTTAGAACCGATGAACCATATAAAAAATATAAAGAGAGGGACTAGTACATAATGGAAATGGATATTTGTTTTTGTAGTGATTAGAGGCATGTAGAATCGGGGGGTGATTCGCATGATTGTGACATTTATTCTAGATCTTGATGACATAACAAATACGATAATTTAGATGACCACTATTTCTGTTGTCGTTTTTTCTTTGCTAGATCAGTTTCTATCGATCTGTCAATCAATCCGCCTTTTTGCGCTTCCCCTCAACAAAACGTCAAAGATAGATTTCCCACTGACTGCACGGCTACTGCAGGGCGGGCAAAAAAAAAATAAACGTTTGCAGGCAAAGCTATTTTAACTAACCGCGGATAATCTAATAATTTGGTTGTCGCCACAATGTGGTCATCTGAAGGTAGTACAAAGATACTGTCTGGGTATCTGATTACTTTTGTCCACGGACTTTAAATTGACGAAACTTGGAACTCTTGTGAATCGATGATCGAAGTGTGTACTGCCAAGTCTAGAATGGGTAAATCAGGTCCTTGTTAGGGTTTGTATTTTTCAATTCCCCACAATAATTGTAGTGTTGAATATTTCATGATATGCAGGAGATAACAAAATGATTTTAATATGTGAGATATCAAATGACAAGCAACCGCCGCAGCAGTAACAAAGAAAATTAATATAAATATCCCAGTATACCATCAAAAAATAATCGATTCCAACTTTTGTTCTCCATAAATTATGATCTTGTTTCCATTATTGCTATTCCTTGCCGGGTTACCAATTGGGAACTCAATTCAGTTCCCAAGTCAGTTCCCATTTCGACTCCCAGGTAAGCAGGAGTTAGCTCCACTTATTTACTCACCCTTTGGTTACTTTACCAATTATTATGGATACTCCGATGAGATTTATAATCAACTATACCAATGTGCGAATTTCACCTCAGTCGCCTATTGTGCGTCGCCACTCTCGAATGGGTTGAAAGCTAGTACAACATTCAATTGTGCTTTAGAGTTCTGCAATAACAACAAGGACATTTATCAAATCGTTGAAGTTTTCGTCCCTGAAATGACCGACAATGGGATAAGTGGCACTGGTTACATTGCTCTTAGTCATTCAAAGCAAGAAATCGTCCTCGCCTTCAGAGGAACAATGAATTTAGAAGATGCAGCTACTGATGTCAGTTTCTTACAAATCCCATATGTCCCGATCACAGAAAAGGCCAACGCTAGCTATTCATGCCCTGATTGTCTTGTCCATGAAGGGTGGATGTACTCATTGCAAACTAGTTTCTCTGACGTTTTCCCATTAGTCGATCGCTTAGCTGCGACTTACCCAAATTATTCCATCCTTGTCACTGGCCATTCTCTCGGTGGCGCAATGGCAAACCTAGCTGGTATTGAATTGAAACTACAAGGTCATAACCCATTAGTGATCTCATTAGCGGGGCCAAAAATTGGCAATCAAGCAATGGCCACTTACACCGATGAACTTTTCGGATCTAAGAGTCTTGATTCATCATTGAGAAATGGATCGATAGCAAAATTAACTGAGGGTTTCTGGAGAGTCGTTCGACAACAGGATTACGTGCCAGTTATCCCGCCAGGACGTGATTGGGCTCATGCTGGATTAGAATTCCTCATCAAGGAGGTTAACACCTTACCACCACCAAAATATGACGTCCCATACAGTGGATTATACCGATACGAATCTTTTCTCGGGGCTATCAGTTGGAACCCCGTCGAGTGGTTCGATGTAGTCCATTTCTACCAACACCTGCACTACTTCGTCGACCAATCTCAATGCATGGTTATTTACAATAAACGCGTTAACCGATCATCATAACAGGCACCCTCAGCCCATTTTATTCTTCATCTACTATGGCTATGGTGATCGTCAGAGTATGGATTTTCTTTCGTTCTAAATTAAAAGTACACTAATTAATACACATTTTTCGGAATGCCCTCGTTTTTACCATGAAAAATTATCATGTAGATCCCCAATACCGCATGCCCTCAGTGCGTTGCTGTCACTGTCATGGATAACAAGTCAGGAAAAATAAATCAACATTCAAACCACAAATCAGCCCAATATTACTACGGGGAAGCTGATAATTCAGTCATAGATACCCATGCGCTAATTCAGATTCAGCGCCAGTTAAATCAAAGATGGGCGTATGACCGAATTGAATGAAAACAGTGTCTTGGTTGTGTTGAATTTTGATATTAGATTTTGGTTAGATTTTGGCGTTAGATTTTGGCGTTAGATCTCATCGCCGTTATGAGTCATGGCCAAGCATGAATGAGTCTTCCGTAATACGTTTCTTTCGGTTCTTATCGGTTTCTTCAGTAACTCGTTATCGTATTCTCCGCACCAATTAATCACATTTCTTCCTATTCCTCGCCAGAGTAGCTGGTTTTATCTAAAGGAGATAAGCAAGGCGCAATGAAAAAAAAAAAATGTTGACGTTATTATTAAATGATTATTAGATCACTCCCACAGAGTTGGACATGTGGCTTATGTAATCTATAGCACAAACTATGCGCCTCCCGCATGACAGAAGGCGTTGACTCGGGAATATAGTGTGACCCAGGAATTGGGATCGAGAGAGAAACAAGGGATGATTACTTTATCAAGATGATTTAGAGGTAGGTCATCACATCGACTCTATTTTTTTTTGATTAGCACCGCGATCACAGGTAAACATGAGATCAACGGTTTTTTTTTTCGCTACCACATATAAAGGGGGAAGATTTTCCAAATTTCAAAAAACTATTTCATTCTCTTTCTCTCCTTCTCTACTTCAATAATAATTAATAATATTTTTCACAATGTCTTATAATCAATATTTTATCAATCCGTTCATGGCGGGCATGAATTCTGTCCCAGGGATACCCACCAATGAAAGCATGGAGTATCGTAGTTACGATGATTGGTTTAGAACGCCCCGATCGTTACTGTCTGATAAAAAGGAAGAAGCTAGAAACCAAGATAAAAAGAAAGAACCAGAGTTTATTTACTTGAGTGTTAACGATCCGACTGTTGACGGTAGAACCTATAAATTCCCATTAGAACAAGTGAGAGATTGGCAAGGATTAATCATGGCATTGAGACTGGAGTTCAGACATTTAAGAACGTTGTTGAATGAAGAAAATATGGTCATCGTTAATGTCACTGAGAGAAACCAATTTTTGCCAAAATACTGGAGTTCATTCGTTAAGAAAGATTGTAGGTTTATGATTAATTTGAGATACCATTCTGGACATAGAGTATGGCAATTGGAATTACACGAACAAAATAAGAAGAACAAGGGGAACCAGTATCCTTTGGAGTATTATTGGTATAATAACTATGATACTTACGGCCATAATTATGATTATTATGATTATCCTCAGCAACGAAAAAAGAAGGTTACATTTAGAACCCCGTAAATTTATCTAATTCTATCTAATTTTATCTAATTATATATATATATATATATACATATATTCGGTTTCCTTTTTTGCTATTTTATTTGCTATTATTTAATTTTTAATATATCCGTGCGTTTTGTTTGATATACGTATTTACTTCTTGTAGGGGTTTCTGACATATAGCGATTGTGCATTTTTCGATTGATTCGATTGATTCTTAATTCGTAAGTTTTGGCCGATCGGCGCATGGCGGTGCGTGGCGTCGCATAGCATGCGGGTGTTAACAACCCACCAACCAACTATACGAGAAGTAAATATTTAATGGTAGTAGTATTTTATAATTTATTATTGTCTGAGGTAAAACTACAAGCTAGTATGTTGAACGTTGAACTTACATAATTTAAATACGAAAAGGAACGATAGAATAAATTAATTAACCGGTGGCCTCCGATTGACGGACAGATAGATAATCAAATGAAAGACACAGTAATGGTATGGCGTACTAACTACAAAACAGAAGGATACTATAAACAATAAAACATTAATAATAATAAAAATAATAATTAATATATGATGAGATGAATTTTTTTTATTCTTTCCTTCGGTTTTCTGTAACCACAATATAATTAAAACAATGAAACGGACAATAAATAGTAATAAAAATCTAAAAAACCAATGAAACAGAAAAAAACAAATGAAAATAAATGAAAACCAAAAAGAAGATATGCCAATCAATAGAATACACACATAGTAAAATATATGACAATTCAACATATTCCCAGATAGCCTCAGGCTGGCCCCAAGGGCCATCCTCTCAGCTATCCCTGATGCAGCTTCTCATGTCGCAGTCTATTAAAATCTGATTTGAACCCACGATTACAATAATAACATTTAAAAGTGTCAGAATTTTCCTCATGAATTTTCCCGTGCCTTTTAAGGGACCCCAGCGTACTGAATCCAATATATTTATAACCACAAGTGTCAATATCACATTTGAATTGATTAGCAGCTTTCAATTCATCCAAATGTTTAGCTAACTCGATGATTGTTGGGAATGTACAATTTTTCTTGCAACTGGATACACTGCATCGATAACTTCCCTTCTTTTTCTTGAATTTATCGATCTTGGTGTCTCGCAATAATTGACAAGTCAATGGGTACTTATCAGGTGATAAATTGAGGTAATTATTGGTTGTTGGAGGTGCTGTAGTAGGGGAATAATGATATCGTGATGACTTCTGTTCTGGCTTATAGTTGTAATTTGGATCCTTTCCTAATTTGTAGCCAAGTTGACTAATTCTTAGCAGGGGCAATTTTTGAGTAAAATCGATAGGTTGTTGGAGGGTTTGTTGGGATGGCTCAGGGTTTAATAAATCAGCGATCGAACATTTTCTAGGGGAGAACATGTTGCCAAGAGTGGTGTATTGTAGCAAAGAAGTGGTCCTGTGTGATTGAGGAAAAAGGGAATATTTACATATATTTTGACAAAGGGGCAGAATCCCGTATTTTTAAGTGAGAAAATAAAAAAAATTTTTTGTCTGACTGACTGACTGACTGTCTGTCTGTCTGTTGGATGTGGATGGATGAATTATTTGAGGTAAAACCCATGTACGAAATTAATTTAAGTGGGAATATGTACAAGAGTGCATACGGCAGAGACAATCAAATAAACAAAACTAAACTGAATCAAACTAAACTAAGCTCAACTGCGAAAAATGTATGTATTAAGTCTACCTAATCGGGGCGTACTATATTCGATAAATATCCCGCGAAAGGGGAGGAAGGGAGGTGGGGCCCGATGGGATAACAGTGTATCATTTAAATATCTCCTTTTATATATTTTACTTTGATATTATTGAATAGAATATTGTATATAACTAATATGACTGCCTACCATATTTTTATTGTAAACCTATATGATCGCGATTAGACAAAATTAATATATATTTGTGATCATTTATGAGGATAAATAATATATGCATAGAAATATAATATTTGATTACGATATATATACTCCATAACATACAACTTATTATAATCATATTTCGGTCTTAATTCTAATCTTAATTTTAACTATAATTCTAATTAATTATTTCCTCCGTCTTTACTTGTAACAGATTTTAGTTAATTCACGCATTCTGGTAGCAAACTTTATCACCTTATTGGTGAAAACAACCTTTAACCCGGAATTAATAGGGGCCATGCAAACAATAGATTACACATAGTAATAAGGGCCGAGCCTAAACAACATTTGACATGTTTATTTTTATTGGGATATCCCAGATAGCATAGCTTGCCCTGCTAATGGAATCATAATTCTAATTATATCTTTATTTGAAATCGCATCAACCATTTCATTATACTTTATTTTAAATTCCATCTCTCCTTCTTTATTAATCTCATCCCATTTCAATGACCCATACCGTCTCAAATCATTGTACAACACATCAAAGGTTTTAAAATCTTCACAATCAACAAACATTTCAATTAACTCATCATCATTCATCTCTTCCTCAAATAAATACTCTACATTTTGCACCATTGCAAATTTACTATAAGGGCTATTATTCGGCCCTCCAATTTGCGCCGCCGCATTTGGCTGATTTTCATTGTCTTTCAACTTTAAATTGTTGTAGATAGGTGACCGGATTTTATAATTGTCGATATCTGATTCTTCCGCCGTTGTCAACTGCAATAAATAATCTAATTGATTATCCAGCTTTGATATTTCATCATTTAGATACTTCTTAAGTACAATTTTTTCTCGTCTTTTCCTCTCTAATCGTAAATACTGTAATAATCGATCATGCATTAATGAAGTTTTAGTAGGTAATCCACTTAATTTTGCATCTTTAGGTAATTCATTGCTATTTATTATTGCGTTACGCTGGTCAGTAATCTCTTCAAATACATAGATATTATAATCTAACGGGAAGTCAGGTACTGAAGCTAATGATTTAATTGATGAGTCATTCAACAATTTATATGATGGTGGACCAACAGTAATCTTTGTCATTCTCTATATTCTGGTCTGAGCAATCTTTATTGCCGTCTCCTTCCTGATACGAGATGGATTTTTTCTTCCAGTGAATCAAGATTCCTTTTCTTTTTATTTCTGCAGTTTGATGCCCTTTATGTAGATGACATAGACGGGAGAGGGTAACCGTCATAGAAAGCAACAAAAAAAAAACCTCTAATCTCCGGAATGCCCTAATAAGCTAAAGTAATATCCGTGAATCCTTGCTAAAAAGAATTATTGAACCTCATATATAGTTCAACAAAACGGGTTGCCCCAGAATAGACCCTATTTCATGGTAATATGCCGATTGACTAATTTAACTACATTCTAGAAAAAGTTGCGTACACCAAGCAAAATGTTAATTATTGTGTTAATTAGTTACTTTATGAGTGATTTATATGTTAGATTATGCTGGCAACGTACGATTTTTTTTGTTTTTTTATTTGGGTATTTTAAATTACTGTTATTGTTCAAGATAGCCAGATTTGGCAAAAAACTTTGACAATAGAATAGAACATAGCAAAGAGCAAGAAAGAGAGATAAGGGATGAACGACTGTCCCGCCTTCACACTGGAGTACTTGTTAACTAATCTTCTCTTGTAGTCGTTATTTTTCGTTATTTATTTTTCGTATTCCACTGGTTTGGCAGTGTGTGTACATTTTTTCGTTCATAAGAGAGACCTATATTCGTTACTGAATTAGAATTTCGGGATATACATCTACGAATTAGCTAAGGGTTAGGTGATCTACATTTTTAAAGCAAGTGGCCTTGCCTTACCTGCGATGTATTCATTTTACGAGTTGCCTCAAAATTGTTGGGGTGGGCGCAGCGCAGCAGCTATGCATCGCGGAAATGCAACTCTAGGCATATCGTAGTAATTGCCAAATTTGTTATTGCCAACTGCATAACCATACCTCAAAAGTGATTCCCCTTTGATCACATGCTATGAGTTGCTCGCACGGGGTCAAAACACACCCTATATGAAAAATTAGCGACTGACTACCTTCATCAAGAAAAATAACAATTATAATATACATATATATATATAATAAGTATTATCGTTCAAGTATGTTTAGACAATTAGCTAGAGGGCTTGCCACAGTCAGCAGGTTGCCTATCCGCAATGCAAGACCAATAACAGTAACACCAGCGGCAAAGCTCCAGTTATTTTATTCTACAAGTACCACGGGAATTGAAATTCCAAAAGAGATTGATTCGTTGTCAATCAATGATTACCACAAGATATCCGACCTGTATTTGGAGAGCTTAGCTGATGAATTAGAATTGCTTAGCGAGACACGCGACACCATTGACATTGACTACTCTGAGGGGATTGTCAATTTGCTGCTCGATAGCGTTGGCACGTATGTGATCAACAAGCAGCCACCGAACAAGCAGATCTGGCTCAGCAGTCCAGTCAGTGGGCCTAACAGGTACGATTTGGTGAATGGCGAGTGGGTCTCGCTTAGGGATGGGTCGAAGTTGACTGATATTTTGCAGGCGGAGATTGGTGAGTCAATTGGGGAACCAGGGTTTAAGTTGCCCTAGGCGAACGGGGAGCGAAGTGGTCAACAAGCGAGTCAGCGAGCCGGTGGAGGTTCTCATTACTGGCCTGCGTGGGTAGGCGTACCACGAAGCGAGCCATGGGGACTGGGGGGAATAGCACCCCATGAGAGATGAGACGACAACAACTTACTAACTTGATCATATGCATATCAATCAATCATTGAAAAGAGAGGGCTACATTGTAAATAGAGAGATTTATATATACATAATAATAGTATATTTTTGGTCATTATATGCTTTACTGTGATCCTAGGAAGGTAGGTTACTTACTCCACTTGATCTTCAAAAGATTCACCAGCGACTAAATCAGGGATATCGTCTTCCTTGGCTTCAGTTTGGGCAGCAGCAGCACCGGCGCCACCAGCCAATTGACTGACTTTAGATGGGTCTAATCCACCGTTTTTTTGGATGGCATTAGCCAATTCGGTCAAGACGTTCAAATTTTCAGCTCCCAATTGTGGTAAAATGTTTGGTAACAAATCGGTCAAATTCTTCTCTTGAGGTCTACCGTAGATAGCGTAGGTGTTGTTTTGAGCACTAGCTTGGATTGAAGCACGGTTGAAGTGTAACACTTTACCGTCGTCCTTGAAAAAGTTAACTTCTTGAACCCCATCCAAAGTTTGAGGATTCAATTTCTTCAAAGCAGCTTGAACTTTAGTATCATCTTCTCCTCCACTGATCTTCTTCGCCTTACGACGCGCCCCTCCGACTTTATTGGTGGCGGAGGCTTTTTGTAACTTAGCTAATTTTTCTGGATCGATTGGCATAATCAACTACTTTGACTTCTTGTATATTATTGTCTTGTGAATTTTTTTTTTCAATTTTTGTCGTCCACTTTTTTTTTCATCAAATTTGTCGCAAACATTTTTCACGGTAGGGTCACCCAAGCAAACCCATCTAATCCAAATGAAAACTTGCTATTCGCACATTGGCCAATTTAATTTCCCATCATCGCATATACAATCATTGCAATCGCTACTTTCATGTTGCCATTTCTAGTCCCCACCCACCCTGGAAAGCGACCAAAATACTTGGGGCTCACATGGGGGAGACAATCGCAGCCATGAATTCTTTTATTAGCAAGATCATGTATTTCTATTAAGTCATATATCTACCAGCGTCACACCGAGCGAAACTAGCCAGGGGTGTTTCGGGGGCTGGACTCCAGAAAAAAATAAAGGGAGGATCCGTGGCCATGGCTAATCGTCGTCGAAGAAGTCGTCATCGTCGTCCCAGCCAGAGGAATATTTCTGGGCGATTGTCTCCAACTGATCAACCATCTCCTCCTTCTCGTCGGTGTTTTTCCGCACTGTTCGCTCCACCAAGGTCTTGTAGTTCTTGAACAATGCTTTGCCAGATTTGGTCTTACTCAAACTGACGGACATACATTTATCCTTGACGTCGGTATTGATTTGTGGAGGCATGGTGTCGCAGTTTGTGGCGAATGGCGTCTTGTTGGTGTACGAAGTTAAGCAGTCATGGGGTGTTTGGAGGTCACTGAAATGGCCAAACTTGTCAATTATTAACGATTCATCGTAGTCGATCGACCCACGGGAGATCAAGTTTCTTAGGAGGACTACGTCGTCCAGCGACAACTTCGGTTGCAGTGGGCCATATTCGAGGGTCTGGAAAGTAGAATCGATAAATTGGTCATTCGAGCCAATGGCGAGGGATGTTGATGTGAGGAAGTTGGCCCCACCGCCGCGGGTGAGGGATTCAGTGAGGTCGATCATTGTGTAGTCGTTAGTTGAATTGAACAACGTCATCACCGTGTCATAGACCAACGATTGTAATGCACCTTGGAACCAAAACGAATCGCGTAGCAGCGAGCTGTTCTCGTTGTTGCCGTAGAATGATTGTGGAATACTGGTTGGCAAAGCTGATAATGGCAACACGATCAAAGAGTTTTCAATGAGGGAGAGCAAAGACCTGATTCTTGTTAATGATTCAATTGGGTTTGGTGAGGGGTTGGAGTGGATTCCCCAGGAGAATATACTTGTTTTGGTCAGGAGGTACTCGTCTTTGATCATTGGTAACATCATACTAGCTAGGCCTCCGTAACCGCTATCTATATCTTCAGTAATATTCAAGCCAATTAAATTGTCACTTTCTTCAAGGAAGTTTCGAAACTTGTCATCGAGGTAATCTAAATTGAATTCTTTCCATTCTTCGACCCCGAAATCAAAATTATCAAACTTTTTAGTTGTTGTGTCGATGTGGCGCAACTTCCCTACGGGGTATTTCAATGGGTCAAATTCCCAATTAGGCAAGACATTGAATGACCTGGGTGAATAGATCATTTTATTATAATCTGACCAATACCGAGTTTTTGTTGAGTTCAAAGCCGGGGTGGTTATCGAAAGCATATCAAGGGCGATCTGATACTCGCTTTTGCTTGGTTTATTTGGAGAAACTTCAATCTTATCGATTTTGCTGCTGCTACCCCATGTTTCAATTCCATGCTCACTATAAATTTTCTCACTGATTCTCGATAGATTTTCGTCATAAGTTTCCAATTCATCGAGTGCCCCGAACCCATCCTTCATGTCCCAAAGCATTATCCTAGGACTGTAGGACACTGATTTCCCATCGGAGGAAATTGTAGAATCAGCAAACACGGATAAATCATATGGAGGATTAGTGGCCCACAATCGCAGTTCCTGAAGATTATAGAATTGGGTGTTTAAATGATTAGCCCTTTGACCCAACGATATATTTATTATCTCTTTCATTGAAGCGAAGCGAAGCGTTAACCAATATTGAATAAATTTTTTCTTTTCATGTGACTTGCAAAGAAGTATTTTTTTTTTTTTTTTTTTTGTACAGGTGTCAGCGGCAGTTTGAAAAATTTCCACCGCCCTCTAAATCAAAGGCCAAAGAGAATGCTCCTAAATAGATTATTCAGTCTAGTTTTCGTATGTCAGTTGGTTCTTGCTGGTGATTATTATGAGATTCTTGGTGTCGCTAGAGACGCAAATGACCGTGACATTAAGAAAGCATACCGAAATTTAAGTAAAAAATATCATCCAGATAAGAATCCTGGTGACGAAGAGGCCCATCATAAATTTATTGAAATTGGTGAAGCTTACGACGTGCTATCTGACGAAGAGAAAAGAACAATCTATGATCAGTACGGGGAAGAAGGGTTGAAGAATGGGGGACAACAACAACAGCATCATGGCGGGTTTGATTTCTTTGAACATATGTTTGGTGGGGGTAGACAACAAGGTGGTGGTCCTGGTCAAGGCAAAAGAAAAGGTCAGGACGCAAGAGCTGAGTTGGCTGCCACTTTAAAAGAATTTTATAACGGTGTCGGCAAAGAGTTTAACCTTGAAATGCAAAATATTTGTGATCATTGTAAAGGAACCGGTAGTGAAGATGGTAAAGATCATACTTGTGGGAATTGTGGAGGCTCGGGAATCAAGATAATGAAAGTTCAACTAGCACCAGGAATGTTTCAACAGTTTCAAAGCCCATGTGATCAATGCCAGGGTAAAGGTAAAGTTATCACTAATGTATGTCATAGTTGTGATGGGCAAGGAGTTGTTAGAAAACTGCGAAATTATAATTTCCATTTAGAACCTGGTGCCGCTAGAGGTCATGTGGAAAAATTTGAACAAGAAGCAGATCAACATCCTGATATAATACCGGGAGATTTACTTGTGGTAATTAATGAACTGAATGAAGATAATTTGGGTTATAGAAGAAGACATAATGATTTATATAGAACTGAAGTGATTAGTTTGAAAGAAGCATTGGCTGGCGGTTGGCAAAGAACAATTGAATTTTTAGATCATGATTTTAATACTTTGATTCTTAAAAGAGAACCTGGGGAAATGATTATTGATGGAGAAGTTGAAATGATAAAGGGGAAAGGTATGCCTATACCTGATAGTGCTGATGAATTCGGTGATCTATACGTTGACTATGTTGTTGTTTATCCTGGTGGATCCAAAAAAGTTGCACAACAATTGAAAGATGAATTATAATCAAAGATAATAAACATATTCGATATCTCAAGGATTGGCGTATCTGCCGGTATGTAGATCTATCAAGGAGCGATGTTGTAAGGCGCATAGCCCGGGTAAGCTTTTTGTGATCATCCTAGATATTTATCTGCTTTATGTAGCGCCAGCAATATCAGAATGTTTATAGAATATTGTAATTGCCATGGCGTACTTTGATCCTGAGGTAGCACCTTATTATTCAAGCAAAGACCGTAGAGTTGCGTTAATCACTGGTGGGAATAGTGGGATTGGATGGTACACTGTTTTGCATTTGTATTTACATGGGTACATTGTTTACATTGGGGGTCGCAGCGCCACTAGGGTTGAATCAGCAATTAAAGACATCAAACGAGAAGCAGAGAAACGGGTTGGTGAATACAGCGATAACCAAAGGGAAGCGCGACATTTAGGGGAATTGAAATTCATTCAAGTTGACCTATTAGATTTAAAATCTGTGGAAGCCGCGGTTGAAAAATTTTTATCTATTGAGGATAAATTGAATTTATTGATTGATAATGCTGGAATTATGGCATTACCATATAGTGTCACTAAAGATGGATTTGAAATTCAAATGCAAACTAATTATGTATCTCATTTATTGTTGAATGAGTTGTTAATTTCAACTCTTGAAAAATCTGAAGATCCAAGGATTGTTTATCTTTCAAGTATTGGACATAATTTTTGCTTTAAAGAATTTAATCCAGACGAGCATTTTAACAAATCACCAAATTTTATATATACTTGGTTGAGATATGGATTAGCTAAAACTTTTGGGATTCATTATATGAAAATTCTAGCTGAAACCCACCCTAAGATTTTGAGTATTGCAGTTCATCCAGGAATTGTAATGAACACTAATTTGTTCAGTTATTGGACAAGGCTACCAATCATTGGTGTTATGTTTTGGGTTCTCTTCCAAATGTTTGGAATGGCGTTTGGGGCCAGCATTGAACAAGGTTCATTGGCTAGTTTGAGAGCAGCAATGAGTGATAAATTAACTAGGCAATATGATAACGGCAAATATTTTGCGACTGGCGGGATTGAAAGTAAACCAAGTAAACTAGCATTAGACAGTGGTTATGCTAAAAGAAGTTATAGTTGGGGGATCGAGCAATTAAGGGATCGTGGGTTTAAAGTTTAGTTATTTTCCGAGGTGAAATAAAATAAAATGAAATAAAATAAAATAAAATTTGATTTTTTTGACTCCCTTATGTTTTGCTTTTTTTTTTTTTTTTTTTCTTTTATTATTATTATTATTATTATTATTATTATTATTATTGTTGTGTTTTTCTTCGTATTTTTTTTCCTCGGAGTGAATAGAGTCAATATTAATTAACTAATTAACTAATTAACTAATTAATTAATTAATAATTGTGGTTGATTAAACACATACTGACCTCCAGAGATGCATTATCGAAACTTAGCTTATCCCATACATCCCTCGCTCTCATTCCGTTCAATTTGGTTGGTCCAAGGAGGCCATTCTGCTTTGTTATGCTATATTATATAATTGCTATGAGAATATACGTAGTGGCATTTGATCTACCAAAAATATAATTTAAATATTCCCCTTGGTTGTCATATTTATGGCTAATAGACCCTTTGGTTTATTTATGGAACTGGGTATCCGGTTAGTGTGTGCGGAAAGTTGAAAAATTTTAATTTGTCAGCAAAAATAAGTTTGTTATGCAAACTGCAGTGGCCGTAATACAAGCAAGGCAAAAAAGAAAATACCACCACTCCGAGAAAAATTTTCTTTTTCTGGTTGGGTTAGGTTTCTGGTTTTCTCGATCGTATAAAAGCCAACTTGAATCCGCGTGCCGCTGGAAAAATCAAAAAATATTTACTCATTTTATTATTAATTATAGCACGAGAAGATGGACTTCAATTACTCAAATAGTTACATTTCTAATTTAAATTTAGAGAAAATCGATTCACCACCTGAATCAGTTAATAGCAATAGCACTAGCAATGATTTAAATTTATTCACCAACAGTGAATTTTTTGATTTTGATGTTTTCAATGGGGATAATTTTACCACCAAGCAACAAAATGTTCAATTATTTGATAGTTTAATCAATCAACCACAACAGCTATCTCAATCTCTAGTGGCACCAGTTGCTGCTACTCCAATAACTGCAGTATCAGCTAGTCCATTAAGCAAGGCTACAGTGGCATCAAAAGTCACCAAAGACATGAATACGCTCGAAGACAAACGAAAAAGAAACACGATTGCTTCTGCCAGATTCCGAATTAAAAAGAAATTGAAGGAGCAAAAAATGGAGCAAGAATTGATTGAATTAAATGCCAAAGTTGCTGAATTAAATGCTACTGTGTTAAAATTGGAGATGGAGAATAAATGTTTGAAAAACTTGGTTATAGAGAAGAATGAAAAAAAGAGTAACGAATTGTTGAACAGTATTAGAAAAAGTGCTGGTGTATGATAAAATAGTTGCGGACATTTCTCTTTCTTCTCTCTACATTGCTACATTTGATATTTATTTATTCTTTTTAATTCTCTTTGCATTGGTTTCCAACAACCACGTTTTTATTACTACTTTACGATTCTTTTCCAACAAAAGACTGGGTCTTTTCCAACAAAGGACTTTTTTTTTACGAATTTTACGATACCTAATGATCTTTTCCAACAAAAGATTGAATCGAACAAGCTGCAGCTTTTTTGATCTATCTAGGACAATATAGAAATAATGAAATAATTTTTTTTACCCGAGGTTTTCATCAGTTCAAATGAATTCTCGGGGCGAGTACAAATTAATAATATGATGATGTAAGACATCAGCCAATAATCTTACTTGATAATGTTCGTTTAATGCAATCAACAGTTGACTGGTTATTTGTTTTTTGTTTTAATTTACTTACATTAATCGTTGCCTCAAATGATTAAATTTCACGTGATGGAAGGTTAGCATTATTTCGCTCCCGCCGAAAACCATAAGTGCAACCTCCCCCCCCCCCCCCCGGTAAAGAAACCGCCAATCGCTCCGGTAATCGGCAACCAAACCGCAATTGGTCATTACTGAAAATATTTATGTCGCTGTAAATTGCCATCGACATATTTCTTGTTGTTCATATTTTCAGGCTGGTTCACTTGTATGCAATCAATTAACATGCGTGGTAATATATTGAGTATTTACGAAATCTCAAAATGAATGTAAAGGACCAACAGCCACTGCCATTTCCTTTATTAATAGCCACTGTTATTTCCTTTATCAATAGCCACTGTCATTTCCTTTATTCAGTAGTGGATATGAATGATGAAATATTTCATGAGTTATTTCCATCAATTTTTTACCGTACTTACTCGCTATTTATTCACTGTTGTTTCGTTTCTAGGTGTGACTCCCCTAGTTGTTACATTCAGTAAAAACCAACTCCATTAACAAATGGAGTTTCATATTATATTTTTATATTTTATTGTAAGTCTATTTCGTGGGGGGCCACTCCAAGGCTCGCTTTGCTCAGGCTTATTCCTTTGTACTGGCTGCACACCACGTCAGGCTGACGGAAAGATAATAGTTTTCCTTCATCGTTGCGTATATCAATGTGACCAGAAAATATTGAAATGATCAAGTTATATGGCATATTATGGTTGAAAAAATTTTCGAAACTGGTGGATTGCCAGGCTTGAATCTGCGATTGGCATTTAAATTCGACGGCCAGTTGGTATGGCTAGACAAGTTAATTTACCCAACCTCACAACGGTTCACGGCTGCCCTTACTAACGGTAACTTGATGGCCATGCACGAGCTCGAGGGGAAGACGCTAAATCAACAATTCTCAGATGAGCCTATCTTCTCAGGAACTCAAGAGAATTTCATCACTGGAATGTTAGGCGTGAACTCATTGGCTTCATTTGCCGTTGCGGGGACAGACGGTGGGCCTCCGGCAGCGTTGGGCGTTGCTAAAGATGTTGACACTGGGATTAGTGCAACTTACAAGAAAATTGTTTACGGTAGAGGCGATGCTAATTTTTTAATGATGGAGAATTTTGATAGAAAAATGAGTCAGTTAGTCACGATGATGGTTCACACGGGAACAAGAAGGGGGTTTTTCACTGACACCAATAGTATCATCCTCGTAAGACTTGATGAAGAATTCAAACTATGCAAGAAACATGGATCATTCGTTGTTCTGGTGAAACATTTGATGATTGAAACTGGGGACACTTCGAGGGCAAGATTATTTTTTTTGGGGTTTGTTAAATCTGACAAGATTGAGTTAAAGAAAGATGAAATTTTTAAGCGTGCAGTGGCTCACCATTTCTATTTGACTCAATCACGACCTCAAACATTACTTTCAGTACATGCATCACCCAGGCATTTCATGGTCACCAGGAACGCGTTTGCCAATCTCATTCAAGTTCCATTGAAAAATTTCCTAGTGTCATATACATTCCATGAGAATTATCAGCTTGTTGAAGTGAAGCGGGACTTTCTCGATTACTTGCCATTGCCAAACCGACGGATTTGCAACTGGCACCAAAATTCTATTATCAAGTTTATGGATCCAATTTGGTTATTTGATGTTCTCGACGATAAGCAATGGTTTAAGCCCCAAGAACAAGATTATATCCCTTGGGCTGAACGATACGCTACATCTTCGCAAATAATTTACAATGAACTCAATGATCATGCCAAAATTGATCCATTTAATGTCACTGCCAAATTTCTAGCCTATGGTATGCTCAGTGATACCTCTATCGACCCAATTAATCCATTCCCGAGATTCAACGGACCGTTTATTGTCTATGAGAAGCTAAATCAATCGGCACCCCAGGTTTCGTTGGCAAAAATGTCTGATGAGGAATTGAAGGAAATTTTTGTGACCAAAGTTAGACCAGTTTATGAGAAATTGCATAGGAAGGGGGTTTTACATAAGAACAAGTACAGTGCAATCACATTTGATGATTTGTATTGATTGATGATGGTGTGGTTAAATTGGCTAATTTGGTTCGGTTCGAAGATGGGTGGGACTACTCTGCCTATTCAACCAGCGATGAAATGGCCAGAGTTGAAAAATTGTTTAAGTATGTCAATGACAGGAATTAAGGGCTGGGTTGGAATCGATGAGATTTTTTTTGAAATCACTCGAGATCTAGTCGCCTCTATAGCCAATTTTATTTAGTTCTATCACTTTTCAACTGGTTTTTTAATGTTCTATATGAAATAAACAACATATATTTCAAATAAGAATGCAGAAGCACCAGTGTAATGATGATAAGAGAACAAGAAAGTACAAACGGGTGGGCTTCCCCTATCGAAAAATTGAATTTTTCAAAACCAGGAAAATGTACGTAAAGTTAAGATTTAATAGCTCTTTTTTTGATGTTTGCCTATTTTGTGTCGTTATATGTGAAATTATAAAACTGCTATTTATAAATAAAGAATATACATCAATTATAAAATATATTTGACACAACAAATTGTCAATCTAATTGTCAACCAGAGCGAATGAGTGACTGGTCCGAGTTAGGCACCAGAAATTAATATGTAAGGAGCCTAAGTCCCACACTGAAATTGAAATGGAAAAGAGAATTATCTAAGCAAAAATTTTGTTTGTCTCGTTTCATAAACTGCATACTTGCTTTTTAATATGCATGCTACAAAAGAATGTTGATTCCCCTTGCCCCCTGTTAATTGAAAAGAAAAAAAGCCTAGTTCCCTCGAACGAGAAATCTCATTTATCCTAATCATTATCGCCCATAACTTTTTCCTATGATGGTGGTTGAGAATCTTGGGATAAAGACGAAGATGATGTTAATGAATCAGCATTATCTTCTGATGAAGAAGAAGATGATGATGATAATGAGCCAACAGAATGGCCATCTCCAGTTTCTTTTGCTTCAGTTGAACAATGGAACGAATAACTTTTAACATTTGGACGATATTCAAGAGTAAATTTGTCACCAGCTTGCTCTGATCCATCCTGAGATTCCTGATACCAGCGATTACCATCGTCTATAAAAGTCGCGGTTGGACTTGAGGCACAAAATTCAGACCTATAAGTTTTCACAGTACAAGTCCTAATATTGCGAGTAGGCTCAGGCTCAAATATCAATCGAGGGTGTCGAGGGAACAACAGAATTTAATAAAGCGACAAATAGCCAAACTTGTAATAACATTTTGCAAAAAAAAAGGTTCAAAGAAACAAAAATATTTAATGTATTTGAAATGAATAAATAAAAACTCTTTTGAAATACCAGGAATCCCACACGAATTTATACTCTATTGAGGAAGATAATGTATCCTCGTATCGTTGGATATTTGCAAAATTCCCATACTCGCAAGTTAAAGCCGCCAGCATGTTGGTAGTACCTAAATTTTGACTGCATAAAATGGAAGCGACTGTGCAAGGGTTGAAAATTAGCGCGAACTCAATGCGCTCTGACATGGCATATTATTAGATAAAACAATGCAATATAAAAAAAAAATAATTTACCATGCTGGATAAAGTAGTAGGGAACAATCTATAGATAGTAAGATGAGTGGTGGTAATTCCATAAGGACTTCACACTTCACTATGTGGGGGTGGGGGGGGGGGGGGGGGGGGGGGGGGCGCGCAAAGGG